>VWZI01004085.1:63474-188981 GCA_013396835.1 Psilopogon haemacephalus | reverse complement strand
CTGGCTTTCCATCGTTACAGTTATGATACTATATATATATATATATACATATAGATATATAAAACAGAATATGGTTTTATTTTCCTGTACAGTAACTGCCAGTAGCAGCCAAACCTTATTGCTTGGGCACCAGAATTATTTGGCTCCACGTCTCATTGTGCGCAAGTTGCTGAACTCACCCCAGCTTCTCTTCTTGCCAACACTTTCTTTGTTCCTCCCCTCAAATAACATCCACTAGTAAAGGTTTATTCTGCCACTTAGGAATTCCAATTGGAATGCAGCGTTGTAAGCTTTAGAAGGTGGGAGAGGAAGGAAGTGCACCGAGGAAGCTGTGCCCATGTTTTACCTCGTGTCAGCCGCGAGGCTGCTGCAGGAGCCCACCCGAGCCCTCGCTCCTCACACACCAACTCAGCAGCCACAGCTCCAGGCTGCCCTGCCCCTGCTCAGCCAGGGCAGGAGGTGTCAGTCACTTACTTACCCTCCGAGCCTCACTGCTCAGAAGCCAGGCTGTGACATCTGCTTGGCAGCCAGACTCCTTGTTAAGTGTCTGCAAGGATTCCTGCTGGGCCTGAGGGAGCTCCAGCAAGACACCTCCAAGTACCAACCCAGTCGGGGCTCACCCAGGAGGATTGGGTCGGGTTGCAGAGGGGACTCTGCCAGCCTGGCCCTGGTAGCTCAGCAACAGCAGGCAGAGCTCCTCAGCTCTTGCATTTTGTCGCTGCAAAGGATGGTACTTTTGGGTTCTTTTTGGTCTTTTTTTTTTTTTTTCCCTCTCTCTTTTTGTGCATTCATAGAAGGAACAGAATTTAAAATATACATTTTATTTTTTAAAGGTTATTAAATATTCTTTAAAGTTTACAACAGAATGTCTTTTGTATTCTTTATAGCCAACTAACTACACCACGAGTAGCTACACACCCCCAGGGTGGGTATATGAGTGTGTGTGAGCACCTACACAGACAATAAAAAGACAATAAATCCACAGCCTGCTTCTTGCTGTCATTTCTCATTGCCTGTCTCTGCTTTGAGCCTTCCTCAGAGATGTTTCTGATTATTTTTTACTCATTCCCAGGTAAATTTCCAACCCTCTTTCCTCTTAAGGGCAACCTGAAGTTATGTGCTGGTTGAGGAGGAGCTGCAAGATCCTGGCAGATCACATTTACAGCACCACAAAAAACACTCAGGCCTGAAACCAATTATTTCCTGTCCACACACTTGTCTGTAAGTGACAATTCTGAAAGCAAAGGACGTCTCTTTTTTTTATTCTTTCCTGAGGTAGTTGCTTAGTTTGAGAAATTACACAGAAAAGCTCAGACAATTAACACCAGGTTGTGTTAGAATGGGACAAGGAGGAAGTGCTGCTCTATCAGGCCAGGCAGGTGCCTTGTCTGAGGGCACCTTCAGCACAATTTGCTGTAACATGGTCTTGTTAGCAGCAGCTAAAGTGGTTTCAGGACAGAGAGCCTCACCAGTGGAACTCCTCTAAACTGGATGCATTCTGAACCACACCACAGGCACACTGCTGAGAGTGGAAGGGTAGATGTGGCCTGAAAGTAGAAACCTGCAGGTTTGAGGGGTTGAAAGGGACCTCCAGAGATCTTTGAGTCCAACCCCCATGCCAGAGCAGGACCAGAGAATCTAGTGCAAGTCCCACAGAAACACATGGGGTTGGGTCTTGAAAGTCTTCCTCGTGTTGAGGTGGAACTCCCTGTGCTCTAGTTCATATAGAATCAAAGAATGGTTTAGGTTGGAAGGGACCCCAAAGCTCAGCCAGTTCCAACCCCCCACCATAGGCAGGGACACCTCCCATTAGAACAGAAGGACCTGGGCTCAAAACAGTTGCAGTACCTCTGGAGCCCAATTTGTCTTTGTACTACAGCTTAAGCCTGGCTGATTGATTTTCCAAGACACCATTTTTTCAGAGCACAAAGCCCATGCTTCTCCCCCAGCAGCTTTCCTAGCTCAGTTCTCTTCGCTTTTTTGAACCACACAGTTGAGAACTTCATAGTTCAGACACAGACAGAGGTGTTCCTATATTCATCAACAACTGGACAGGCTGAGAGCTGGGCAAAGAGAAACCAAATGAGCTTCAACAAGGATAAGTGCAGAGTCTTGCACCTGCAAAGGAATAATTAACTGCAGTAGTACAGCTTGGGAGGTGATCTGCTGGAGAGCAGCCCTGTGCAGAGGGACCAGGGAGTGATGGTGGAGAAGAAAAGACTCAGGATTTAATCAGTGTTTCTAAATCTCTGAGGGCTGGGGGTCAGGAGAGGGTGGGGACAGGCTCTGCTCACTTGCTCCCTGGGATAAGACAAGGAGCAATGGATGGAAGCTGCAGCACAGGAGGTTGCAGCTCAACACAAGGGGCAACTTCTTGACTGGAAGGGTCCCAGAGCCCTGGCACAGGCTGCCCAGAGAGGTTGTGGAGTCTCCTTGTCTGGAGCCTTTCCAGGCCTGTCTGGATGTGTTCCTGTGTGCCCTGAGCTAGATTGTCTGGTCCTGCTGTGGCAGGGAGGTTGGAGTGGATGAGCTCTTTGGGTCCCTTCCAAACCTGGGCAGTTAAGGTCCCAGCCTGCCCAGTGTGCAGCTACTTAAAACTTCCAGTGCCCAAGGCTAGGCACCTTACATGGCTTTCTGGAGTTGAGGTTTGACAGTGATTCAGAGAGCAGAGGGTTGTGTGTCCCCGTGATTCATGTCAGCCTGGTTACAGAGCTGAGCAGTCACTACACCCCAACTGCTCTCCCTGTCCTCAGCTCCCCGCTGCCAGCCCTCACGCAGGGCTGTCAGGCAGGACTCTCACTGGATGCTTCACATTCTCCACTGAGCCTAAGGCTGAAGGGAATCAGTTTTTTTCCTTTAAAAAAAAAATTCTTTCTCTCAATTTACCTCAGAAGCTTCTTCAGTGCCACTGCACTACCCACAGATGCAGTTAACCAATTGGAGGATAAACTGATAGAGCCACAGACTCAGTCCATTCCCCCTCATCCTGTCACCCCCCAGCCCTAGTCAAAAGTCCCTCCCCAGCTTTCTTTTAGTGCCCTTCAGGTACTGGAAGGCTGCTCTGAGGCCTCCCTGGGTCCTTCTCTTCTCCAGGCTGAACAGCCCCAACTCTAGAATAGAATAGAATAGAATCAGTCAGGGTTGGAAGGGACCACAAGGAGCATCCACTTCAAAACCCCCTGCCATGAGCAGGGGCACCTCACATTAGATCAAGCTGTCCAGAGCCCCATCCAGCTTGGCCTTAAACACTTCCAGGAACACTTCCACCACCTCCTTGGGCAACCCCTTCCAGGCTCTCACCACCCTCATGGGGAAGAACTTCTTCCTAACCTCCAGTCTGAATCTCCCCATTTCAAGCTTTCTTCCATTCCCTCCAGTCCTATCCCTACCTGAGCTTGGATATCTCAGCTTGGATAATAAGCACTCAGAAGAATATTGAGCTACAAAATGCCTCAGCCTGGAGATGTTGGCAGTGCTGTCAGAAAATGCTCCCCAGCATCCACTCTGCCCTGGGGTGACTGGAGCAGCACAGGAACCCCCACAGCCTGCACTGTGGCAGCCTGACTGTCCAGGCTAACTCCTACCAAACCAGAAACCAGAGTGAATCAAGAAGGCAAACAAAAAAAAGGGAGTTCTCAGCTCGCTCCTCAGCATCTCCTTCTTCCTGGAATGGAAGCCTTCCCCCCAGGGGAGCTGCAGCTGTTTACAAACTCAATTAAGATGAAGCATTTGCAGGTACTCCAGGAAAAGAGCACTTCTGGAGCCTAAACCAGATGGCTTCTGACAGTCACTCAGAGCTTCTGTACAAGCCCCAGAGCAGCACCCAGCATTCCTCCCTCCCCACCACCACCACCCTCACCCAGAGCCCTTTCACCAGCAGGCCTGTTGGCAGGAGCTGAATCAGCTCTGAAGGAAGCTGAGAGAACTCTTCACAGAATCATAGAAACGTCCAGGCTGGAGAAGCCCCTCAGGATCACCGAGTCCAACCTTGAACCCTGCTCTACAAGATTCACCTTAAACCAGAGCCCCAAGCACCACACCCAAGCGACCCTTAACACCTAAACACATCCAGGGTTGGTGACTCCACCACCTCCCTGGGCAGCTCATTCCAGTGTCTCTTGGTGTTGTGAGCTCAGCTGCAGGAACAGGACACACAAGTGTCAGAAAGTCAGAAGGGAATATTTGCCCTTGGAAGCCAGGGCAGCTTTGAGCCCTGGAACAGGCTGCCCAGAGAGGTTGTGGAGTCTTCAGAGGGATTCCAAACCCTGGATGTGTTCCTGGGTGATTCTGCTTTGTCAGGGGGGTGGGACTGGATGATCCCTTCCAAAGCCCACTTTCTATACTATGTTAGTTGTTACTCAAGAGCAGAGCTGCCTGGAAGCACTCCTGTTTAGTGGGGGAAACCCAGAACTTGTGAGCTGAGAGCTGTGCACAGCAAATGCAGAGGCAGGAGGAGCACATGGACTGAGCTGATGTGTCACAGAATTACCAACTCGTTTGCCCTAAACTGAGTAGCTCACCAGCTTGGAAGTACAGCTTGATGTCATGGAACTTGCTTTGATATTTGGTGCTAATAAAAACCTGAAGTTTTAAATCTCCTTCCTGTGAAGTTTGTGCATTCGAGTTGCTCCCTGCTAAACACCTCCTACCTCCTGGCTGTGCACCACAGCTGCTTACCCTGGCACCTCACAGCCTGCACCATCAGAAGGTCCTTTGAAGTAAGGTTTGAGAGAGAGATCACATGAAAAAAGTGGCAGGGTTCAAGGCTTCCTGCAAATCACATCCCCTTGTTCCTGGTAGAATAATAAACTGCAGCAGTACAGGTTGGGAGGTGATCTGCTGGAGAGCAGCCCTGTGGAGAGGGACCTGACAGTGCTGGTGGAGAACATCCATGGCACAGCAATGTGCCCTGGTGGCCAAGAGGGCCAATGGGATCCTGGGGGGCATTAGGAAGAGTGTGTCCAGCAGATCAAGGAAGGTTCTCCTCGCCTTCTACTCTGCCCTGGTGAGACCTCATCTTGAATACTGCCTTCAGATTTGGGTTCCCCAGTTGAAGAGGGACAGGGATCTGCTGAAGAAGATCCAAGAGAGTGCTATGAGGATGAGAGGACTGGAGCACTGCCTGAGGAGGAGAGGCTGAGGGACCTGAGGCTACTTAGTCTGGAGAAGAGAAGACTGAGAGGGGATTGAATCAATGTTTCTAAATCTCTGAGGGCTGGGGGACAGGCTCTGCTCACTTGCTCCCTGGGATAGACCAAGGAGCAATGGATGGAAGCTGCAGCACAGGAGGTTGCAGCTCAACACAAGGGGCAACTTCTGTACTGTAAGGGTCCCAGGGCACCAGAACAGGCTGTCCAGAAAGGTTGTGGAGTCTTCTTCCTTTGCAGGCCTGTCTGGATGCGTTACTGTGTGAGCTGAGTTAGATTGTCTGGTCCTGCTCTGGCAGGGGGTTTGGACTGGATGAGCTCTTTGGGTCCCTTCCAACCCTTCTATGATTTAAGCACTCCTGAAAACTGCTGAGGTCCAGAACATTTAGAAGAGCCCAGCCTGTCACTCCTGATGTGTCACTGGGCACAGGAGCACAGGGCCCTGTATGTCAAAAACCTGTCTTAGCATCATGTGAGATGCAGCAACATCCATCTGAGACCCCACTCTGCAGAGTCTAACACAAGAAGGACATGGAACTCCTAGAGTGGGTCCAGAGGAGGCCACAACAGTGATGTGAGGATAGGCTGAGAGGGTTGGGCTTGTTCAGCCAGGAGAAGGCTGCCTGCCAGTGCTTGAAGGGGGTTATAGGAGAGCTGGGGAGGGACTTTGACAAAGGCTTGAAGCGACAGGACAAGAGGTAATGGCTTCAAACTGGAAGAAGCAGAATTTAGACTGGACATTAGGAGGAAATTCTGCAACAGGTTGCCCAGAGAAGGTGTGGAGGTTCCAAGCCTGGCAGTGCTCAAAACCAAGTTGGACAAGGCCTTGAGCAAGCTTCTCTAGTAGGAGGTGTCCCTGCCCATGGCAGGGGGTTGGACCTGGATGATCTTCCAGCTCAACCCCTTCTGTGACTCTGTGATCAGGGCAATTACACACCAGGATAAGGTCAGGGTGTTCAGCAGCACAGTCACATCTAGGAGCCCACAATCAAGTGTCCTGCTGCCTTACAGGCAAGTACCAGCAGAGGCTGGAGGTAGTGCTGCCATTCTCAGTGCTGCTTGCTGCAAGCTTATTTCATTTTCATTTTAATTTAGCAAGCTCTCTCTGAAAATTAAAGATTCCCTGAGAGCTTTATAGCACGAAGTGAAGTGGCAAATTAAATTGAAATGAAGATAATCCCCAGAAATGTGTACACAAGCAAAGTGACTCTTGGCCCAGACACCTTTCAGACTGGTTAATTCTTATTTAAATAAAGAAAAGGCAATCTTCTGCAATGAAAGTATTCCCAAGCCCTTCCATTTGTCTGGAGTCATCCCAGAATGAAGCACATTGTGTCTACACCATCACTGCAGCAGGACTGCTCAGATCCCTGCCCCAGAGCGCAGTGCTAGCAGGAATGGCTTCCATGAGGCAGAAGCAATGTGGAAAGAGGGTCCAGAGACTACCAAGATGATCAGTGTTGGAGAACCTCCCCTGTGAGGACAGGCTGAGGCACCTGGGGCTGTTCAGCCCAGAGAAGAGGTCTGCAGGGAGGTCTCCAGTACCTGAAGGGGCTCCAGGGGAGCTGGGGAGGGACTTCAGACAAAGACTTGGAGTGATAGGATGAGGGGGAATGGATTGAAACTTGAGAAGGGGAGATGGAGACTGGAGATTGGGAAGAAACTGTTGAGTGAGGGTGGAGAGACACTGGCACAGGTTGCCCAGGGAGGTTGTGGATGCCTCCTGCCTGGAAGTGTTCAAGGCCAGGCTGGATCAGGCCTTGAGCAACCTGTGCTGGTGGGAGGTGTCCCTGCCTATGGCAAGGGGGTTGGAACTGGATGAGCTTTTTTGGTCCCTTCCAGCCCAATCCGTCCTGTGATTGTATGACTGAAGCAGGTTTGCCAGCAGGGAAAGGCTGTGCTGCAGCTTCAGCTCTGTCCTGAGTGCAGTTGGTGAGGCAGAGAAGCAGCAGGTCCCCGGGGGAGCTGCACAAGCACAATACCTAAGCATATTTAAAGATTATCATGCAGGGCTTTTAGAGCCAGCTCTGTGTGTGTGCATTAATCCCCCGAGCTGCCAGCCCAATCTCTCCCTGGCAGACTCCCTCTCTCCCCAACAATGGAGACCTTATTAAATATTAAGGTCTTAATCCAGAGTACTGCTGTATGAACTGAGAAATCCTAAAGCAGGGCACAGAGGATAAACATTTCCCCACTCCAAACAGAGATGTCTGTATACTTGTAGGGTGGCACCAGACAAAGGGAAATGTCCCCACGCTGGCAGGAGCATTGTGTGACAAATCCATTCCTGTGAAAGCAGCTCATGGGGCCCCAACTTGTCTAGACCCAGGGTTCACAGGCTTACCTCAGAAGGACAGAAGCTCACTCCTTTCCTGCCTGGAAACTCCACCTTAGCAAGCAGAGAGGGCTTCACAGCAGGATGCCCAGCACACTGGGAATGCTGACAGGGCACACTGCAGCTGAACAGCTGCATACACAACCACCACTGGGGCTGAGGTATGATCTGCTTTGCCACTATATTATATTTTAAAGCATCTAGCCAAGAGAGCTTTTGCTTAAAAACCAGGCTCAGCTGTCCTAGTGAGTATGCATCCAAGAGGAGATTCTTGTGAGGCATCAATTTCTACCCGACAGGGCAGGAGGGGCATCTGCTCAGATGAATCCCTCTCCTCTGGTTCACACTTCATGTCTAGCAAGACTCTAGCAGCCCTGTGAGCTGCTGGGGAGTGTGGCTTGTTAGCCTGTCTGAGGAACAAAGACCTTCCAAGATTAGACAATTCTTTTGTCTTCTTTCTCTGTGCCCTCCTCTCCAAGCCCAGTTTTCTCCAGCAGCCAGGTTTGCTCCATTCCCCTGTGGGTGGGCATGCCAAAAGCTCTCTGCCAGGAATCAGGGGCACAGAAACTTCTCTACAAACAGAAACAGAAACCTGAATTGCCCTTTCTCAACTCTAGACAGGCTCAGCTATCAAAGCATTTTCAGACAGGCATTACAACTCCAGGGAGGAAGCCTGGATGTGGCCAAAGTAATGAAAGGAATCAGGAGCAAAGAGTCTGAGTGTGCAGGTGCAAAGCTACATTCATAAAATCACAGAATGGGTTGGGTTGGGAGGGAACTTAAAGCTCATCCAGTTGCAATCCCCTGCATAGGCTGGACTGGATGATCTCAGAGGTATAGTCCAGCTTCAATAATTCTGTGATCTCCAGGCCCATCAGCAAGGACCAAGGCACTTCATAATTCACATTTCAGGGCCACTATTAACATTTCATAGCAAGTCCTGCAATGAAGCAAGGAAATACTGAGAGCCAGAAGAGCCATGATGCTTCAAACCCCTTGCAGGGGATAATGCAGCATGTGGAATGCTGTAATCATTCTATGCTGCAAGTCAATCCCTTTATTTGGAGGGGATTACAACGTTCACAGCATTTGGTGTCACACACACACGTAACCTGCCTCTGAACTCCCACACATGCCAGGCTCAGCTCACTGACACACTGCTGGAGTCTGCTTTGGGTTTTGTCCCCAAGCTCTTTACCTGTGGGGATGGCAGTGCCTCAGATACACATTCACAGCTTCACAGACTGCATCAGGTTGGAAGAGACCCTCAAAGGGAATCTCATCCAGCTCATGGGCAGCTTATTCCAGTCCCTGACCACTCTTGCTGGGAAAACTTTTTCCTAGTGTCCAGTCTAAACCTACGCTGCTGCAACTTGAGGCTGTTCCCTCTTCTTCTATCTCTAATTACCTGAGAAGAGACCAACACCAAACCTCTCCACGACCTCCTTTGAGGTAGTTGTAGAGAGCAATGAGGTCTGCCCTCAGCCTCCTCATTTTCAAACTAAGCTCCTTCAGTCTCTTTTCATCAGATTTCCTTCGCTGCTTTCAGACACGAGCCCTCATTAAAACCCCTCACCCATCCTTACTGACAGCTCTTCATGCAGAAGCAACAAACCCCAAACTCAGACTCATCTGAGCGGACAGAGCACTTTGGAGGTGCAAAAGAGTCTGCAGGACTCACCTGATGTGAGACTCACCTGAGCAGAGGGAGGATGGGTTCTGATAAGGCGCAGCGAGACGCTCGACAAAAGTAAACAGTTCAGCTCCTTTCTAAACAAATTCTTTTCTAATCTCCCTTTCTTGCTAGGTGAGCCAAGTTTGCCTTGTCACAAAATTCTACGTGCCCTAAGTATAAAGCTTGGCAGACTTATCTCATCATAATTTAATTTCTTTCCTTATCCTTCTTAATTCTCCGAAGTTTAATTTAACGTCGGCGGAAGCGAGCTGGAGGAGTTCAAATGAAGGGAACAGGCACGATTAGCAATGAACATTTTTCACCAGCCACTTCCAAATCCTGGAAATAAAAGGGATTTATTCTCCAAAGCCACAGCAGTGCTCAGACCAAGATCCAGCAGACAGATCCATTAGCACCCAATTTACATTTTGAGATAGACTGTATATGGGGGACAGACCGCGACAGGCACTCAAAACCAGGAGGACTTCAAGAGGTGATTCTACATAGCATAGAATAGACTCATAGGATGGGTTGGGAGGAACAATGAAGATCATCCAGTGCTGAACCCCTGCCATGGGCAGGGACACCTTCCATTAGCCCAGGTTGCTCAAGACATCTATCCTGGCCTTGAACACTTCCAGGCAGGAGGCATCCACAACCTCCCTGGGCAACCTGTGCCACTGTCTCCTCACTCTCACTCTCAACAATTTCTTCCTCATCTCCAGTCTCAATTGGCCCTCCTCAAGCTTCAATCCATTCCCCCTCATCCTGTCACCCCCAGCCCTAGTCAGAAGTCCCTCCCCAGCTTTCTTGTAGCCCCCTTTAGATACTGCAAGGCCACAATAAGGTCACCTCGGAGCCTTCTCCTCTCCAGACTGAACAGCCTCAACTCCCTCAGTCTCTCCCCACAGCAGAGCACTCCAGCCCTCTGCTCATCCTCATGGCCCTGCTCTGAACAGCTTCCAGCACCTCCATAGCCCTCCTGTCCCAGGGGCTCCAGAGCTGGATGCAGCACTCCAGGTGTGGTCTCACCAGTGAGGAGCAGAGGGGCAGGATCACTTCCCTCACCCTCTGCCCCCACTGCTCTTGCTGCAGCCCAGGCTCTGGCTGCTCTCTGGGCTGCCAGTGCACACTGCTGGCTCATGTTGAGCTTCTCATCCACCAGCACCCCCAAGACCCTCTCCTCAGGACTGCTCTCAAGCCAGCCACTGCCCAGCCTTTATTGGTGCTTGGGATTGCCTTGACCCAGATGCAGGACCTTGCACTTGGTCTTTTCTGTTCCCTGCCTGTCCCCAGAGGGCAGTGGCTGCAGCACTGTAGGGACATTTCATTTTGTGAAAATAATTAACCTCAGCTTCACTTTCGTATAATCACAGAGTGGTTTGGCTTGGAAGTGATCTTAAAGGTCATCCTGTTGCAATCCCCCTGCCAATGGCAGGGACACCTCCTGCTAAACCCAGGCTGCTCAAGCCCCTGTCTAACCTAATCTGGCTTTAAACAGTTTCAGAGCTGGAGCCTCCCCAATTTCTATGCACATTTTCAGGAGTGATAAGGCAGTTGGACTAGCTGATGATTGTAGATCCCTTCCAAGTGGAACCACTCCAACAGAAATGGCCAAAGGAGGAGACATTTAACAGGACACACACAATTCTGACACCAAACCAAACATTTTTGCTCAGGGCAATGCATATTTGAGGGGCTGCTTATCAAATCCTGCCTTCCAGCTGAGCAGCACCACTTGAATTGTCTGACAGACAGCAAAGCTCTGCAGTGACAGAAAGGGACTGGATGGGGAGAGGCCATTAGAGAACTCTGAGGGCTCACCAGGTGCTGCTCACTTTCAGAGCTGCATTTCCAAACCTCTACAATGCAATCAGACACTCAGAACCACTTTCATGCATAGCAAGCTGCACCATTACCCTCCTGCCTGGCCAGTGCCTGCAGTCCCATCCCAGCATCATGAAGAAACTGCCCAAGGTTGAGTGGCTCACACCTGCACTGGAGAACACTTCCCAGCAAGCAAAGCCTTCCTCCTTTTGGGTTTGCTCTGAGCTGAGAAGCCAGTTCTTTCACAGAGCAGAATCACAGAATTGCTTCTGCTGAAAAGCCCTTTCAGATCATCCAGTCCAATCATTCTCTACCTCTGCCAAGGCTGGTGCTAAACCATGGCCCTCAGCACCACATCTCTGCCTCTTTGAAACGCCTCCACGGATGGGGATTCAACCACCTCCCTGGGCAGCCCGTGTCAGTCTTTGAGAACCCTTTCAGTGAAAGAGCTTCATCTCATATCCAACCCAAACCTCCCCTGGTGCAGCTTGAGGGCATTTCCTCCCTCCTGTCACTTGTTATTGACTAGGGAGAAGAGACCAACCCCCACCTGGCTCCAACCTCCTTTCAGGCAGTTTCAGATGCAGCCCTGCACTCCCAGAAAACCCCCAGGTGAATTACTTGGTGCTGCCAGTGGAAATACCTTCAAAAGCCATAAGGGTATCATTGCAAAAGTAACATCATCACCAAGAACTGCCTGAGCTACACGACCCCACAGCATGGCTCTGCTCTCAGAAGTGCTCTCCTTTCCAGCACCCAGACCAACCATCTGCTCTGCCCTTTCAAATACCAAGTTCACCTTTCCTGCAAGACAGGGCAAAGGCACTCTTCCTCCTTTTGATGCCTCCCATTCTCACCAAGCCAACAACTGCAGGAAAAGAAGCAGGGGTTTGAGGTTCATTAGAAGAGCTGCAGTCAAGCTGCACTTGTGCTGCTGAATTCTGTTTGAATGCTAAACAAGAAGTTGCTGGCAAAATGGGGCCTGAACAGCAGCACAGCTTCAATGCCAGCCAAAAAAATGCTCTCACTTGCAGGGCAAACAGCCTGGAAGGGGAAGTCCAGCAGCAGCTGGCCTCAGCCACCACAGCCACACACCCCACACAGGGGCTGGTGAGGGAGAGCAGAACATCTGCAGAGCCTTCTCCTTCAGATTAGCCAGGTCATGTGCAGAACATGGCAGAAGTGCCAAGCTGCTGGAGAAGCAGAACCTTTGCAAAGCACAACCGAAAGTGATCAGGGTAGGTTGGGTTATTCAAGTTTGGGGAATTTTGAGCATCCTTTGGTTGCTGTAAGCTTCAAGATTGCCTCTCCGTGACCTGCCTTGTCAAACTCTACTTCTTCATGCCAAGGCTTTCCATGCCTTGTCTGTCCATCAGCAGCAGGGTGATAGGAAGAGAGTCAGAAACCTTGGCTGCCTTTGGACTTTGTGACACTTAGAACCCAACACTGAAAAACAAAAATCTTTCTTTTGTTTCTCCTTCACCCTTTACCTGCCAGCTCTGGCTGAGGCTGTGTGTGCACTCTTTGCAACACTGCCCTCTTTAGCTCTTTGCTCTGAGAAGCCTACTTGGGGTTTTTTTCAGCACAGTCATTAGCCCTAACAACCAAAAGCTCCCAAGACAGAGAGGGAAAAGCCTTCCTCATACAGCTGATAAGTGAGTTTAATACTGCAGACACTTGAAATTCAAATGATACACCAGCACGGGTACCTGGGAAGGCAAGGAGGATTTACAATATTCATGTTGTCATCAGCAAAATTCTCTCAGTAACTTAACCCTCTGCCAAAAAAGCACTGGGAGAAGCCATCAGAAGAGTAACCTTAGTTTTTACAAATGGAAATGCATCGACTCTGCCAAAACATTTCATATTCCTTGGCTCCAGGACTCAAAGGCTCAAAACCGCACAGAAGCAAACTTGGGAATGCAGGGGGTTGGGGTTTTGTTTTGCCAAGTCTAACTCTGCTGCTCTTACAAGAGGGACAAAAAGGAGAAACTGGGGGTTTTTTGACCCCAGGTGCTTCATCTCCTTTCCTCATGTTCCTCAAGCAGCACCGAGCACTCTTTTTCCCTTTCCAGCCCTGCCCACCACACAGGTAGAGAAGCTCAATGGCTACTGCCAAGGGCGGAAGGTGAAATGTGACCACAAACTTGGGACCTTGCTCGTGCCAAGGATTTAAGAAGGCTGTTATTAGAGAGATCAGGGAAGTCTTCATCCTGAGGATGAGGAGTAGTCTCCCTGTCACTTTATTTGTCTGTGTTTAAAATCTCTTACTAAAACAACTGAAAAAAAAAAAAAAAAAAAGGAACTGGTTCAGTAAAAATCAACACACTTAAAGCTTCCTGCCTGTTCCCTCTTGTATCAAAGGCAGGAATCCTGAATCCTTAAGGTATCATTTAACCCTCAGTGCTTTAAAACAGTCAATAAACTTCTCAGCCAGGCTTTCCAGACAGGAGCTCAGCCAACCTCCTGTCTGCAGTCACATCCTTGCCTCAACTGCAGTTTGAGGGTTGATGTGAACAAAGAAAGAAGGAATTAGATGGAATTTAAAGCCCTGGCCCAAATGTTTGACACAAAGTCCATCCAAAACAATTTCAAGCTACCAGCAAAAGCTGCCTCATCTTAATAGAAAGCTCTGCATGGAGAAGAAAGAAGGAACTGGACAGAATTTAGAGCCCTGGCCCAACTGTTTGACACAAAGTCCATCCAAAACAATTCCAAGCTACCAGCAAAAGCTGCCTCATCTTGATAGAAAGCTCTGCATGGAGAAGCAGAGCAAAGGCAGCATGCAATGGCCTGGCACAGCAGACAACCACTTAGCACTGGTGTTCCAAAGGCATCAGTGAATCCAACATTTCCCAATGCCAACCCCAGCTAATGGCACCAGCAAGCCACCTGGACTCCAAAGAAATGGAACCATTTCCAGCTCTGTCAGCAGCTGCAACACAGGAGGTGAGGCCACACCTTGAGCACTGGATTCAGATTGGGGCCCTCATGCCAAGAAGGGCATTGAAAGGCTGGAGTGGGTCCAAAGAAGGACAACAGTTGGGAGGGGTCTGGAGAACAGGGCTGGGGAGGAGCAGCTGAGGGAGCTGGGGGTGTGCAGTGTGAAGAAGAGGAGGCTGAGGGCAGAGCTCACTGCTCTCTGCAGCTCCTTGAAAGGTTTGAGACTGGTGGGAGCTGGGCTCTGCTCCCTTGTAACAAGTGATGGGATGAAGGCCAATGACCTCAAACTGCACCAGGGGAGGTTTAGGTTGGACATCAGAAGAAACTTCTTCCATGAAAATGTTCTCAAAGCCTGGCACAGGCTGTCCAGGCAGGTGGTGGAATGTTCATTCCTGGAGGTGATGAGGCAAGAGATGTGGTGCTGAGGGCCATGGTTTATCTCCAGCCTTGGCAGAATTAGAGAATGGTTGGAGTGGATAATCTGAAAGGGCTTTGCCAACGGAAATGATTTGAAGTTTCTCTGTGAAGAAGGGAGCTTGAACTCATGAACAACCTATCTCTATACCTGCCTTAGCAGAACTGCTCTGCACTAAGGCTGGTTCAGCTCCAGTGCAACACAGAAGCTACTTTGGCTTTCACTTAGCTATTTTAATGAGACCAAACCACAAAAGTATTATCAGCACTGAGGTTTTTCACAGCAGGACATGAAACAGCAGAGCAAAACCAAAACAAGTGCTTGTTTTTCATAAAAAAACCTTCCCATACTGGGCAGTGCCTGCTGGCAACCTTTAGTCACAGTCCCACCTGGCCCAGCTACAAGCAAAGGGAGCACCTAGCACACTGTGCACCGAAGAACACTCCCTGAAGTCTATCAGAGGGCCTGCCCAGCCCCCTCCTAAATTTAGATAAGGAAGCACAGAAGAAATCAGCAACCTTCAGTGAAAATTGGTGACACCTGAAAGGATTTTCTGAGGTGTTAACACTGCAAATGCATCAACAAAGGAAACAAAACCTCAACCTTACCTTTCTGAGCTGGAGAGCAGCAGAGGAAACCATAACGCAGAGACTCCACATGCTGGAAGAAACTGGTGAACCAGCACAGTCCTCTGGCTTCTTTCCACACACACCAGCCTTGGAGAGGTGAGGTCCAGCCTTCAGGTGCTCCCCGCTGCAGCCGTGCACAGCACAGGGACTTCACAGCACCAGGAGATACAGCTGGAACAGCAGAGCTGGAAGAAGCCAGCTCCAAGAAGCTGTGCCTGGCTTTGCAGGAAGGGACAAGGATCCTGCAAGCTCCTGAGTCGAAGCTCATGTTGTGTGCAATGAAGAAACAAGAGGGTCTGTGCTCTTCTGTCACCAGGTGTACGTCTGCTGTGATCAGTGGCTTCTGGTAAACCAAGCTGAGGCTGGGAAGACTCTAGAAAGCCCTCGTGCTGCTAATCTACACTAAGTGTTTGCACCTGGCCTTCATCTGCCTGCTTTGAAAAACAGTGGGCAAGGTCATGCCCTGTGATGAGGCTCTGCTCCCACCTGGGCACCAGCTGAGGTTGCTGGGGTGTGTTAGAAGGGCTGTGCTTAGTAAGTTGAGAGAGGTTCTCCTCTTTCTTTACTCTGGTTTAGGTGAGGCCACATCTGGAAGATTGTGTCCAGTTCTGGGCCTCTCAGTTCAAGACCTCAGAGGAATGCTTGAAAGAGTTCAGGGCAGGGCCACAAAAATGATGAAGGGAGTGGATGAGGAGAGCCTGAGGGGCTTGAGCTTGGAGAGAAGGAGCCTGAGAGGGGACCTCATTCATGTTTATAAATGTGTAAAGGTGAGTGGCAGGAGGCTGGGGCCAGGCTCTGCTGGGTGACGCCCAATGCCAGCACAAGGGGCATTGATGGAAGCTGAGGCATAGGAGGTTCCATGGAAACATGAGGAGGAATTTCTTCTGTGAGGGTGCCAGAAGCCTGGAACAGGCTGCCCAGGAGGGTTGTGGAATCTCCCTCTCTAGAGATACTCAAGACCTGCCTGGATGTGTTCCTATGTGATCTGTTCTGGGTGATCCTGCTCTACGGGGGGATTGGACTGGATGATCCTTCAAGGTCTCTTTCAGCCCTTGACATCCTGAGCTTCACAGAGAGAGGGGCAGCCTTTTAGAAGATTTTATGTATTGCCTCCCCACACTAGACAATGGCTAAATTTCACTGTGGTTAAATTGCATACAGAGGTGGTTGAGAACCTTCTGTGTGCCACTTGAAGGCGACTCAGGAGTGCCCTTCTGCTCTCAGCAGAGTGAGTGGAGAGTTGGTTCTGAAGCCACAGGAAGAGCTTTTTTTTTTTTTTTTCATTAAGAACTTGGAAGAAACACCTTTTTGTTTGCTTATTTCAATGAAAATGCCACACAGCTTTTCCTACAGTATTGTTTTTCTCCTAAGTTAGTTACATTTCAGCAGAATAAACATTAAAACAGACCCAGAGAAGGCAACTGAAGTAAGCAGGAATGTAAAACAATTGAGGTTGTTTTCAGTTATGAGTCTTAGATTGCATTAAGATGCCCCCTTTTTAAAATTATTTTTTTGAGGGCAAAATAACCTTTTGTATCTATGTTTTTGTTCCAATAGAATACACTTAAAGGCATAGTTCAGCTTTTCATCTCAGATGTTATTTATTTCTGCAGCTCCTTCAATGAGCAGTATTAATCACATCCTCTACCACAGAAGAGCTTCCCCAACACAGAGTATCAAAGTGATTGCCTGGCAGGCTACAAAGCACCCATTCAGGCTTAGCTAATTTGCACTTACTCCATAAAACAGAAGAGATCACCCAGGGAATGGGATTTGCAGGAAGCAGCTCCTCACAGCCTCTTCAGGCTGCAGAGGTAGAATCCATCTGCTTGGTTGCTGCCATTTGCCTAGCTGAAGGTGAACAGCTGCATTCTGTGTTCCTCCAAAGAGTGAGCTTCAAAAGCCACCTCCCCAGTTCAGGAGGCTCTAATTACAGCTCCTGTGAAGGGCCATTAAAGCTGTGTGCTAGAATCTGCTTCTGTGGCAAGAAATCTTCCTGGATAGATATTCAGGTAGTGATAGGACTGGGGGGAATGGAACCAAGCTGGAAATGGGGAGATTCAGACTGGATGTTAGGAAGTTCTTCCTCATGAGGGTGGTGAGAGGACGGAAGGGGTTGCTCAGGGAGATGGTGGATCCATGGAGGTGTTTAAAAGGAAACTGGATGAGGCACTTGGTGCCATGGATAAGTTAATTAGAAGGTGTGAGGTAATAGGTTGGATTGGATGATCTTGAAGGTCTTTTCCAACCCAGTTAATTCCATGATTCTGTGATCTGCTCCTTCCTCACACCCAGTGTCAGCTCACAACCCCTCCCAGTCCTCACAGATTGATTCTCTCTGAGACATTCTGGTTCTGTCGTGCCATTGAAAGGAGAGAGAAAAAAAAAAAAAAAGAAGAAAGAAACCCCCAAAAGAATAGAATTTAATTCTTGTGCTATTCTAGGTTCCATTGCCAGAGTGCCTTTAAATTGCTCCTGAACGAAGTAGAAAGTTCAAGTTAATTGGAGACGAGGATCCACGTAGCAAATTATCTTAACACTAATGGTATGGAAGAAAGGAGCCTGATTAGTAAGCCCTGCTGGAGACTTGCAATGTGAGAAGCTGAGAGATGGCAGTACTGAATCAGAGAGGGGAAGATCAATAGTTCTTTAATCAATGGTGGATTACAGTGGGATTTATTCTGCTGGAATCAGCAGGGGCAGATAAATTCCCCACTGAGATTAATTACGGGCAAGGGGGGATGCAAACAGAGGAGCGCAGCTATCTTTGTGACAACTACAAGAGGCAAGAAGGACACCAGTGGGAGCACAGAGCTATTACCTGAGTCTGCTGCTGACCAATGACACCCTCATCAAACTCCCAGCACCTCCTAGCTCCTTAGAAGAAACTGCCTCACAGCCTGTGTGTTCCCAAGCCCCATAGATATTGCGACCCCAAATAAAAAGCAGAGCCACCAATTTTTTGGTTTCAACCTGCTGGGCTGTTACAGCTTTTGGGCTTGTAAAAAATCTGCTTTACGGAGGCAGTTCAAGAGAGACAGGGACCTGCTGCAGAGAGTCCAGCAGAGAGCCACAAGGATGGTTGGGGGACTTGAGCATCTCTCATGTGGAGAGAGCCTGCGAGCTCTGGGGCTGGTTAGCCTGGAAGACTGAGAAGGGATCTGATCAATGTATGCAAATATCTGAGGGGTGGGTGTCAAGTGGCTGGGGCCAATCTTTTTCTGGTGATCTGGAGCAATGGATACAAACTGGAACAGAGAAGGTTTCGCCTCAACATGAGAACAAACTTCTTTACAGTGAGGGTGACAGAGCCCTGAAGAAGGCTGCCCAGACTGGTTGTGGAGTCTCCTTCTCTGGAGACTTTCAGCCCCGACCTGGATGCATTCCTGTTTAGGCCTACCCTGGGTGACCCTGTCTTTGGCACGGGGCTTGGGCTGAATGATCTCTGGAGGTCTCTTCCCACCTCCACCATTCTGTGATTCTGTGAAAGCTCCCAGGCACAGAGCTGAAGAACAGCTTGGTGTACAAAGATGCTGATCACATTCACAGCCCCTGCTGCAGTCAGGGGGTTGTCTGAGCTGCTTTGGGGCTCTGCCTTTTGGGCTTCTCCATGTAATCCATCAATACCTTTGGTGCTCAGCACTACAGCACCCAAAGCCTGACTGCTAATGCATCACAGAGTGGTGCTAAACACGGAGAGCTAAGCAGGCTAAGCAGAGAGAGAGCAGCTCTTGGAAGATGACTGATTTAGAAACAAGTTGCAAATTGAAATTACTTTGAGTGGGAACCACTTAAGTAATTTACTAACATGAAGAAAAAAAAAAAACAAACCAAAAAACAAACAGAGCTGACAGCTTAGATTGTCAGTGTTGGATCTTTCTACCAGCTTGAGGGAAAGGTATCTAAGTGGTCTCTCCCTCACCATGTTCCTTTCACTCACCTTATCAGAAGACAGCAGGATGCAAAGGGTCCAGCAGATAGGAAGTGTGCTGGACATAATCAGATGGGTTTATTTGCTCACTTACTTTGGTTATTACCAGCAATGGCTTGAGAGGTCTCTGTCTTGAACTTTGATCAGATGGCAGCAACTTGTCCATTTTGTTTCTTATAGAAAGCATTTCAGAGAATATTTTGAACTCTGAAGCCATGTCCTGCTGTGAGCCAGCCCAGCACCATCTCAGCTCAGGGCTGGCCCTGCCCAGCTCAGGCTCTGCTCACTCAGCCACTTTCTGCAGCTCAGGGCACCTTGACACAGCCAGGGGCTGCTGCTGGCAGGGAGAAGCCGATGGGGATAGTTGCTGCCAAGGGCTGGGCTGCACAAAGGCTCTGCCTGACACTTGCTCCTGGGCACACCAAGGGCACTGCCAAAGTTTGTGCCACACCTCTGGAGGCAGGAAGGCAGAAACGGTACCAGAAAGGAGGAGCAGACAGGTCAGGTGAGCCTCACCTGCCCCCCAAGGGATTGCAGCCCATGGATGGCATCTTCAGGAATGAGCTGAGGGATCTCCAGGGTCAATCCTCTTCTCCACTGGCTAGTGTCCCAGGAAGACTCTGTCCCTCTTCCTTCCATCCTGATCCTTGTGTTCCTGGATCCAGTTCCAGAATCCCGCTCCTGAATCCAGTTCTCTTCTGCTGCGATGGCACTTGCCCAGTGCCTGCCCCCAGCAGCAGTGGTGCCAATGGTGCTGCCATTGCCATCAGGGGTTGGGTTCCATGTTGGTTTGTCTCTCTTTGTCTATTCAATTGGGTTGTTCTCATTCCCACCCTAGTTGGGTCAGTTTCTTTCCCACCCCATTAGTCTCTCTCCTTTCTCCTCCTTTCTTTTCCCTTTGGGCAGACAGAGAGGTTCCTGGAGAGCCTGTGACACTTGGCTGGTGGCCAGCCCAGCCCTGACCCCTTGGCACACCCTCCAAGCTATCTTGGCCTACTAAATTCAGTAGGTTTTTCCCTCTGAATTTTCTTAGCTGGCAGCAGTGATGTCTGTGTGGCAAATCAGAGAAGTTATTTATTTGGTAAAAGGCAAGGTTCAGACAGATACGATAGAAAAAAACCCCTCTGTTTTATAATCCCATCTGCAGGATACCCACATTAACTGAAGGAAGAGTCCCACTGGAGCACAGTCTTCCCCAGATCATTTCTTAGTTCAAAGCAGGTCATAAAAATAGTCCAGGCCTTGTCCCAGTTCCCAGATGGATATTCCAGTGCCCAACTCTTTTGCAAGCTCTAAGCGCAACTGGATGGACTAAGACAAGGAGACAATAAAGCAGGGACATCAGTCAGGACAAGCAGACACTCCATGCTCCTATCTCTTCATGCCTCTGACAGACTTGCCAAATACACAGAATCAAGAATCAGTCAGGGTTGGAAGGGACCACAAGGATCAGCCAGTTCCAACCCCCCTGTCATGGGCAAGGACACCTCACACTAGATCAGGCTGTCCAGAGCCTCATCCAGCCTGGCCTTAAACACCTCCAGGGATGAGGCTTCCACCACCTCCCTGGGCACCCCCTGCCAGTGTCTTACCTCCCTCATGGTGAAGAACTTCTTCCTAACATCCAGTCTGAATCTCCCTATTTCTATCTTGGTTCCAGTCCTATCACTGCCTGACACCCTAAAAAGTCCCTTCCCAGCTTTCCATTTCCTTACTGTTTAGCTAATACCCAGCAGGAATTAAAATCAAAGAGAACACAGAAATAGCCTCAATAACAACTTGCTAAGTGTGGGAGGCTACCAAAATGCTCACAGCTTCTATCCTTAGGCATCAAACCTCAGCACGGCCACATGCAAGCACTTTCCAACCCCTGATATCCTGTGACCTCCAGGGATGAGGCTTCCACCACCTCCCTGGGCAACCCATTCCAGGGTCTCACCACCTTCACGGTGAAGAACTTCTTCCTAACATCCAGTCTAAATCTCCCCATTTCTCACTTTGTTCCTGTCCCCACCTGACAGCCTAAAATGTCCCTCCCCAACTTTCTTGTAACCCCCGTTCAGATACTGAAAGGCCCCAATAAGGCCACCTGGGAGCCTTCTCCCCTCCAGACTGAAGAGCCCTCCTTGAAGCAGAGGCTGAGCAGCTCAGTTTGTATTTCAAATACTCTCTGGTTAGCAAGCAGTCATTCAGTAAGAGACAGTTAATTGCCCCAGTTAATTCAATGACCTCATAAAAAATAAGCAGCTAAACAGACAAAAGGCCAGAGGAATAAATCAGCTTTATGAACTCTGAGGACTGCTCTAATTGAGGCTCTCATTTCACGAGAGGCAGGCATTCCAACTCTCCCAGAAATGTCTCAGGGGGGAAATAAAACTTTATCAATGAAGACAATTAGAACAACTTGTCAAACCCCATCAAGATCCTGTACCTACCCTTGCCTTCTCCTAGGACACAGTCACCATTTTCATTATCACAGCTCTATTTTAAAGAGATTTGGGAAGATTGATAGCCTCAAGTCTCTTTATTTGAGCTCCGGCCATTGATTCTGAGGTACTTGAGCCCCTGCTTTAGGAGGGAGGCAGTGCCACAATTCACTGCTGCACTTCTGTCTGTCCAGACAACCCAAATGGTTGTTTTTCACTCTTTGACACTCAGGTTTTGTTACTTGGGAGCACAGCACTGCAAGGTGGGACCTGCTGGCACCAGGGATGTGTTCAAAGCTCATTTCCATGGCAAACACAACCAAGCACCACAGGCCTGATCCACTGGGCCTGTCCTTCAGGCAGGGCAAACCAATTTTGAGCAGCCTGTCAGTGATGGTGACATTAAAAAGGGGCAGAAAAACACTTGTCAAGGGGGAAGAAAATGAAATCTTCCCTGACCATTCTGACCACCATTAGATGAATCACTCTTTGGCTTGCCCCAGCATACACCCAGAATTCACAGATTCATGGATTCACGGAATGGTCTGGGTTGGAAGGGATCTTAAGGATCATCCAGTTCCAACCCCCTGCCATGGGCAGGGACACCTCCCACCAGCACAGGTTGCTCAAGGCCTCGTCCAGCCTGGCCTTCAACACCTTCAGGGAGGGAGCATTCACAGCCTCTCTGAGCAACCTGTGCCAGTCTCTCCCCACCCTCACTCTCAATAATTTCTTTCTCATCTCCAGTCTCAATCTCCCCGCTCCCAGTTCAAGACCATTGTCCCTGGTCCTGTTACAATAAACCCTTTGCTCTGGTGTGTCTTTGTGTACTCAAACAGACCCTCTCAGAACACTGCTTTGCCCTGGTGTGTCTCTGTGCACTCAAATAGACCCTCTCAGAGCACTGCTTTGCCCTGCTATGCCTCTGTGCATGAAATAGATCCTCTCAGAGCACTGCTTTGCCCTGGTGTGCCTCTGTGCACTGAAATAGATCCTCTCAGAGCACTGCTTTGCCCTGGTGTGCCTCTGTGCACTGAAATAGATCCTCTCAGAGCACTGCTTTGCCCTGGTGTGCCTCTGTGCATTCTAACAGACCCTCTCAGCACACTGTTTTGCCCTGCTATGCCTCTGTGCACTCAAACAGATCCTCTTAGGACACTGCTTTGCCCTGGTGTGTCTGTTTGTAGACATGACTCAACTTCAAACATTATCAATCCCCTTGATGCACAAGATAGGAAAAAACAATCTTGTACAAGCAGCTGAAGCTTTGGATCATAAAAACTGAGGGTAAACTTCTTCCACAATGGCCTAAAGCCAGTTCAGCTTGGTGAAGTCTCACTAATGCAGCATATCCTCTATTGCCCCTGGAAGCTCTCTGGGGTGCAGAGGTGGCACCTACCTTCAGTGTTGGGTAGAAGACAGCATGTTTCCCTCCTTTACTTCTGCAAAACAGCAAAGCAAAACGGTCAATACAGCTTTGATAGTGTCCCCCAGGGTTTTTTTTTTTTAGCTGAGTTTAGAATTCAAACCCAGATTATTTCCTTCCCACGAGAAATGCTGAAGACAAGAGCTGATTTTCTTTTGAAGAAATTATTGCTATTAAGAGCAGCATGGCCAACAGGGCAAAGGAGGGGATTCTGCCCCTTCGCTCTGCTCACCTCAGACCTCACTTGGAGAACTGTGTGCAGTTCTGGAGCCCCCAACACAAGCAGGACCTGGAACTGTTGGAGCCAGTCCAGAGGAGGCCACCAAGATGCTCAGAGGGCTGCAGCACCTCTGCTCTGAGGACAGGCTGAAAGAGTTGGGGCTCTGCAGCGTGCAGAAGAGAAGGCTTCCAGGAGAACTTGGAGTGGCCTTGTGGCATCTGAAGGGCGCTACAGGAAGGCTGGGGAGGGACTATTGACAAGTCCTGGTATTCACAGGATGGGGAGGAATGGGTTTGAACTGGCAGAGGGGAGATTTAAACTGGATGTTAGGAGGAAGTTGTTTGCAGTGAGGGTGGTGAGACACTGGCACAGGTTGCCCAGGGAGGCTGTGGCTGCTCCCTACCTGGAGGTGTTCAAGGCCAAGCTGGATGAGGCCTTGAGCAGCCTGCTCTGGTGGGAGGTGTCCCTGCCTATGTCACAGGAGGGGTTGGAACTGGCTGAGCTTTGAGGTCCCTTCCAAACCTAAACCATTTTGTGATTCTAACATTTCCACAACCTTCCTGGGCAACCTGGTTCCAGTGTCTCCCCACCCTCACTCTCAAGAATTTCTTCCTCATCTCTAGTCTAAATCTGCCCTCCTCAAGCTTCAATCTATTCCCTCTCATCCTATCACTCCCAGCCCTTGTCCAAAGTCCCTCCCCAGCTCTCCCATAGCCTCCTTCAGGTACTGGCAGGCTGCTCTAAGGTCTCCCTGGAGCCTTTTCTTCTGCAGGCTGAACAGTCCCAACTCTCCCAGCCTGTCCCAGCCCTCTGAACATCTTCATGGCCAACCCCATCTCAGCACTATTTTTGGCCAAGTTGTTGGTAATCAGCCAACAGCTCCTAGTTCTAATCTCCAAGCCTCTGCTGAGCTGCCACTCAGCAGAGAACTCTGATGGAGAACTTGTGAAGATGTGACTCACCAGACTTCTACAGAGTGCTTTAGCTCACGTTACTGCATTAATCCTTCTGCCATGGACTCCTCCCACCTGAGGCACTCTTTTACTTTGTGCTTCACTGTGGGCAAACAGATCACAAACAGCAGAATTTCCACTTGCTGAGTCGAGCTGCATGCCAGAGTTAGCTGCTAATGCCCTGTGTGCTGGGCCATGCTGGCAGGGAGGGTAAGTGAATAACTGTGACTCACTTTTTGTACTCGAAGTAGTGCTCGGCGATTTGGTCATCCCAGATGATTTTTGGCTTGTGCTCCTTCAAGGTTTCGATGTACCTGCAAAATCAACACCACGGAGATGGAAGTGATGCGTCTGCAAAGCAGGAGTGAGATCGCAGTGCAGACAGTTCTGAGCCAGCAGGTTTACCACCTTCAGATGCTGAGCAGCTGTGTCAAAATGACATCGAACACTCTGTCAAAAACATCCTCTGGCTGACACTTAATTTCCTCAGCCACCCTGCAGTTTGCCAAGTTTGCATTCTCAGGGCTCTCTGGTTGTTTGGTTTTTTTTTTTTTTTAAAGCAATGAATTAATTAACATTCACCAATTGACAAATCTACATGGGAAGGCACTGCTGCAATAGCTCTACAGTCTGATTCCTCTGTGCTAAAGCAAAGGAACTGAAGTCATCCCTAAGCTAACCACTACAGGTGTATTTGTTCTAATTAAGCTTCCCAGAGCCCAAAGCCCAAAGAATAGCCTTGGTTCCACTTGGAAGTTAATAAGAAAACTTCCAACAATAAATAAAAGGTACTTTAGGTAAGGGGAGTTACAAAAATAGAGAGAAGGGAAACAAATACGGATGCAACCAGTTTGGATGGAAATGGATGGAGAAGGATTCTGGAGGTGGTTGCTCCCCACTATGTGTCTTGGCCACATGGTGAAGCAAGAGCAGCAGGAAATCAGGATGCTGCTGGCAGGTGAGGCAAGGATTAGAGAGGAGGAGAGGAGAAGAAAGACAAACAGGAAGTTCTTCTGGTTTTATAGGGATTCCAGACAGGAAGTGCGAGTGGGCTAACTACTGCACCTGGGGTAAGATGAAGATGAGGAAAAATGCATTTGCTGCAAGAGTGGTCAGGGATTGGCATAGGCTGCCCAGGGAGGTGGTGGAGTCTCCATGCCTGGAAGTGTTCAAGAAATGTGTGCACATGGCACTTGGGGCTGTGGTTTGATAGCCATGGTGGGGTTGGGTTGACTGCAGGGGTTGGACTGGATGAGCTTTGGTGGTCCCTTCCAGCCCAGCCCATTTCTCCATGACACTCTTGCCATGGATTTGGTGGATGACACTGATGCTTCCCCACCAACCTCACACAAACCTATTGACCTACCCAACTCATGCCTACTTGACCCAAAGTGAGGACAGAATGCTACCAGCATCCAGAACACTGCAGAGGGAGCTGGTGTGGAACTGTTAGTGTGCTGTAAATCCATCCTCTTGGGTAGCTCTCAGGACCTCCTGGGTGTAGAGACAGTGTCTCTTGGTGTCTGCATTTCTGCCTGCCCAACAGACACAAAGCTCCTTGCTGCCTCATGGAAGAAGGCAACCTCCAGCCAGTGACAGAGGGCACATGGGTGTCACTGAAACAGAAGGCTGTATCACATCTTCCTCTGCTTCTGCTGCATCTGAACTTGCACCTTTAGCCAGCAGGAAGCTGAACTTATCTCCACTGGCAACTCTCCTGACTAAACATTAGGGTGCTTAGCTGGCCACAGGTCAGGCACCATCAGTTCCTTTATTTTCTTGTAGCAGGAACTTGAATTCTGAGCCCCATGATTAACAACACTGACGATCATAAACACAAACACGGTGATCATAAAGACAGCATTCAAATTATTGATCTATTTCTGCAAAACCTATCAAAGCCATCGCTTCCACAACTGCTGACACCCCTCTTACAATGCTGGGGCCAGCTCTGGAGTCCTCAGCACAGACAAGGACCTGTTGAAGCAGGGCCAGAGGAGGCCACAGCAATGCTGGCAGGGCTGGAAGGGCTCTTTTGTGAAGCCAGGATGGGAGAGTTGGGCTTGGGCAGCCTAAAGAAGAGAGCTAGGGACAGACTTCTGAGCAGGGTCTGTTGTGACAGGACAAGGGATGATGCTGTGAACTGCAAGAGGGAGATTGAGAGTGGAGAGAAGGGAGAAATGTTTGACCTTGAGGGTGGGGAGAGCCTGGCCCAGGTTGCCCAGAGAGGTGGGAGCTGCCCCATGGCTGGCACCACTGCAGGGCAGGGTGTGTGGGGCTGTGAGCAACCTGCTCTGGTTGCAGTTGTCCCTGGTGAGTGCAGGAAGGTTGAACTAAGTGACCTTTAGAGCTCATTCCCAGCCCAGCCCTTCTGTGATTCTAACATCCCTATTGAAGAAGCTTTCAAACCCAAAAGGCAAGTGGAAGCAAAGGCTGCAGCCTGTTTGCCAGAAGGTTTGTTATTATTTTAAAGCTGTTTAGGCATGCAGAGCATTTAATGAGAGCTCCTCTTGACCAGGCACAGAGAATTTATCTCCCTTTCTCCTGCCTTCCAGCCATTTATCAGCATGGGATGCAAGAGCGGAAAGGAACAAGTCCATTTTCACATCCCATCGCTTCCAGCTTTAGTTGGGGAGGAAAAAAAGGAAGCATTGGGCTCAACATTGTCACTACTGTCTGCTAATCTGGGGGGAAGGGGGGAGCAACTTGAAACTTGTTAGCTTGTTTTTTTAATTTGCCCCTAGTTAAGAGCAACAAAACTCCAAGCACAGAGTGCAAACCACTAAGCTCCTGTCTACGTCATGGCAGCTGTGACTCAAGGCTTCTCAAAGGCAAGGTTTTTATGTCTGAGGCTGCTGTGAAAAGCCTGGCAGAGGCAGCAGCAAACCAGAGCTGTTGCACACAGGCTTTCCACTGCCCTAGCCTGGGAATAATCCATTCCCATTCCACAGTCACCTGCCCCAGTCACTGCAGGGCCCCAGGAGATTTAGATTCATCTCCGGAGTCTCAAAGAAGGAAAGGGATGGGGCAGGGAACTCATCAGAGCCTTCCATCCTTCTTCTTTCCACCTCTCACCTCACTCTTCTCCCATCAGTTCATATTTATTGCTGTTTTTCTCTCCACTCTTTCTAATTTATCCCTCTTTCTATTGCCACTGTCCCAGTGTGAACCTGCTTTTACAGTCCTATCCAGATGAATTTATTGGCTTCCCCATCTGTCAGCTCCTCTCTTAGTAGCTCTCTTCTTTCCCCAAGCAACCTCAGCAGCTGGGACACAATGAACACTGAAAGCTCAGCTGACTGCCTTACCCTGCCTCATTCCCGGGAAGGCTGTGAGCATTTCCTGAGCAAGTCTTGCTGTGGCTCTGCTCTGAGCCTGAAGCAAGGCCAGCATAGCTACAACGTTTTGGAAGGGACCTTAAAGATTATCCTGTTCCAACCCCTGCCATGGGTAGGGATCTCCATGGGGAGAGGTCACCTGCATGGCCACCTGGCAGACACCTGACCTTAAAGAAGGATCTGCCATTCTGGGCCATTTCTCACACCCAAACCAACTTTTTTTTTTTCCCTTCCCCACAGCATTCCTTCATGACAACAGCTTAGGCATCAATCCAGCTGCCACAACTGGACTTTGAAAGTTTGAAGGCTACAGGCAGGGCAGCCCATGGCCCCATAACACCCAAGTGTTTAGAAATTATTTCCAGTCTGCTGCCACCTTTCATACTCTGCTCAACTCTGCAGTGTTGTGCTGCAACCTACTGCCAAGACACCAAGGGTCACCAGACAAGTGACAGCTCCTTGCCATGAACCCTTCTCCCTTCCCAAAGGGAGAAGAATGGCTAATGACAACAGTTTAATTATGAAACAGGAAGTGTGACAGAAGCAGGATCTACTTCAGACCAACTTTTTCAGTATTCAATTATTTATACTGGGCTGTTGTAGCCATCTGCTGCTTTCTCTTTTACCCTTCACTTCAGCTTTCAACTGGGAGAAGGAGGAAGAGTCTTGCTTAGAAGTGAGCACACAGGCAGAGTTGTGCCTGGTGCAGTTCTGCCAAGGGTCAGGGCTGGGCTGGCCACCAGCTGAGTGCCAGAGGCTCTCCAGGAACCCTTCTTCCTGCCCAAGGAGAAGAGAAAGGGAAGAAGAGAGAGAGACTGATGGGCTGGGAAAGAAACTGACCCAGCTGGGATGGGAATGAGAACAACCCAACGAAATAGAGACAGAGACACAAACCAACATGGAACCCAGCCCCCTGTGGCAATGACCATTGACACCACTGCTGCTGGGGATAGGCACTGGGCAAGGCCCAGACTGGAATCAGCAGCAGATGGGAGCTGGATTCAGAGGGATTCTGGAACTGGATCCAGGAACACAAGGATCAGGATGGAAGGAAGAGGAACAGAGTCCTCCTGGGACACTAGCCAGTGGAGAAGAGGCTTGACCCTGGAGATCCCTCAGCTTGTTCCTCAAGATGCCATCCATGGGCTGCAATCCCTTGGGGGGCAGGTGAGGCTCACCTGACCTGTCTGCTCCTCCCCACACCTGCCACCTCTGCCTTCCTGCCCCACAAGCTGTGGCACAAGCTGTGGTAGTGCCCTTGGTGTGCCCAGGAGCAGGTCTCAGGCAGAGCCTTTGTGCAGCCCAGCCCTTTGCAAGAACTATCCCCATCAGCTTCTCCCTGCCAGCAGCAGCCCCTGGCTGTGCCAAGGTGCCCTGAGCTGCAGAATGTGCCTGAGTGAGCAGAGCCTGAGCTGTGCAGAGCCAGCCCTGAGCAGAGCTGGTCCTGGGCTGGCTCACAGCAGGGCACAAACCTGTGCCAGAAAGGACTCTTCTTGGTCTACAGACACCAACTGTTCTTCTTCTGACTCTGTTACTCCTGATTCCAAACTCACTGAGCAGCCTTGGATGGACAGGAGCATTCCCTCTGCAGAGTAAATGCCAAGCACAGGTACCCCAGAGCACCTCTAAAGTCAGTCCTGCCAAGGATGTGTACCTATGAGGCTCTCTATCAGGGCTGCCCCCACACACTACCTCACTCTGCTGCCCGTTCAGCTTGCAGCTGCAGGATCCAGGGGGAGGCTCTCAGGATTTATGGCAGGTGCTCTGTTTCTCAGACACGTTTTCTTCCCAAAGCATGAAAAATGCTATGGCACAGGAATATGTTAAGGCAAACCCCAGGATCTATAGCCCCCCTGAAGAAGGTATTTATCTTCATGGGTAATGCTTTTTCCACCCAGAATAGAAAGAAGCAAATCTCTGTTGTATCTTTTACAACAATATCCATTCTAGGAGAATATCTACCCTCACAGAGACGTTTTACAGCAGGATTTATTTATCAAGCTTGACTCTTTTAATCCTCAGCTGCTTTGCTTTACTAGTCCTGAGTCACTCTTCAATAAAGAAGCTTCAGTGAAAAGGAAACTGTTAGGGAGCATACATCCCTTTCTCACAGATTCATGGAATGGGTTGGGTTGGAAGGGACCTTAAAAATCACAGAGTCATAGAATTAAGCAGGTTGGAAGAGACCTCTAGGATCAAGTCCAACCTAGCACCTGACACCTTCTAATTAACTAACCCATGACACTCAAGCTGTGGCCTGACCAGTGCTGAGTAGAGGGGCAGAAGGACTGCCCTGATCTTGCTGGCCACACTGTTCCTAATCCAGGCCAGGATGCTATTGGCCTTCTTGGCCACCTGGGCACACTGCTGGCTCATGTTCAGTTGCCAACCAGCACCCCCAGGTCCCTCTCTCCCTGGCTGCTCTCCAGCCACTCTGTGCCCAGCCTGAGGAACCAAATGAGGTTCAACAAGGACAAGTGCAGAGTCCTGTACCTGCAAAAGAATAATAAACTGCAACAGTACAGGCTGGGAGGTGATCTGCTGGAGAGCAGCCCTGTGGAGAGGGACCTGGAAGTGCTGGTGGAGAACATCCATGGCACAGCAATGTGCCCTGGTGGCCAAGAGGGTCAATGGGATCCTGGGGGACATTCATAAGAGTGTGTCCAGCAGATTCAGGGAGGTTTTCCTCCCTCTCTACTCTGTCCTGGTGAGACATCATCTAGAGTACTGTGTTTGGGCTCCCCAGGTTAAGAGGGACAGGGATCTGCTGGAAAGGGTCCAAGGGAGGGCTATGATGATGATGAGGGGCCTGGAGCACTGCCTGATGAGGAGAGGCTGAGAGACCTGGGGCTGCTTAGTCTGGAAAAGAGAAGACTGAGAGGGGATTTAAGAAATGTTTATAAATATCTGAGGGCTGGGGGTCAGGGGGTGGGACAGGGACAGGCTCTGCTCACTTGCTCCCTGGGATAGGACAAGGAGCAATGGATGGAAGCTGCAGCACAGGAGGTTCCAGCTCAACACAAGGGGAAACTTCTTGACTGGAAGGTCCCAGAGGACTGGCACAGGCTGCCCAGTGAGGTTGTGGAGTCTCCTAGTCTGGAGCCTTTCCAGGCCTGTCTGGATGTGTTTGTTGCTGTGTGAGCTGAGCTAGATTGTCTGGTCCTGCTCTGGCAGGGGGGTTGGACTGGATGATCTCTTTAGGTCCCTTCCAACCCCTGACACCCTGTGAGCCTGTGAATAAAATCTGGAGACATTTTAAAACTCTAAATTGAAAAAAGTTTGAAAACTTGAGCTTTTTTTTTTAATCTTCTCTGCTTTTCAGAAGCTCATTCCGAAAGAACAGCTGCAAAATTGCTGAATATACTACAAGCTACTAAATAATTCAACCATGAAACTAAGAGTTTTGATAACAGATGCCTTGAATGGTAATAAATGAAAGCAGAAAAAAGAAGATGTGTAAGAGGAAAAGATTAGGTAGAGCTGTTGAGTTCTCACTCACTTGATGCTTGCAAAAGGCAGAGATGCTTTGCAATTTAACAGTCTTTAGCTATCACTCTTTAAAATGGTTCTGTGAGCCTGCATAAACTGATGAATGGCCTAGCTGCAGAGTCACTAATTAGCATAACATCCCAGGGGTGGGTGTGCAGCATTGCAGAGGGTGCAGGAAGGGAGGCTGGTAACAGGAGGAAGAATGAAGTTAGTCAATTGCAGAAGGGCTTGGGGTGTAAGGTACCCTAAAGGTCATCCATTGCCAACCCCCTGCCATGGACAGGGACACCTCCCACCAGCCCAGCTTGCTCAAGGCCTCATCCAGCCTGGCCTTCAACACCTCCACGGAGGTTGTGGATCACAGAATCACAGAATGTGATGTGTAATGACAGGACAAGGAGGAATGGGATTAAACTGGCAGAGGAGAGATTGAAACTGGATGTTAGGAGGAAGTTGTTTGCAGTGAGGGTGGTGAGACACTGGCACAGGTTGCCCAGGGAGGTTGTGGCTGCTCCCTCCCTGGAGGTGTTCAAGGCCAGGTTGAATGAGTCCTTGAGCAACCTGTTCTAGTGGGAGGTGTCCCTGTCTATGATGGAGAGTTGGAACTGGATGAGCTTTGAGGTTTCTTCCAGCCTAAACCATTCTATGATTCTGTGGTCCACAGCCTCCCTGGGCAACCTGTGCCAGTCTCTCCCCACCCTCACTCTCAACAATTTCTTCCTCATCTCCACTCCCAATCTCCCCACTCCCAGCTCAAAGCCATTGTCCCTTGTCCTGGCACTCCCAGCCCTTGTCAAAAGTCTCTCTTGAGACTCTCCTGGAGCCCCTTCAGGTACGGGAAGACTGTTCTGAGGTCTCCCTGGACCTTTCTCTTCTTCAGGCTGCACAGCCCAAATTCTCTTAGCCTATTCCCATAGGGAAGGTTCTCCAACCCTCTGAGCATCTTTGTGGCCTCCTCTGGAGCCTCTCCTTCTCAGACATGGAGCTGTAACTAGACTGAGGCTGGGGTTACAACCCTGTCTGCCTACCATCAACACCACACAGCTCTCCAGCAGCTCCATTTTCTTTTATAATGATAGGAATTTCTCTTTGCTGTTCTTCTTCTATTTTTCAAGACACCTGAGGCTACAGAATAAGAACTTTTTTGTCCAGTGTAAATTATTAATGTCAACAACTGTTTCCTAAGTTGCTTTTTGTTGCATCAACTTTGAAGATTTGCTGTTGAAATCTTCATTGCTCTTGACCAAGCCTCAATTTCCTGGCTCGGTTGTGACAATCTTTGGGCTCGCATTTGTGCAGCCAGACCTTGATTTTTCCTTTCTGCTTCAGCCAACCCTAACACATGGCAGGTCACTGTTTCTAGCAGGGCTTGGATTTGGCAGCTTTGGCTGTCTTGAAAGAATGAGTTTGTTAACTCTAAACGCTGTATCATCTGTGCTGCCCTGCCTGCTCTGCCAAAGGGCACCCTCCGGTCAGGCAGAAGACAAGTTAATGGTAGAAGAGTTGACAGTGCTGGAACAAAAAGCAGGGTTCAGGCAAGCTTGCAGAAACAAAAAGCACAAGAAAAGGTAATGAAATAAAGCATATCCTCATGAGCAAGCTCACCTAACTGGGCTCTTTAGTCATACTAAATAAACTTCAATTTGACTATGAGCCGGAAGCTTGAGCTTCCACAAGCAAAGGATGGGAGAGTTAAATGTGTATTTAAAACTCAGTGCAATGGGCCAGTTGAAGTCTTCAATAAAAACACAGGGTCCTGCTGTGAGCCAGCCCAGCACCACCTCTGCTCAAGGCTGGCCCTGCACAGCTCAGGCTCTGCTCACTCAGGCACTTTCTGCAGCTCAGGGCAGCTTGGCACAGCCAGGGGCTGCTGCTGGCAGGGAGAAGCTGATGGGGACAGTTCCTGCCAAGAGCTGGGCTGCACAAAGGCTCTGCCTGAGACCTGCTTCTGGGCACACCAAGGGCACTGCCACAGCTTGTGCCACAGCTTGTGGGGCAGAAAGGCAGAGGTGGCAGGTGTGTGGAGGAGCAGACAGGTCAGGTGAGCCTCAACTGCCCACCAGGGGATTGCAGCCCATGGATGGCATCTTGAGGAACAAGCTGAGGGATCTCCAGGGTCAAGCCTCGTCTCCACCAGCCAGAGCCCCACGAGGACTCTGCCCCTTCTAAGTTGTATCTCAATTCATGTGCTACCAAATCCATTTCCAGAATCCAGCTCCCATCTACTGCTGATTCCAATCTGGGACTTGCCCAGTGCCTGTCTCCAGCGGCAGTGGTGCCACTGGTGCTGTTATTGCCATCAGAGGTTGGTTTGGCTCTTGGTTTGTGTTCCTTTATTTCTTTCCCAGCCCACCAGTCTCTCTCTCTTCTTCCCCTTCTCTTCCCCTTGGGAAGACAGAAGGGCTCCTGCAAAGCTTCTGGCACTTGGCTGGTGGCCAGCCCAGCTCTGACCCTTGGCAGAACTGCACCAGGCACAACTCTGCCTGTGTGCTCACTTCTAAGCAAGACTCCTCCTCCTCCCAGTTGAAAGCTGAAATGAAGAGTAAAAGAAAGCAGCAGATGGCTACAACAGTCCAGTATAAATAATTGAATACTGAAAAAGTTGGTCTGAAGTAGATCCTGCTTCTGTCACACTTCCTGTTTCATAATTAAAACTGTTGTCATTAGCCATCATGACTCTCTGTGCCATACAGCAGGGACAACCTTCTCTAAAGTGGATTCTGAGATATTTTGCAGCTCTAAAATGCAGCACTCTGTGAAACCAAACTGTTTTCCCTCCAGATTCACACCACCCACCCAACCAAAGTACAGCTGTGTTAACTCTGTCACAGCCCCTCCAGGACACACTGATGACCATCAGCTCTATATCAAATAGCAACCCCCTTTTCCTCACTTATTAACCTTGCACCACAGAGGTCCACTGGTCCACACAGCTTGACAAACCCAGCAGTGTCTATCCAGACAAAGAGTACTGGATGCTGTCTGTGTTGGTAACCAAGTTGATTTGCCTGCCCTGTATTGCCTAAGCCCTACAATGAAGCTTGTCCAGGCTAAGCAACGAGGCACCAGCTGAGCTCTGCACCTGAACCAGCCTAAATCTGCTGAGATCATAGCATCAGAGAATTGTTTCAACTGGAAGAGACCTCCAAGATTATTGAGTGCTCACATCAACCTAATACCACCATGACCATTAAACCATCCCTGTATACCATGTACACGTTTCTGGAACACCTTCCTGGGCAGCCTGTGCCAAACCCTGACCACTTTTGCAGCAAAGAAATCTTTCCTAATCTCCAACCTAACCCTCCCCTGGCACAATTTCTCCTCTCACTCCATCACCTGAGAATAGATAGCAGACCCCAACGCCCACCTGACTGCAGCCTCCTCTCAGGGAGCTGTAGAGAGCAATGAGTTCTCCCTCAGTCTCCTCTTCTCCACACCGCACACCCCCAGCTACCTCAGCTGCTCCTCCCCAGCTCTGTTCTCCAAACTCTTTCCCAGCTTTGTTGCTGTACTCTTGACCCACTCCAGCCCCTCAATGTTCTTTTTGGAGCAAAGGCTTCAAAACTGAACCCAGCACTCCAGGTCTGGTCTTGCCAGTGCTGAGTACAGGAGGACAATCCCTGCTCTGGTCACACCATTGCTGATCGAGGTCAGGCTGCTGGTGCCCTTCTTGGTCACCTGGGCACAGCCCTGCTCATGTTCAGCTGATGCCAAGCAGCACCCCCAGGTCCTTTTCTGCTGGGCAGTTTCCTGCCACTCTGCCCCATGCCTGGAGCCTTCTTGGGTTTGTTGTGTCCCAAGTACAGGATCCAGCCCTTGGCCTTTTTGAACCTCATCCCATTGCTCCAGTCTGTCCAGCCCTCTTTGCACAGCCTCCCTATCCTCCAGCAGCTCGACACTCCCACCCAATTTCGGTGTCGTCTGCATCTTTAACATTTCCATGCATGCAAATCGTCCTAAATAGAGGTGAAACACTGTTACATTACTAATGAACAGATCATTTCAACAAAATCTGGAGAGGTGTCAACAGCTGTGCTCGTTATGCTGCTGTGTGCCACATCGCATCAGCTGCACTCAGCTATTAAAACACTGTATTCATTTGACACTTTAGTTTAAAATCAATGTAAATGTTCCAGCTCTTTGTTATGATAGGAGGAGGAAGCAGCAGCAGCAGATCTCATTCTTGCAGAATTACCTTTTTTTTTTTTTTTCCCACCCCCAGCTCGAGCTGCGAAAGTATTAAGGTAAAATACTCAGTACAAAGCCAAGGTCGAGAAGAATGTCACCCACCAGGGTTCACAACCACCAAAGCCAGCAGGAACATCCCCTCCTCACCTTGTGTCAGAGAAGGGGCAGGGCAGTTCTCCCAGTTCTCCACTTTGGCCCTGTCTGACCTGGGGCTGGGGTACTGGAGGACAACCATTGTGGTTGGCAGGACACTGGTGCCAGGCAGGTGCTTGCTACAAATCGTGCAAAATCGCGGCAGAGAGGTAAACTGCACAAGCCTTAGTGTCCCATCAAACTGTGAACTTCTCCATCCTTTGGGTTTGAACTAATTGGAGGATTTGAGTGAGAAATTAGACTATAGGCTGAGAAATGAAAACACATGATGTCACTTCACTCACAGCTTTACTGAGAAAGAAAAAAAAATTTGTTTTAAGAGTTGTAACCCAAATATAGATAAGAGATGGTTTCAGACCTCTCTGGGCTGTGGCTGCTCCTTGCATGGCTCCTTTCTCCCTGCCTTGTGTAGCTGATTCTCAATAATTCCACTAACTTCTTTCCTACTGCTAATCCCCCCTGGCCAATCTACCTTCACCTATCTGCTGCATCAACAGGTGGTGAGATAAGACTGGGGAAGAGGGGAAAGGTGGTAGGGGTGGTTGGTGACCCCCTTAGGGATTTTGCTCTCTGGGAGGGCTGTGGTATTTCTGTATTACCTTTTTCACTGTATATATCTGTAAATATCTGTTAGACATTGTAAATATCTGCTTGTGTATTGTGCATTGCTGTAAATATAAAGCTTCATTTATCAGCTTCCAGCTGTCTGAGTCCTAGCCTGGGTTATAGCAAAGGGTGGGGGGGCAGGTAACTGCTAAACCACCACAGGGAGCAAGTGAAGTGAGGAACAAAGAACATTTCTGCTGACTTTTGAGGCACTGTTTCATACCTGGCAGTGGGGTTGATTTTTTTTTTCCCCACCTCTCCACTGACCATGTTTTAGTCCCTGGTACAAGATTTAGTCTGGATTTACCCCACTAGTACTAATGTAAAGGCTTGCAAGCTTTTGTTTTTCTGAAGAGATAGAGAGATGACAAATTCATGCAAATCACTCTTAATCTCTCATAAATAATGCAAATCTCCAAGGGTGAGCCCATTCTGGAGCATGCTTTAGCATAATCTGGGTGGCATGTAATTCCTCCAGCTCTGGCATGCCTTGAATTGAAGATGGGCTAGGAAGCAATAAATGACTTTATTATTTATTTATTTTTATGCAATGAGATCTATGCCCTTTTAAGAAACCATCTTCATCAGGGCAGTTCAGTAAATACTTGAGAAGAGGGATTGGAAATTGCTGATCCATATTCATGTGACTGTGGAGTTTCAAAAGCAAAGGCACTTTTCACCAGGAAAATCCAGCTGCATGCCTTTGGTGTCTTTGCTGGGACTCCCCCAAGTGTTTGTGTGGCTGTGGCTGTTTTGTTCCTGCTGAACAAGCACATCTGTGGTGGCTGCCAACATTTATTCAGACTTAGTAAGGTTTGCTAAGGGTGAGGCTAAATTTGAGCTCAAAATACCCATCTACATAAAAGCCCCAATAGTCACATCTGGAGTACTGTGTCACAGCTGGGGTCCTGGGATCAGTCCTGGGCTCCCCAGCTCGAGACAAGGAACTTCTGGAGAGAGTCCAGTGCAGGCTACACAGCTGCCGAGGGGCCTGGAGCAGCTCTGGAAGGAGCAAAGGCTGAGAGCCCTGGGGCTGAGAGCCTGCAGAAGAGCAGCTCCAGAGGGCATCTGAGCAATGCTCAGCAAGAGCTAAAGGAGATGTGGAAGGCAAAAGCCTGGGGCCAGATTCTGTTCAGTGATGCCCAGGAACAGCACTAGGGGCACTGGGCACAAACTGGCACTCAGGAGGTTCCCTGTGAGCAGGAGAAAGTTGTTTGGTGTGAGGGTGCTGGAGGCCTGAAGCAGGCTGCCCAGAGAGGTTGTGGAGTCTGCTTGTGGGGAGAGTTTCCAACCCCCCCTGGGCATTGTGCTCCTGGACAAGCTGCTGTGGGTGTCCTGCTTTTAGCCCAGGCTAAAGCCCTGCTTTAGCAAGGGGCTGGGCAGGATGATCTCCAGGTCTCTTCCAAATCCCATGAGCATTGTGCTCCTGGGCAAGCTGCTGTGGGTGTCCTGCTTTTAGCCCAGGCTAAAGCCCTGCTTTAGCAAGGGGCTGGGCAGGATGATCTCCAGGTCTCTTCCAAATCCCATGAGCATTGTGCTCCTGGGCAAGCTGCTGTGGGTGTCCTGCTTGAGCAGGGGAGTGGACTGGATGATCTTCAGAATCTACACCATGCTGGGATTCTGTGACATGCCAAACCACCTCTAAAAGAAGTGCTACTTAAATCAAATGGGCAACACTTGGAGTGCAAAGCAAGGGATGAGATGATGGCCACCACATTTTTTTCCCCTTTCATTTCACTGGAATTTTCCCAGGGCAGTGCTATTTTACCTCTAACAGCTCCATATAGATTTATTGGGGTTTTAAACTTTAAAATAAACAGGACTGCTTTTCAAAGTAAGCACAAACCCCTGCCAGGTACTCAAAGGATCTTTGTTTTGCTGAAGAAACAGCTGATTTAGAAGAAAAGTGTAGAGGGGAATTATAGTCACAGCAGGAATGTTTTCAGCTAGAGCAGGCAGCTTAGAGCCCTTTCCAACTTAACCTGGAATGGCTCCAGGGGTGGGACATCTACTACACCTCTGGGCAACCTAGGCCAGAGTCTCACCAGCCTCAGTGTAAAACATTTCTTCCTTAGATCTAGTCTAAATCTCCCTCTTTCAGTTTAAAATCAGCACTCCTTAATCTCCTTCCACCTGTTGCCCTACACTGCTGGGGATGCAGCCCAGGATGCAGCAGGCCTGAGGGGAGAAGGGAAGCTTGACTTCTCCTGGAGGAAAACTCCAACGGCTTGCAGGGACAGGATAAGGGCAATGGCTTCAAACTAGGGAAGAGCAGATTTAGGCTGGAGGTCTCTTCCAATCCAGACCATTCTAGGATTCTGTTATCTCAAGGAGTCACAAACCAGAGGCACAGCTGCCACCTAGCAATAATCTCTGTGCCCCATGCACCTTGTTATCACAAGTTGCCTCTACAGCCACACAGCAGGAGATGAGATGAAGAGTGAATGACCTCGTGAAGTGAAGAGAAGATAAAAAGAGGATGATCTGGAAGCTAGAAGATGAAGACCAGCAGATGGGACTGTCAGCTGTAAAACTGCTCAGCCCTACAACACAAGCAGATGAATACAGTGAAGAAGAGTGCTTGGATGAGATGACAAAGTTCCAGCTGCAATAACTGAGAGCCTCACCGACCTGTGTCTGGGACTGGTGAGGCTTCTGCTGGCTGTTATTTTAATTGTGCTTACTTCTGCAGAGCATGGAGGGCTCCAGTCTGTCCCTGCTTCGTTTTCTGTTGAGGCTGCTGCAATATGCCTCAGGACTGATTAAAGGGTTTGAATAGAATCAGAGAATCATAGAATGGGCTGGGCTGGAAAGGACCTCCAAAGCTCATCCAGCCCAAGCCCCTGCACTCAGCAGGGACATCCTCCACTAGAGCAGGTTGCCCACAGCCCTGTCCAGCCTCACCTTGAATATCTCCGGGCATGTGGCCACAACCACCTCCATGGGCAACCTGTCGCAGTGTTCCAGCAGCCTCCTGGTGCAGAACTTGCTCCTCACATCCAATCTCAATTTGCTCTGCTCCTGTCCCCGCAGGCTTTTGCAAACAGTCTCTCTGAAGCCTGTTTGTAGGTCTCCTTCAGGTACTGGAAGGTCACTATTGGATCCCCCTGGAGCCTTCTCTTCTCCATGCTGAACACCCCCAGCTCCCTCAGCCTGTCCTTGTAGCAGAGGTGCTCCAGCCTCCTGATCATCCTCACTTGAAACTGGAGCAGGGGAGGTTTAGGTTGGACATCAGGAGGGTGAGGGTGGTGAAACTCTGGAACAGGTTGCCCAGGGACGTGGTTGAGGCCCCATTTTTGTAGTCATTCAAGAACAGACTTGCTCTGGCCATGGGCATCCTGCTTTAGTTGGAGGTGTCCTTGCTGTCTGAGGGGCTTGAACAAGATGCCCTTGGAGGGTCCCTTCCAACCCCATGCAAACTGTGAAGCTGTAACCTCTCATCTTTGTTGCAGTTGTACATACAATAAGATGGGAACATATTGAGCAGAAGAGTGCTGAAAGAATTCACAAGCCCATCAAACTGTCACAGCTTTTCACACTTCAGGATGAGGCATAAACACGAAGCAATTAAGGCAGAGGTGGGAAGGCTACAGATTCAAATACAGAGCCTATTTGGAAACAAGTTCTGCCTCTGAAAGAGGGAAGTCTGGGGTGATGCTGTAATTAAAGCAGATGAAAGCAAACCCAATCCAGTCTGCTAACTGTGGGGATCTTGTGTAATCAAACAGGGAATTCTCCCTACAAGGGCAGCAAGGAAATCTGCCACCAAGTATAAATATTTGTGCAGAAACGTGACAGTGGCATTAGCAGATGTCTAGGGAGAAGAAATCATTCCAAAAAAGTGATCAGAAAATGATTAAAACTCCTGAAATTTCTTTACATGACTCCAGAGAATCTTTCTTGTGTCCCCTCATAGGGATATCTGCTCACAGAGGGGAAGGTGAAGCTCAAGTTTCCAAGTTTTAGGCCTCACATTCCAAGAAGGACATTGAGGGGCTGGAGCAGATCCAGAGAAGGACAACAAAGCTGGGGAAGGGTCTGGAGAAGAGGGCTGGGGAGAAGCTGCTGAGGGAGCTGGGGCTGTGGAGAAGAGGAGGCTGACTTGTCCCCATTCTCCCTTGTCTTCTTCAAGGAACTCCTTGTCAAAAGGGAGTCTCCACCTTCCTGGTAGCCACCCTTTATGTCCTGGTCCATGGTGATAAGGTCTGCCCTGAGCCTTCTCTTCTCCAGGCTGAACAAATCCCTCCCACAGCAGCTCTGCCACTCCTCTGATCACTCTCATTGCCATTCTCTGGACATGAAACTTCATGAAGAATTAAGTGCCTAAATGCTTTGGACAACCTGAATTAGAGAGTGAAGAATTCATATCTAAAGTGACTGGGAAAAGGGAAGGCTCAGGCCTGACGGGTTCCAAATTTGTCGTTTATTTGAAGGGGTGGTGAGGGACAGGGTGGTCACCTATCATGCCACTGAAATCCACCTACACCTATAAAAGCTTCGCAATGAATAATTCAGGGGTTGGTAAATTTTGCACCACCTGCCACGTGAATGTGCTTCAGGTTTTTCCAAGAGAAAAGAAATGCACATTTCAGGCCAGAACAAGGGGGACTGAGTAGGGGTGGCAGTAAGAGCAATGCAGGTGCAATGCAACAAAGCCTTCAGGGAAGGGTCGCCTCCAACCAGCCTCTGACCAATCTCCAACACACATCTCTGCTACACATCTCCAAGCAGGAAATAAATAGCAAAGCAGAAATCCCTCCTGCTGCTTTGCCCATAATGCTGCCATCACTTAGGTGAACGTGAAACTAATCTTGCCTTGAGCACCTATTTCAGTTCTGTTCTCCCAAGGGGCAAGCAGGTGCCACTGAGCTGGATGAGGAGCCACTGAAGAAATGAAAAAGTCTGGAGCACGGCTCCCTTAGTCATGGTTTAATCTCTGTGTCAGAACAAGCACTAATGGAACCTGTCAATCACCAGAAAAGTTTGTAGGCTGAGGAGGAATTAAGAGCAGAGCAGCTGAGATATGGAACCCAACAAGTGCTGATTTGGTGCTTAAGCCTTGCCAGGAGACAGCCCAAACCTCAGCAAGAAGGTTAATTTGACAGTGTCTAGAAAAGCATTAGACATAGAAGCAGGTTCTTAATTGCAGCACACCTGGCATCTTAGTGATATAATCTGCCAACTTGAGTGGGCAAGACACTTACAGGATCAACAGGTTTGAGAATTGGTGGAGTATTTGCTTCTGTGAAGCATAAACCATGCAAATACACTGAGATACAGCTCTGAGAGAGAGCAGGCCCTGATTTATCATCTCTTTGTGGGTTCTGTGACACCAGCCAGTCACTAAACATGATCTGGCTGCCAGGCTGGAGGGCAGGGATGCCACCCAGAGGAATTTGGACAGGCTGGAGAGGTGGGCACTTGCCAGCATCAGGAACTTCAACAAGGCCAAGTGCAAGGTCCTGCACCTGGGGCAGGGCAAACCCTAGCATAAATCCAGGCTGGGTGAGGATTGGCTGAGAGCAACCTGCAGGAGAAGGCCTTGAGGGTGTCAGTTGGTGCCAACCTGCCCAGGAGCCAGCACTGGTGGCTGGCAGCCCAGAGGCAGCTGTGTGCTGGCTGCAGCCAGAGCAGGGAGAGCAGCAGCACAGGGAGGGGATTCTGCCCCTCTGCTTTGCTCTGCTCACACCTCACCTGCAGCACTGCCTCCAGCTCTGGGGAACCCAGCACAAGAAGGACCTGGAACTGCTGGAGAAGATCCAGAGGAGGCCACCAAGATGCTCAGAGGGATGCAGAACCTCTGCTATGGGACAGGCTGGGAAAGTTGGGGCTGTTCAGCCTGGAGAAGGGAAGGCTGCAGGAGACCTTAGAGCAGCCTTCCAGTGCCCAAAGGGGCTCCAGGAATGCTGGGGAGGGACTTTTGACAAGGGTTTATAGTAACAGGACACGGGACAATGGCTTTGAGTTTGAGCAGATTGAGACTGGAGATGAGAAATTCTTTCCAGTGAGGGTGGGGAGAGACTGGAACAGGTTGCCCAGGGAGGCTATGGATGCTCCATGCCTGGAAGTGTTCAAGGCCAGTTTGGATGAGGCCTTGAGCAACCTGTGCTGGTTGGAGGTGTCCCTGCCCATGGCAGAGGGTTGCAACTGGATGAGCTTTAAGGTCATTTCCAATCCAAACCATTCTGTGATTCTATGATCAGGTTTCAAAGCAGAGTGGTCACCACTAAAAGCTAACTAAAAAGTCAGTGCCAAGGTAATGTTAGGCACCATATCAAGGTTATATTAACATCAACATTTCTTCTCCAATTGGTGCAATGAAGCAGCAGCAAACACTTCATTTGCAAAGCTCCAATCGTTGTCTGCAGACAGCATATTGAAACTGTATTTAAGTCCCCCAACACCTTAAACAGAGATGGCGCCACGATGGCACCAGGGTTGGACATGATGCTTGTAACTTCAATGTGATATGCTGCAGAGACTTCCCAACTGCAGTCTCCTGGGTGTGAGTTATGACACTTCAGACACTGCTGTGAAATCTGAGGATTCAAAAGAGACGGAACGAAATGCTGCAGAGTTGCAGGAGAGACAGAAAGCTGAGAATTCTTCACTTTCCAAATGTAAAATAACAAAAAACTCCATAAAACACAGAACTGGTTTGGTCCAACCATCAGCCCAACCCCACCATGGCCTCTAAACCATGTCCCCAAGTGCCATGGCTACAGGTTTCTGAACACCTCCAGGGATGAGGACTCCACCACCTCCCTGCACAGCCTCTTCCATCTTCTGACCACTCTTGCAGCAAAGAAACTTCTCCTCATCTCCAGCCTAGACCTCCCCTGGCACAATTTCAGGCCAGTTCCTCTTTTATCACCTGAGACTAGAAAGAAGAGACCAACCACCCCTCCTTTCAAGGAGCTGTAGAAAGTGGGAAGGTCTCCCCTTAGCAAAATTGTTTCTCCAGGCTCAACACCCCCAGCTCCCCAAGCTGACCTCCCCAGCTCTGTTCACCAGACCCTTCCTCAGCTCTGTTGCCCTTCTCTGGTCATGCTGCAGCACCTCAATGCCCTATTTTTTTTTTGCCCTCTGTGCAGTTCTGGACTTTAGTGAGGACACTTCAGAGGACAATCTTGGTGTTCCTGGAAACGTCCTATAAATTTGAGCATCCTGTAATTGTTCATGCAGGCAGCAACACTCCTGGATGAGACAGAAGCCATAAAATATTCAGAGTGTTTTCCCTGTCAGGAAGACCAGGCTCATCCATCAGGTGTACATATTGAACTACTCCCAGTAACCAGCATGTCACGTTTCACCCTGCTTTGTCACCCCTCCAAAATGAAAACCCAGCTGGAGGACTGACACAGCTTTCATTGGCAATGCCTAGATCAGGCAAACAATAAAGCAATCTGCACTAGGAGCTTGCCAGGGTAAAGCTCTGCTACTCAAGAGCATCATTTTCATCAATTTTCCTATTTTTTTTAGGCATATGGTTAAACATTCAACATCTTAAACTTCACCTGCAGGGACGATTCCTGCATCAGTCCTCTTCAGCTTGTGCAAATTGTGTAACATAGATAGAATAGGGAAAAGAACAAATTCAAACTGTGTCTGATCTGTAAACTGAAGTCTTTTGGTGCAATTCTTGCTCTCCATTTCACTGCAAAGGGGCAAAAAAAAAAAAATCCCAGAGTTCATAGATTCATAGAATGGTTTGGGTGGGAAGGGACCTTCAAGAGAGTCTAACCCCACTTGCATGGGCAGGGACACCTCCCACCAGACCAGCCAAGGCCTCATCCAACCTGGCCTTGAACACCTTCAGGCAGGAGACATCCACTGGAAAATCTGTTCCACTGTCTTGCCACTGTGAAGAATTTCTTCCTAACCTCCTGTCTTCCACCAGCCCAGGCTGCTCAAAGTCTCATCCAACCTGACCTTAAACACCACCAGGGAGGGAGCATCCACAGCCTCCCTGGGCAACCTGTGCCAGTGTTTCCCCACCCTCACTGGAAAGAATTTCTTCTTCATGTCCAGGCTCAATCTCCCCTCTCCCAGCTCAAAGCCTCTGTGCTTCATCCTATCATTCCCAGCCCTCGTCAGAAGTTCCTCCCCAGCATTCCTGGAGCCCCCTTCAGGTACTGGAAGGCTGCTCTAAGACTAGGCTGAAAAACCTCAACTCTTCCAGCCTGCCCCCACAGGGAGGTTCTCCATTCTGCTGGTTTGAGGCTAATTGGAGGATTTTAATGAGAAATTAGATTATGGGCAGAGAAAGGAAAACATTGCTGATGTCTACTTCACTCATAGGTTTGCTGACAGATACAAAAACAAGGCCACAAATATAGATAAGACAGAGCTGCTTGGGTCTGAGCTCTGGGCTGTTGGTCTCTCCCTCTCCTTGGCTTCTATCTGAATCTGTGTAACACAACTGATCAATTCCTGCTTCTAACCCCCCCTGGCCAATCTTCCTTGCTTACCTGGCATGTAAGACAGATATTGGGATAAGACTGGGGGGAAGGTGGAAGGGTGCTTGGGAACCCCTCTGTGATCTCTGCGAGGGCTGTGGTGTTTCTGTATTACATTTTCACTGCATGTATCTGTAAAATATTGTAAATATCTGCTTGTATATTGTGCAAAGCTGTAATATACAGCTTCATTCATTAAATTCCAGCCAGCTGAGCCTAGCCTAGGTGATCTCAAAAGCGGGGCCGGGGGGTGGGTGGGTAAGGAAACTCCCGAAGCATCACATCCATTCTCGTGGCCACTTGTCATTTTGTGCAGGAGAAAAGAACAAACCAAGAAGTTACCTATGTAAGCAGAGAAAATGAAGACCTTGCAAGTAGTGAGATTGGATTTACCAAAGGAATCCAGCTGCAAGGCAGAAGCTGGAGAATCCAGAGCCCTCACCTTTCTTTTTCTGCTTGTCGAATGTGTATTTTGGCCATTTAATGGCAATTCAAAAGCTCTGATGCATGCAATCTGCCTCCTGGTAATGAAGTGCAGTATTTATTTATAGGCTTAAGCAGAAATGGATTCCAGAGCCCTTGCACTGACAAACTTCATTTGGTGGAGATAATCAAGAGATGTGTCTTCATTTGCTCCTTTTGCAGCCCTGCCTCTGCAAACACCCTCCTGCTTTCACTTGCCCTGACAAGCCTTTGCATTACCATTCCAGCCTCGTCCTCTCCAAAAGCAGCACCACAATCAGCTTTCCAGATTTTTTTCTCAGTACTTCTGCAGTACAGGTCATAGAACACTGTTGGAGCCAGTCCAGAGGAGGCCACCAAGATGCTCAGAGGGCTGCTGCACCTCTGCTCTGAGGACAGGCTGAGAGTTGGGGCTCTGCAACCTGGAGAAGAGAAGGCTTCCAGGAGACCTTGGACTGGCCTTGTAGCATCTGAAGGGAGCCTACAGGAAGGCTGGGGAGGAACTATTGACAAGATATTGTAATGACAGGATGAGGAGGAATAGGTTTAAACTGGCAGAGGGGAGATTGAAATTGGATGTTAGGAGGAAGTTGTTTGCAGTGAGGGTGGTGAGGCACTGGCACAGGTTTCCCAGTGAGGCTGTAGCTGCTCCCTCCCTGGAGGTGTTCAAAGCCAGGTTGGATGAGGCCTTGAGTGACCTGTTCTGGTGGGAGGTGTCCCTGTCTATGTCACAGGAGAGGCTGGAACTGGCTGAGCTTTGAGGTCCCTTCCCACCTAAACCATTCCATGATTCTATGACCCACACTCAGTTGGGGACTTAAAGAAGCCAGTTGCAAGGCACAGTTAACTGTGGGGGACAAACAAAGCTCTGCCTCCAAGAAGCCACCAGGAAGGGTAGAAGAACAGCACAATAGCCAGGCAAGACCCAGCACAAAGGTGATGAAGTTCCAACCCAGCTGCCTGCAGCAGCAGCAAGGGAGCCAAGCCATGCTTGTGCCACTACTGCAATTCCTTGCCCAGGCAAGGAGTTTCCTTGGTGAGTCCCAACATCCTGGGAGTGTTTTCTCTGGCAGCTCTCAGCACAAATATTTTTTAGTGCCAACTCCAAACATTTGCAGACTGTAACAAATATTTATAAAGCATTCAAGCAAATATTTACAGCAATACTCTGAGATCCTTGGTTACTTCCAGCACAACAAATTCCCATTAGAATGCCAATGAGGAAGAGAAAAAAACAAACAACCAAACAAAAACCCCTTAAGGGCATGAAACAGAACTCTGAATTAGAGACACCATATATCACATATGAAGCCTCCAACTTTATTTTTTGCACTCTTAATGCAAGAGCTTTTGCTACAGTGAGGTAAGAGCTTTGCAATCACAGAGATAGAAAGAGGATCACAGGATCATAGGATGGCAGGGGTTGGAAAGGACCTAAGGAGATCATTGACCCCAACTCCCCCACCAGAACATCATAGAATCTAGTGCAGGTCACAGAGAAACACATCCAGATGGGTGTCCAGAGAAGGAGACTCCACAACCTCTCTGGGCAGCCTGTGTCAGGGCTCTTATAGTCTTATAGTCAAGAAGGTCTTCCTCATGTTGAGGTGCAACTTCCTGTGCTGCATTTTCCATCCATTGCCTCTTGGGAAAAAAAAATTATCTGAGCCAGACTTCCCTGTATGGTGGCAGAAAAGTCCTTTTGCTCTTACTCCCCTGAAGCTGTGAGCTGAAGGGATGTGCTTTGGTGTGTCTCTAGGGCAAATGGCAACAACTGTTGTGGAGATAACTCTGTGCTAGGCTGCTTGCTACTTGAAAGAAGGTTGTGGCCAGGTGGGGCTGGGCTCTGCTGCCAGGCACCCAGGGATAGAAAAAGAGACACAGCCTCAAGCTGTGGCAGGGCAAGTTCAGGCTGGATGTTAGGCAGAAGTTGTTGGCAGCAAGAGTGATTGGCATTGGAATGGGCTGCCTGGGAGGTGGTGGAGTCCCCATCCCTGGAGGTGTTTAAAAAGAGACTGGATGAGGCACTTAGTGCCATGGGTTAGTTGATTAGGTGGTGCTGGATGATAGGCTGGACTCAATGACCTGAAAGGTCTTTTCTAACCTGATTGATTCTGTGAAATCTCTTAGACTCTTCTAAAATACTCTTTTATGTCCTTGGTAGTTTAGGAAGCTCTTTATTATGAGAAGGGTGATATACAGGAACAGGTTTTCCAGAGAAGCTGTGGAGTCTCCAAGCCTGGAAGTGTTTAAGACCAGGCTGGATGAGGCCTTGAGCAATCTGTTCTAGTGGATCCCTGTTGATGGGCAGTGGGGCTGGAACTAGATGATCTTTAAGGTCCCTTCCAACCCAAACCATTCTGCAATTTGATGACTGCTTTATCTGCTGAAGTAAATTATAAATATCCCCTAAACCACCAGAATCTATTTGGAATGATGTCTCCACTTTTCCATTTGGCAGACTCCACTTACTCCTTCAGTTTCCAAACAATAATGTTAGTTAGAATTAATAAGCATTGGTTATGATCCAGCCTGTTAATAGCAAGATGGATCCAGGGGGTGTTTTATAGCTTGTTAAACATTTATTAGCTCTTGCAGATCATCAATAAAAAGTGTTTAACTGGATAATTGCTACAGCTGCTGCTGTCAGGCATGCTCCTGATGCTTCCCATGTCATACAGCAACATCACCTCCTGAACACTGCCCTTTCCCAGGAGGCTCTGAGCTGTGTGCCACTTGGTGATAAGACCCTGGGTTTTACCTCTTCACACTTCTATCACCAACAGCAGATTAATAGCTTACAGCTGCAGACAAAGGAATCTTAGATGTGTGGGAAACTGTAAAATGGAAAGCCTGTCAAGTGTCTGGTTGGATAAGCACTCTGAAGGACTGCCTAGGGGTTCCTACAGCATCTCTGCTCCAGGCTTCCTGGCAGAGGTTTCACAATCTCACGTGGCCGTGTGAGCATTTGCACTGACAACTATCCAGCAACAGGACACCTGACCAGCTGGAATCGTGAGGATGGTGACATTTGGGGTGGGGTGTTGTAACAGACAAACAACTCAATATGAGCCAGCAGTGTGTCCAGGTGGCAAGGAAAGTAAATGGCATCCTGGCTGGGATCAAAAATGCTGTGGCCAGCAACAGCAGGGATGGGATTGTCCCCTTGGACTCAGCTCTGGTGAGGCCACACCTTGAGTGTTTTGTTCAGTTTTGGGCACCTCAGTGCAAGAGAGATGTGGAGGTGCTGGAGCCAGTGCAGAGGAGGATAAGGATGGGGACTTCACCACTGCCCTGGGCAGCCTGGGCCAGAGACTGAGAACCTTTTTTGGAAAGGAAATTTTTCCTCATATCCAAGCTAAACCTTTCTAGCACAACTTGAGGCCATTTCTCCTTGTTCCTTGGGAGAACAGACTGACAGTCCCACGAGATAGGGACACTGTTTTATTTGAAATCTGTTTCCAGAGATAAAATTATCATTGTTTGATGTGCAGGACCTTCTCACTTTCTCCACAAAGAAAATATTGGAATTGCTTGTTACAAGAAAACTGTGTTTAAATATATCCAGAGTATACTTTTGCTCACTAGCCCAGCTCTTCACTGTGCATATGAAGACCAGACTGTCATGCCATACTGCAGATGTCTTTATGAGGTTATCAACACTTCAGCATTCTCAGAGCATCAATATTTTGCTTCTTAGAATCTCTTGAATACTGGGTTCAGGGTTTCAAGGCCAGCTCGTTATTTTATCAACATCCACTCCGTGCAACAGTGAAGAGCACAGGCTAAGGATGATTCTCAGACAGGGCTGTGCTTGCAGAAATTGCTAAGACACAAATGAATAGGGCAGTTTTCATTCACTCAGCTGTTCCTTCGGTATGCCTTAAGCATCAGGGCTGGGCTGGCCACCAGCCAGCTGCCAGAGGCTCTCCAGTAATCCCTCTGCCTGCCCAAAAGTGAAGAGAAAGGTAGAAAGACTGATGGGCTGGGAAAGAAACTGACCCAGCTGGGATGGGAATGAGAACAAGCTAGTGAAAAAGAGACAGAGACACAAACCAACATGGAACCCAGCCCCTGATGGCAATGGCAGCACCATTGGCACCACTGCTGCTGGGGGCAGGCACTGGCAAGTGCCATCACAGCAGAAAAGACATTAATTTAGAAGATGGATTCTGGAAATGCATTCAGGCACACATAGGGTAGAGCAGAAGCGACAGAAGGGACAGAGTCCCGCTGGGAGACAGGCCAGTGAAGTAGAGGCTTGACCCTGGGGATCCCTCAGCTTGCTCCTCAAGATGCCATCCATGGGCTGCAATCCCTTGGTGGGCAGTTGAGGCTCACCTGTCCTGTCTCTCCTTCCCACACCTGCCACCTCTGCCTTCCTGCCCCACAAGGTGTGGCACAAACTGTGGCAGTGCCCTTGGTGTGCCCAGGAGCAAGTGTCAGGCAGAGCCTTTGTGCAGCCCAGCCCTTGGCAGCAACTGTCCCCATCAGCTTCTCCCTGCTAGGAGCAGCCCCTGGCTGTGCCAAGCTGCCCTGAGCTGCAGAGAGTGCCTGAGTGAGCAAAGCCTGAGCTGTGCAGGGCCAGCAGTGAGCAGAGCTGGTGCTGGGCTGGCTCACATCAGAACAATATCTAAACACTCTACACCTGCATTGATGAAGCCCTCAAGCACTGCTCTACAGCAGCAGAACAGCAGAGAACAGCTCCTTACGCTGTGAATTCATTAATTTAGAGTGTTCAAGCCAAGGGAGGATGTTTCCAGCAACAAGTCCCACTGCTCTTCCCAATTATCCTGCTGCTGAAGGGTATTGTAAGACAACAAAACATACAAACACCACACAAAAGAGGGATCTAATTTCTGTTACTCTCAGGGATGACCCAAGGTTCGTTCTGACACTCTGTGCTTCTGCAGCACAGCAAATCTGTTCTAGTGGAAGGAGCTGGGCAGGGGCTGCTTACAAGGACTTGTAGTGACAAGATGAGGGACAGTGGCTTTGAGCAGCAGAAGAAGGACCTGGAGCTGGTAGAGAGGGTCCAAAGGAGGCTATAGGGATGATTAGAGATCTGGAGAACCTCCTCTGTGGTGGCAGGCTTGGAGAGTTGAGGCTGTTCAGCCCAGAGAAGAGAAGGCTGCAGGGAGACCTTGGAGCAGCCTTCCAGTACCTGAAGGGGCTCCAGGACAGCTGGGGAGGGACTTTTTAGAAAGACTGATAATAATACAACAAGAGGGAATGGATTGAAGTTTGAGAGGGGAGATTGAGACTGGAGATGAGGAAGAAATTTTTGATAGTGAAGGTGGGAAGACACTGGCACAGCTTGCCTGGGGACATTGTGGATGCCCCCTCCCTGGAGGTGTCAAAGGCCAGGCTGGAGAAAGCCTTGAGCGAACTGGCTAGTGCAATGTGTTCCTGTCATGGCAGGGGGCTTGGAACTAGATGATCAATGGCTCCCAAGATGTCAGGGGTTGGAAAGGACCTCTGGAGATCTTCCAGTCCAATCCCTCTGACAGAGCAGGACCAGACAATCTAGCTCAGCTCACACAGCGACACATCCAGACAGGCCTGGAAAGGCTCCAGACAAGGAGACTCCACAACCTCTCTGGGAAGCCTGTGCCAGTGCTCTGAGAACCTTACAGTCAAGAAGTTCCCCCTCGTGTTGAGCTGGAACCTCCTGTGCTGCAGCTTCCATCCATTGCTCCTTGTCTTATCCCAGGGAGCAAGTGAGCAGAGCCTGTCTCTCCTCTCCTGATCCCCACCCCTCAGAGATTTAGAAACATTGATTAAATCCCCTCAGTCTTCTCCAGACTCCCAGCCCCAGGTCCCTCTCCTCATCAGGCATTGTTCCAGTCCCCTCCAGCAGATCCTGCTCTTGAAGGTCTCTTCCATCCCAACCCACTGCATAAAGCTCTGAATCCCTGAGCTGCAGCTCCTGCAGGCACACAGCAGTTTCTGTTCTGCTCTGCCAGCACCAGCTCGGTATTAACAGGAGGCACTAACGTTACACTCTGCAACCCAGCACCCCCTTGTCTTTGCTTGTTGAACAACCAGGCTGCAGTTCTGACAAGCTTTCTCGGGTGGCCTCTCTCTGCCCTGCATTCGGTGAGGTAAGAAGCACGAGAGTTATGCAGCAGAGAGCATGGTCCTAGCAGGCAACCTGCTTGTTAATTACACATTAAGCACCGATGGCTGCCGAGGGTGAATGAATGCATTACAAATACATGACAGGGATCTTAAGCTGCAGTTAAGGCTTCAGCCTGCTGAATAATGAATGAAGTAACAAAGAATTCTAACCACAGTTCAACAGGATAATCACATTTCAGAAGAACACTTGATGGGACAGAAGCCTGGCTGCGGCCAAAGCCAGTTTGAGCTTATCCAGTCATAAAAACTGGGTCAGCTGTAATTCATATTACTGCTTTGGAGTCTTGCACAAAGCACTTTAGATCAGCTCTACCAGTGAATGCTAGAATCCAGTGTTTAATGGGCTTCCAGTATTTCTTAGCCTTCAAAAAGGCATCTTTCAAGCCCAGTTAGATAGAAGGGCAAGGGAAGAGAAAGAAAAGATGCAATAATTGCGTATTATAAACAGTTAAAATCATGGAATTGTTTTGGCTGGAAAAGACCTCTAAGATTATCCAGTCCAACCACCAAACCAGTCCCACCATGGCCATCAAACCATGGCCCACAGTGCCATGGTCACAGGTTTCTGGAACACCTCCAGGCATGCGGACTCCTGGGGCAGCCTGTGCCAGTCCCTCACCACTCTTACAGCAAAGAATTTTTTTTTCATCTCCAACCTAAGCCTTCCCTGGCACAATTTCAGACCATCTCCTGTCATCCTGTCACCTGGTACTGGGGAGCTAGAGCCCAGCCCTCACCTCACTGCAGCCTTTAAGACTCAGCTCCTAGTTACAGCACATCAGTAGTGGAATTTTGGGAATTTTTGTCCAGTTTTGGGCTCCCCAGTTCAAGAGAGACAGAGTCCAGTAGAGAGTCATGAGGATGACTGAGGGAATTGAGCATCTCTCCTACAAAGAGAGACTGAGAGCCCTGAAGCTAGTTAGTTTGGATAAGAGAAGACTGAGAGGAGATCTGATCAATGTGTACAAATACCTGAGGGGTGGGGGTCAAGTGGCTGGGGCCAAGCTCTTTTCAGTCAGCAGCAATAAGCCAAGTAGCAACAGCTACAAACTGGAACAGAGAAGGTTTCACCTCAACATGAGGACAAACTTCTTTACAGTAAGGGTGATGGAGCCCTGGAGCAGGCTGCCCAGAGAGGTTGTAGAATCTCCTTCTCTGGAGACTTTCAAACCCCACCTGGATGCATTCCTGTGCAGACTCCCCTGGGTGATGCTGCTTGGCAGGAGGGTTGGACTTGATGATCTCTGGAGATTCCTTGCAACCTCTAAGCTTCTGTGATTCCATGCATACACATAATAAATCACTATCACACTATGTAATAGTCACAGAGCATGCAAAAAGCCAAAGAAGAGGTCACAGAAGCTGCAAAGGTCTAAGCCAAGGCTGAACTCAGGAAAGATCTAATTGCTTTGTGGGCAAATGAGGCCTTCAGCAAACCTGTTCTAGTGGAAAGTGTCCTTGCCCATGGCATGGGGTTTGGAACTAGATGATCTTTGAGGCCTCTTCCAACCCAAAGCATGTCCATGAATCTATGACATCTAACTGAGAACAAAAATTGAGAAAAAGACCTAACTTCTGCTGAAAGTTTTCCTCCTAAGGCAGAGTCAGGAGGCCGAGGATGCTATGCTTCAAAGACTTGAGCTAAGCGGAGAACAGAGCAGGCAGCTGCTGCCAGTGTGGGCCAGGCTGCAGTCTGTCACCTGCCCTTTCAGGGCAACAACTCTGAGGGGGCCCTGTGATTTCCAAAATCTTCTACCAGGGAACTGCAAGCTCCAAACAAGGCTGCTGACAGATGGCACCTTGCGACAGCACAGCCAGCCTTATGGTACGTGTCAGAAGCTTGGCTCTGGCAAACTTCTACTTCTAAGTCGAATTTCTTCAAGAGTGAGTTTTGCCAAAGAGGAAACTAAGCACAGGAACTGTTCTTCTGAAGCAGCAGTCAGCAAGCCTGATGAAAGAGCACACTGCACCTCTGCTAATCCCATCTGGTAACAGCAGATGAGGATGGTGAGCACTACCATTAGGATGTCTTCAGTCGTCCCTTAGTGTTGGTTAATGACACAGACTATCTGCAGAGCACTGAGTGAGTCTGGTGAAGACTGAGAGGGGATTTAATCAACATTTCTAAATCTCTGAGGGCTGGGGGTCAGGAGAGGGGGGACAGGCTCTGCTCACTTGCTCCCTGGGATAGAACAAGGAGCAATGGATGGAAGCTGCAGCACTGGAGGTTGCAGCTCAACCTCAAGGGGCAACTGTAAGGCTCTCAGAGCACTGGCACAGGCTTCCCAGAGAGGTTGTGGAGTCTCCTTGTCTGGAGCCTTTCCAGGCCTGTCTGGATGTGTTGCTGTGTGAGCTGAGCTAGATTGTCTGGTCCTGCTCTGGCAGGGGAGTTGGACTGGAAGACCACCAGAGGTTCTTCCCAAACCTTTAACACCCTGTGTGAAGTTATTCCTTTGTCCTGAATCCCAAAAAGCCTAATTGTAACAGATAATCCAAGGAGTAAGGTTTTTTTTGTGTGTGTTTGTTGCATGTGAGAAGAGACCAACCCCCTCCTCTCTTCATTGCTGCAAGAAGCTTTGCTCTTAACTCCTGATACAAGCAACTAGATACTTGCTAGTACCAACTTTATCTAGTGAAAGAGAATAAATGAAGTGTTACCCACTGTGGGATTGTCAGTGTTCTTCTTGTAAAACACTTAGCACGCTGCTGAAGCTAATCCTTAACCTCTCTGACACCTTTACAACTTCTCAACATCTTTACAACTTCCTCACATCGTGATAAACACAGCCCAGGAAATGTAATTCCTTCAGCCCCTCGTGAACAATCCTTCTGGGGCTGATAGTAGATTGGATTTCAACTCTCTGGTTAGAAATGTTAATGCAATATAAAAACTGAATGTAGATAGGATGAACAGTGACTCTGTGAGCAGAGTATGAAGAATTGTTTTGGTTAGGAATGACCTTTAAGGTCATTGAGTCCTTGTACCAGTCTAGTAGCATTTAGAATGACAGATTAAGGTTCCTCAGTGCAGCACAGACAGAGACCTGTTGGAGCAGGGCCAGAGGAGGCCACAGCAATGCTGGCAGGGCTGGAAGGGCTCTGCTGTGAGGTCAGGCTGGGAGAGTTGGGCTTGGGCAGCCTAGAGAAGAGAAGGCTCCAGGAGACCTTCTGGTGGCCTTGCAGTGCTTCAAGGGAACAAGCATAAAGCTGGGGACAGAGTTTTTCTCAGGGCCTGTTGTGCCAGGCCAAGAGGTGATGGTTTGAACTGTGAGAGAGAGATTGAAACTGGAGAGAATGGAGAAATGTTTGCCCCTCAGGGTGGAGAGAGCCTGGCCCAGGCTGCCCAGAGAGGTGAGAGCTGCCCCATGGCTGGCACCACTGCAGGTCAGGGTGTGTGGGGCCCTGAGCAGCCTGCTCTAGATGCAGATATCCCTGCCTAGTGCAGGGCATTGGACTGGATGAGTTTGGAAGGTCCCTTCCAGCCAAACTATTTGCTATTTGAGTGCTGACTATGGGTTCTAAAAGCTTCCAGTGTGAGACACTGGAAGGAGGGCCTTGGTTCTCAACAGAAAAGGTGTCCACATCTCCAAAAGTTCATTCAGGCACTGTACAAACCTCCACATGACCCTACACTGTGATTCTATGATTCTGTGAATGGGCTGCCCAGTTTGGTGGTGGAGTTGCTGTCCCTGCAGGTGTTTAAGGCAAGATTGGATGTGGCATGGTCCAGTTGATGTGGTGGTGTTAGGTCATAGGCTGGGCTTGATGATCTCAGAGGTCTATTCCAGCCTCAATAATTCAGTGATTTTGTGATTCTCTAATACCCTCACACATTGGAATGTCAAAGCCTTCACATCTAAACAACCATTTCAGGGCATTGGTAGCAGGGTGGGGGGGAGGTTGTTGTTTATGGACTGAGGGAGGGGTGGGGAGCCCAACTTCATGCCCAGATGTCAAGTTCATTGCTGGAGCACGAATTTCACAAATTAAAGTCATTTGAGTCGGTTACAATCCCCTGTGCAAGCATATAATTAATAAAATGGGCCTAAACCTTGCTGTACAATTTGTGCCAGCGCTTGCTCTAATTTCCCAGACAGCCTCAGCCTCATTACCTCCAGATTTGTGCATCTCATTACGATGCTGACACTCACACTTGTGTGATTAGTGCTGAAATTACAGATTCATCCTGATTTAGTGTGGCCTTTATTGCTGTTAATTAGGCAATGAAATGTGAAAACTGTTACGGCATTTTAATTATCTGAAAGCAGAGATTTGTGTGCTAGAAAAACCCCAACAAACCCAAACCAAAACTCAGACCAGAGACTGAAATCTCGTCTCTGAAACAGTTGCTGGCTTTGATTGGAAACAGCTGACTGAGAGAAACCTGACAATTTCTTTTGCTGCTAGCTGAGGTGACCTCTCCTGCCTGTACCTGCTAGGCACATCTTTACTGCTGGCAGCAAGAGAGATGAAAAATGGCCTCTTATCAAAGGGCATCTGCAAGTGCAGTGCCCAACACCTGAATGAAACACAAAAAGATTCATTGCTCCAGACAGGTGACCTCTGGGGATTACTCTGGCTGAGATCCTTCCAAATAGACCCAGAGGAGCATTACCAGTAGGCACAACTTAAGTGCATAAAGACAATCTCCAGGCAGACAGCATCAAAACTCAGAGGGGAGATGCATTACAGAGTCCTACTCTTGCTGCTGGGCATCCGTTGAAGTGATTTTATACATCAGATCTTCAGCACAAGTCAGCCTCAACAGCTCTGTTGGCCAAGACAGGACCATTCACCTGTCATGGAAGGTTCACTGAGTGCAAGTTCTCTGGTGTAGCCACGGTGTGGGCTGTAAAAGTAATGAGCCCTGTGTCTCTGAGTGTGTCTCCTACTATTTGATCATCTCACTGGGATGATCACTCACTTGCTCTGCTTTATTAGCTCTAGTTACTACTGATTGTCCTGCACCAGCTGTGCTCAGGGCTGGCCCTGCCCAGCTCAGGCTCTGCTCACTCAGGCACTTTCTGCAGCTCAGGGCATCTTGGCACAGCCAGGGGCTGCTGCTGGCAGGGAGAAGCCGATGGGGATAGTTGCTGCCAAGGGCTGGGCTGCACAAAGGCTCTGCCTGACACTTGTTCCTGGGCACACCAAGGGCACTGCCAAAGCTTGTGCCACACCTTGTGGGGCAGGAAGGCGGAGGTGGAAGCTCTGGGGAGGAGAGACAGGACAGGTGAGCCTCAACTGCCCACCAAGGGATTGCAGTCCATGAAATGCATCTTCAGGAGGAAGCTGAGGGATCTCCAGGGTCAAGTCTCCACTGGCCTGTGTCTCAGGAGGACTCTGCCCCTTCTGCCTTCTATCTCTGTCCCTGTGTTCCTGAATCTGTTTCCAGAATCCAGCTCCTGATTCCAGTTCCCATCTGCTGTTGATTCCAGTCTGGAGTTTGTCCAGTGCCTGTCCCCAGCACCAGAGGTTGCTGCCACTCCGTTGGGTTTGATGTTGGTTTGTGTCTCTTTGTCTGTATTTTATTGGACTGTTCTTGTTCCCATCCCAGCTGGTAAAGTTTCCTTCCCACCCCATCTTCCCTTTCCCACTCCCTTCTTCCCATTCTCTTCCCTTTGGGAAGCTTAGGACTTCATGGAGAGCCTCTGGCACTTGGCTGATGACCAGCCCAGCCCTGACTCTTAACACTGGTTATTAACTTTGGCTCACATACGATGACTGATCACCTGTCAGGACACATTGTTAAGAAATCTGGCTCATGGGCAGATGAGAGCTGCAGAGCCACACAGCCTTGTGGGCTGGCAAGAGGGCAGCCCTAGTCCAGCTTGCTGGAGAAGGCAGAAGGTTGTCCCTCAAAGCACTTCTGATGTGCTCAGCAGTCCTCCAGTGCCTGTGTCTCTCTAGAATTGACTTTCCAGCATGAATTGCTCAGGTGTTTCTTTATTTGATTAGCAATCAAGTTCTGTACCTAACCCATTCACCTTGATAATTCTGACTAGTAATTCTGACTGATAATTCAACCTGTCCACTTCTTCCACCAGATATTGGGCTGCAGGTCAAGAGAAAGAGGACAGCCTCTGCTCACTTTTGCCCTGGGATAAGACAAGGGCCAATAGATGGAAACTACAGCACATAAAGTTCCACCTCAACATGAGGAAGAACTTCTTGACTGTAAGGGTCCCAGAGCCCTGGCATAGGCTGCCCAGAGAATTTGTAGAGTCTCCTTCTCAGGAGTATTTCCAGCCCTGTCTGGATGTGTTTCTGCGTTAAGATTCTCTGGTCCTGCTGTAGCAAGGGGGTTGGACTGGAAGATCTCCAGAGGCACCTTCCAACTCCTCACATCCTGTGGATCTGTGATAGAACTTTGCATCCAAGGTGACACAGAAAATCAGCATTCTGTTTTTCTGGGCGAAGGAAATGGAACTGGTGCCATTCTTTTTCACTAGGCATGAGGTCTGAACTAGACCTTAAAATAAACAAGCATCAGGAAATTTGAAAAGGGGAAGGCTCTCAGAGAAATGTCAAATTTAATAGATTTTATGCATACATATATATAGATCTCACTCACATGCAGCCAGGAGCAGGCCATAAGATTGAGCTATAATTGGCACGATGCTGCACTGGGAACTTCATCTCTCATCTCACATTTACATTCTCATCTTAATTTATGTATATTATACAGTTTTGGATTGGTGATTTCTTAATGAAGTAACCAAGGAAAATGTTCTCCAGTAAGGCTGTTTTTCCCCCACTGTTCTGCATACTTCTACTGAAACCAAATTCAAAGTGGTTTTGTTGTTTGGGGCTCTAGCTGGAGATGTCTCTGCTGACTGCAGGGAATTTGGACTAGATGAGTTTTTAAAGGTTCCTTCCAATCCAAACCAGCCTGTGAATGTATGAAAATGTTGAAGCACCTGCATTGCTGCCACTACAGACCAACTGCCTGACATGAAGTAAAATCCCAGCTTGCCTTTATCCAGGGATTTAGTGTTCACAGCTTCACAGGTTGCATTGGGTTGGAGGGACTCTCACCTTGTGCAACCCCCCTGCAGGCAGCAGGGACACCTCCAGCTAGAGGAGGCTGCACAGGGATACAGCAAGGCTAAGCTTGAATGGCTCCGGGGATGGGGTCTCAACCACATCTCTGGGCAGCCTGTGCCAGTCTCTCCCCACCCTCACTGTCAAGAATTTCTTACTAATCTCCAGTCTAAATCTGCCCTCTTGTATTAGACAACTTCCTTCTGATGTCCAACCTAAATCTCTCCTGCTTCAGTTTCAATCCATCGTCTCCTGTCCTATCCCTCCAAGCCCTTGTCCAAAGTCCCTCCCCAGCTCTCCTGTAGGCCCCTTCAGGTACTGGAAGGCTACTCTAAGGTCTCTCTGGAGCCTTCTCTTCTCCAGGCTCAACAGCCCCAGCTCTGTCAGCCTGGCCCCATAGGGGAGATTCTCCAGCCCTCTGATCATCTTTGTGGCCTCCTCTCTATCAGGTCCATATTCTTCTTGTGCTGAGGGCCCCACAGCTAGCCCCAGCCCTGCAGGTGAGGTGTTCCCAGAGCAGAGCAGAGGGGCAGGATCCTCTCTCTCCAGCTCTGCCCGTGCCGCTTTGGATGCAGCTCAGGCTGCCCTTGGCCTTCTGGGCTGCCAGTGCCCAGTGCTGGCTCCTGTCCATCTCCTCCCCCACCAGCACCCCCCAGTCCTTTTCTGCAGGGCTGCTGACACCAGCAAGCATGGAAAGTGGCATGTTTCAGAGGAATTGCATCCATTGTTCCTCTCATGTAGATAAAATAATTAGCATATTTGCCAGCAAGGAAGTAATTTGCTTTCCACAAACACTGATTAGAAACCGAGGATCAAATTTTACTCCAGTGAAAAATCCAAAGCTGTTCTGTAATATTTAGCTTAAAATCCTCCCTGAAAATTGGTACAATTTTACTTTCAAGGCAACATATTTCCCTGTGGGTTTCTGAAGCCACCACACATCACCTTTCCTTCCACTGCCACAAGCCTGTCTGGACATTCTGCTATCAAACAGGAGTGCTGCTGTAACTGGAGCTAAATGCTACTCTACTGGTTGTAAAATATGAATATGTGGGGGAAAAAAAACCCAACCCTACATAATTCCCTGCTTCCTACTTCCTCTCTACTTTGAATACTACACTCGACCCCCAAAAACCAATTCTGGGAACTGTACCAGAAAGAAGCTAAGCCTGAATTGAGCATCTGCCTGAGGATCTAAATATGGAAGAAACCCCAGACTGATGGCTTTAATATAAAGAAATAAACATGAATTTATCCATCCATTTTTCACTCCAAAGCTAGCTTGCCCCAGAAGCATCCTAGAAGAATAAGCACCAACATTTTTCAAATCCTAGGAACGTAAATATTAGGCAATTTACCAAGGGCTACACAAGTCAATAAAAGAAAAAACATGAGCAGAGTCCAGGTCCCCACCGGATCTATTAAACTGCTCATCAGTAAAGTCCTTAAAGCCAAGGCAAGCAATCTGTATCTCCCACCCAAGCACAGAATGGATATAAAGAGGTGCAGGCACTCACTGCAATGCTTCTGCAGCCCCTCCAGCTTCTTGACAAAGCAGGCAGCAGAATCTATGAGAGCAGAGTCATTTTTATCTCATTTTCTACTCAAAGGCACGGTGTGGCTGCCTGTTCCACTCCAGAGAGTGCTCAAGTTCACCCCTTCCTGCATTCTTCCATAGGATTTATCTTCTAAAGGCCAGAAAGTAGATGGACTTGGTGCATGGGTACTTAATAAACACCTTTTCCCCTTGAGCATTACTGCCCTGGGATTGTTTTACTTGCCAGACAGCCTTTTTTTTTTTTTTTTTTTTTTTATACCATTAATTTGCAGCCAAATAATGAAATATTTCCAGCTGGGTCCACACTTTAGGGAAAATTTTGCAGCTGCCAGGGCATAGTAAGAGGCTGGTCCTAGCTTCAACTGGGCCAGATGACTGTCCCAGATCAGTGCACATGTTCCCAGGAGAATACATCTCCCTGTGAGTGTGATCTTTCTGGCCTACAAGGATGAGTGCAGCCAGTTAAAGGCAAAGCCCCAAATGTGAAGTCAAATGTATCAGGAGGTCCACCCTCACCAGTTTCATTAAATCAGCTCAAAACAGTGGACTTTGCACAATCCCAGAATCCCAGCATGGTGGGAGTTGGAAGGCACCTCTGGAGGTCATCCAGTCCAGCTGGTGTCCCTGGAGGTGTTCAAGAAAAGACTGGATGGAGCACTTAGTGCCATTGGATAGGGCTGGGTGGTAGGCTGGACTGGATGACCTTGGAGGTCTCTTCCAACCTGGCTGATCCTATTCTATTCTACTTATTCTATTCTATTCTATTCTAGTCTAGTCTAGTCTAGTCTAGTCTAGTCTAGTCTATTCTAGTCTAGTCTAGTCTAGTCTAGTCTAGTCTATTCTATTCCTGCTGAACTCATCTCCAGCCCTTCACTATCAGCTGGTAGGTTTAAAAGCAGTGTGTGATGGTGACTCTCCATGTTCTTGGCACTGCTGCTTGGCTGCTGAGTGAGCTTCAGAGCGAAGAGAGGAAGAGGAGAATGTGGCAGAGCTGGAGAAATTGAGAAGGCCTCTTTATTGTGTAGACTGTACAGAACCCCAGCATGGTGGGGGCTGGAAGTGACCTATGGAGAGGTCTGCTATAGAAGGACACCTACAGCATCTTGCCCTTGATCACAATGGGCAGGGGGGTTGGAAACTCTCCACAGAAGGAGACTCCACAATCTCTGTGGTCAGCCTGCTCCAGGCCTCCAGCACCCTAACAACAAACAACTTTCTCCTCCTGTTCAGGTGGAACCTCCTGGGTTCCAGTTTGTGCCTGTTGCACCTTGTCCTGTCACTGGGCCCTACTGAAAAGAGTCTGGCTTTCCACCCTTTGGATATTGATATGCATTTTTCAACTGAAAGTGGAACTGATCCTGAACAACTAATGAAGCATATTTCACCCCTAACTTCCCCAAGCCTTTTGAGTGGCAACTAAGAAGAAAAGCAGTGAAGCTTTTTTTATCCTTTTAGCTCTGCATGGAGAATTAAGACAGGGAACTGATATTTCTCTGGCTTAAAATCAAAAGGTTGATGTGCCTGAAGTCTAGAAGATGTTTCTCTCAATCAATTTGCACATTAATGGCTCAGACTGTCATAATCTGGCAGAGTGCTGTACAAGCACCTTTTCCATATAATGGTCTGCAGTTGGTACAAGCTGGGTCATTTCCTTAAGTATTAATAAGTGAGACAAGAATGGGAGCACTCACATGAATTCTGCAATAAGCACACTGAAATATCTTTGGAGTCTCTCAGGGGTCAGTACTGGGACCAGCAGCAGTCAATGTATTTATTAATGACCTGGATGAGGGCACAGAGTGCACTGTCAGCAAGTTTGCTGATGACACCAAGCTGGATGGAGTGGCTTCCACACCAGAGAATCGTGCTGCCGTTCAGAGAGACTTAAGTTGGAGAGTGGGGCAGGGAGAAATTGAATGAAGTTCAAAGGTGGCAAGTGTAGAGTTGTACATCTAGGAAAGAACAACCCCAGGGATCAGTATAGGTTGGGGACTGAGCTGTTAGAGGACAGTGAAGGGGAGAAGGACTTGGGTGTCCTGGTGGATGGGAGGTTGCCCATGAGCCAGCAGTGTGCTCTGGTGGCCAGGAGAACCAATGCCATTCAGGAGTGGATTAGAAGGTCTATGGTTAGTAAGTCGAGAGAGGTCCTCCTGCCCCTCTACTCTGCCCTGCTGAGGCCGCATCTGGAGTACTGTGTCCAGTTCTGCCCCGCCAAGATCAAGAAGGACAGGGAGCTGTTTGAGAGAGTCCAGTGCAGAGCCACAAAGATGATTAAGGAAGTTTATTCTATGATCTTAGGAGAGTTGATGAAAACCTGCTGCAGCACCCAACCGCACTACACAGCTCATCAGAAAAATGCATCCAGCCCCTGCAACGCCCCAGCCCCAGCTGAAAGAGGCATCTGCTCTAACAGCATTGAACTTGCCTCTTGCAACAGCTCAGCTGCACACCATACACGAAGCTCTCACCTCATCCATACAGAATAAACTCTTCAAGGATGGCTTTTGCCGAGGCAATCAGTCATTTTAGGAAGCAATTTTCCATTAAGGAGGCAAAAAAACAACCCAGCAACTAAACATTGCCACCAGCAGCGTGGGCTGCAAACCCACTCCATTACAGGCTAATCCAATCCATAAGGCAATTAAGGAACATCTGCTTCAAAATCAAAAGCTAAATCACTGAGTGTTCCCAGCAGCCAGCTTGGGTTTGTAACGTAAGAGTGCACTGTCACTTATGCAACACTCCCTCCTGAGCCTCTCTTTTATTGCCAGCTATGAGGTCTCCTTCTCCATGTCCTTTGCTTGTTGAGACTCACTGATATGACAGTACAAAGGTAGATGGTGTAGAGGAAACTTTAAAAAAAAAAAGTCCAATCTGCCGAGGAAGTATCACGAAGAATTTAACTACAGCCTTACAGCCTTCTGCTTAGCAAGAGGTGGTTGAATCTCCATCCCTGGAGATCTTTAAAAGAGGCAGAGCTGTGGTGCTGAGGGACATGGATTAACAGCAGCCCTTGGAAGAGTTAAGAGAATGGTTGATCTGGATGATCACAGAATTATAGAATGGTAGGGGCTGGAAGGGACCTCTGGGGACCATCAAGTCCAACCCCCTGTCAAAGAAGGGTCACCCAAGGCAGGTCACACAGAAATGTAGGCAGGTTTTGAAAGTGTCCAGAGAAGAAGACTCCAAAACCTCTCTGGGAAGCTTGCTCCAGGGCTCCAGCACCCTCACATCAAGGGGCTACAAGGATGCTGTAGGGACTGCAGCACTGCATGATGAGGATAGGCTGAAGGACCTGGGGCTTTTTGGTCTGCTGAAGAGCATCTAATAAATATTTATAAATATGTGAGGGCTGGGGGACAAGAGGGAGGGGTCAAAATCTGCTCACTTGTGCCCTGTGATAGGACAAAGGGCAATGGGTACAAACTGCAGCACTGGAAGTTGAATCTCAACATGAGGAAGAACTTCTTGACTGTAAGGGTCCCAGAGCACTAGAATAGGCTCCCCAGAGAGGTTGTGGAATCTCCTTCTCTGTCTAGCCCCATCTACATGTGCTCTGGTGTGACCTGTACTAGATTCTCTGGTCCTGCTCTGGCAGGGGGGTTGGACTGGAAGATCTTTATGACCCTGTGGATGTGGTTTTCTTTGGTGGCTGTTTCTGTTTCTGCTTCAAGGAAGGCAGAGCATGGTTCCACCAGTCCAGCTCGTTCTCATCTGCCTGCTAATGACCCTGTGTTTAGCTCTGCCCCAGCAGCACAGTGTCCCAGCGTGAGGGGCTGAGAAGTGTGGCCCTGCATAACAGAGTGCAATGTCTTTGCAGAGGCTGTTTTCCATTTCCAGCACTGGCATTAAGTGATTCCAAAGCATTAGCTCATGCTTCTTGCAATAAGCACACGAGATGGAAATGCCTCTTTTTGCTCACAGTAGCAGATGAATACACAGAAAGATGTATTGCTGCTAAAGGGTCATTTCCTGCTTGTTTTATGGCTTTTAACTTGCTTTTGCATCAGGCTTGAGCTGAAGCTATGTAACGTGACTGATGCAGAATGAATTCCATCTCACACAAATCATCTTGCAGTGCTTACTCTCATTAGAGGAGAAAGCTGCTCAGGTCACGAGGCAATGGGAAAGATATTTTGTTCCATTTCATACCCTGAACTCTACCTGGAATTAAACATGGTGCTTTAATGCCTGGATGCATTTGGATCTGCTGGAACAGCATTGCAGGGCAGCTCCTGTCTGAGTTATCACTGGTGCAGAGATAACTCTTGCAAGTGCTGTTACACTTACAGGTAAAACATGTGCCATGTTCAGAGAACCATACAACGGTTTGGGTCAGGAGGGACCTTAAAGCTCATCCAGTTCCAATCCCCTGCCATGGGCAGGGACATCTCCCACCAGCCCTGGTTCATCAAGGTCTCATCCAACCTGTCCTTGAACAACCTGCAGCAAGGGACATCCACAACCTCCCTGGGCAACCTGTGCCACTGTCTCCCCACCCTCACTGCCAACAATTTCTTTCTCATCTCCAGTCTAAACCTGCCCTCCAGCTCAGAGCCACTGTCCCTCATCCAGGCATTCCCAGACCTCCCCAGCTCTCCTGTAACCCCTTCCGCTACTGGAAGGTTCCTCTAAGCTCTCCCTGCAGCCTTCTCTTCTCCAGGCTCAACAGTCCCAACTCTCCCACAGTCTGGCCCCACAGCACACCTCCTCCAGCCCTCTGAGCATCCTGGTGGTCTCCTCTGGACCCTCTCCAGCAGCTCCAGGTCCTTCTTCTGCTGGGTTCCCCAGGGCTGGAGGCAGTGCTGCAGGTGAGGTGTGAGCAGGGCATAGCAGAGGGGCAGAATCCCCTCCCTGTGCTGCTGCTCTCCCTGCTCTGGCTGCAGCCAGCACACAGCTGCCTCTGGGCTGCCAGCCACCAGTGCTGGCTCCTGGGCACTTTGGCACCAACTGACACCCCCAAGTCCTCCTCCTCCACACTGCTCCTGAGCCACTCCTCACCCAGCCTGGATTTGTGCTCGAGATGAGGACATTCCACACCCCTAACATTCTCTATACACATACATGGAAATGTAACAATAAAAGGAACATTTGCACACTGCAAGTGCTCCTATTTCCGCTGTGCTAAAAGCTTTTTTCTTTTTTTTTGGTCAAACAGCTCTGTCTGGATTACTAAAATTTCTGCTAATTCCAAAGGAAAATGCCCCTAACAAGTTACCATATCAATTAAATGGAAAGGAGCCAAATGAGGAATCCACTATTAACTTCTGGAATAAGAGATGTTAATTGTTGAGCGTTAAGTGGCCTTTGGGGATTTCTAATAGGCTGAATCCAGCACGCCGTGGGATTTTAGCATTGACATGCTTCTAATGAGAGGTTAATGAATCTAATCTCTCATAGCATGCTAAAACACAAGGCTGGGATTCAGGGAGCCAGTTCTGACAGTGTTTGGCTGTGTTCCAGTTGAGTTCACTTATTCATGAAGAAGTTTCCATCAGCTGCTCCACTTCTTACTGAAACATGAAGGGAGCTGGAAAAGCAGAGTCCCTGTGGTGTGGAAGGAACTGTCAGTAACCCAAGGAAAAGGCCAAATTAAAATTAAAATTCATTAACCTCCACATCTGTCAGAAGAGTTTTGAAAGCAAGAAAGAAAAAAGGGAAAAGGATGAGTGAAAACAGTAGCCTGAGACCACATCCATAGCCTCAGCTCTCCCTGAAGAGTCTCTTTGCTGACAGGAATGCAGCAGACTAGCTAGGTGCTGTTCTCCACTCACAGCTCCCTCACTCTACCTGGCTCTTCAACGTGAGGAGAATATTTAATTTCCTCCAGTTTTCCTTTTCCTGGTGTTTTCTTTCCCAAAAATCCCTCTACTTCTCCCAGATGGTTTCCTTAAGGAATGCAAAATCCAGTTTGAAGGCATGTTAAGGTGGATCACAGGCTCACAGGATGTCAGGGGTTGGAAGGGACTCAAAGTGCTCATCCAGTCCAACCCCCCTGCCACAGCAGGACCAGACAATCTAGCTCAGGGCACACAGCAAAACATCCAGACAGGCCTGGAAAGGCTCCAGACAAGGAGACTCCACAACCTCTCTGGGCAACCTGTGCCAGTACTCTCGGCCTTTAGTCAAGAAGTTGCCCCTTGTGTTGAGCTGGAACCTCCTGTGCTGCAGCTTCCATCCATTGCTCCTTGTCCTATCCCAGGAGCAAGTAAGTAAAGCCTGTGCCTCCCTCCTCCTGACCCCCAGCCCTCAGAGGTTTAGAAACATTTCTCAAATCCCTCTCAGTCTTTTCTTCTCCAGACTCTCAGCCCCAGGTCCCTCAGCCTCTCCTCATCAGCAATGTTCCAGTGCCTTCACCATCCTCGTAGCCCTCTGCTGGACCCTCTCCAGCAGATCCCTGTCCCTCTTCAACTGAGGAGCAGTAGTCAAGATGGGGTCTCACCAGGGCAGAGCAGAGGGGGTGGAGACAGACTTGATTTCCATTTCCAGTTTATTTTAAGACTAATACACTCTTCTGCCCCCCTCAGAAGACCTTGAGCTGAATTTCAGACGTTACTCCAACTCACTGGTGTCTTATTTGGGCTAGGCAAAGCCCCAGCTCTGGCACCAGGAACGTGCCTTGTTGATGCTGCAAAATTAGGGGATGGTTTAAGCTGCTCTGAAAGTACACCACACTCAGTGCAATCCTGAAGCATTCTTATGTGAGAAATTTTCATCTCAATGTGTCAAAGTTTGTAAAATATGCAGAGTTTGGAGCTATGAAGAGGATCACTTCTAAATTTACACTTTAGCATGGTGTGGGATTAAAGATCATATGTGGGTATGGTGAACTTCCCATGAGGTGAACAAATAAGTAGTAGAAGTATTAAAGACTTCAAATAGATAGGTGAAAAATCACACATCAAATAAGAAGCCTAAATAAAATAATGTGTAATGAGACTTACAGTACCAGTGAAGGGCAGGGATGGCAACCACAGGGTCTTGGATAGGCTGGAGAGGTGTGCCCAAGCCAGCCTCATGCAGTTCAATAAGGCCAAGTGCAAGGTCCTGCACGTGGGCTGGGGCAATCCCAAGCACAAAGCCAGGCTGGGTGAGGAGTGGCTGAGAGCAGCCTGGAGAAGAAGGCCTTGGGGGTGTCAATTGATGCCAAAGTGCCCCAGGAGCCAGCATTGGTTGCTGACAGCCCAAAGGCAGCTGTGTGATAAAATGGGTATCAGAAAGTCCCAGCATGATGAGATTTGGAAGCACCTCTGGATATCACCCAGGCCAACACCTTGCTCAAGCAGGGCACCCACAGCAGCTTGCCCAGAAGCACAATGCCCAGCGGGAGTCAGAAGCTCTCCACACAAGCAGACTCCACAACCTCTCTGCGCAGCCTGCTCCAGGCCTCCAGCACCCTCACACCAAACAACTTTCTCCTCCTGCTCAGATGGAACATCTTGGATTCCAGTTTGTGCCCAGTGCCTCTTGTGCTGTCCCTTGGCACCACTTACAAGAGTCTGGCCCCAGTCTCTTGCCCTCTGCCCCTTAGCTATTGATCAGCTTTGAGAAGATCCCCTCTCAGGCTGCTCTTGTGCAGCCCCAGGGCTCTCAGTCTTTCCTCCTCACAAAGATGCTTCAGTCCCCTCAGCATCTTTGTAGCCTCATCTGGACTCTCCAGTAGTTCCCTGTCTCTTTTGGACTGGGGGGACTCCAGAACTGGAGACAGTGCTCCTGATGTGGCCTCCCTAGGGCAGAGTAAAGGAGGGGGAGAATCTCCCTTGACCTGCTGCCTCGTCTGAATAATAATCACATGCATTTCCCAGGTCTGGCCCACGAAGGTGTCTCTTAAGGATGCCTGGCTCATTGATTTCTCTCCATATGGTAATGATCCACAACTGCTGACATCTAGGAGCAATTCCATAGGTTATTATTCCCCAAAGCAATCCTAGCCACACTCACACTGTCAATACTCAAACACCTTCCACACCTTTATTGAGCCTTCTCAGCCTGCCCGGTGCCTCGTTAACACAGGCTGCAGTCAGCTGTAGCTGTGCCTAAACCCACTGAAAGGAATCCAAAGCAGAGCAAGGAATGGAAAGTGACAGCTCCATTGACTTTCACCTCTCTACAGCTTTATGGCTCAAACTATCAGCACATTAAGCCCAGACCTCTCACCCACAACTACTCCTCAGCTGGAAACATCTTAGGAAATTAAAATACTGGGACTCAAAGCTCAGGACTTGGGGAAATTTGGCTTTGACTTAAAGAGGCAAAAAATTAATCTTGTAAAACACCAGTGTCTCTAAATTTTGGTTAATACAAGGAAACAGTAATGCTAAAACTTCTTTCCTCTGAGGGTGCCAAAGCTCAGGCTGCCCAGAGAGGCTGTGGAGTCTTTTTCTATGGAGAGATTCCAACCTCCCCAAGCCATTGTGCTCCTGGGCAAGCTGTTGTGGGTGCCCTGCTTTAGCAGGTGATTGGTCTGAAGATCTTCAGAGGGTCTTTCCAGCTCCCACCATACCAGGGTTCTGTGATGGTCTCCTCTGCGTTTTAAGCACTGCAGTAGATCATTTTATATTGCAGATTCAAGCACTACCTGCCATCTCCACCTTCACCCTCTGCCAGCATGCCGATCAGATCCCCTCTCAGCCTTCTCCAGACTAAACAGCCCCAGGGCTCTCAGTCTTTCTTCACAGGTTCCATCTCCACATGAAGAGAAACTACTGTGAGGGTTCTGGAGGCTGCTCAGAGAGGGTGTGGAGTCTCCTTCTCTGCAGACTTCAATACCCACCTGGATGTGATCCTGTGTGACCTGCCCCAGCAGAGGGGTTGGACTCGATCTCCAGAGGTCCCTTCCAACTCCTAACACTGTGATTCTGTGAGCTGCTAACACAGCTACCTTGAACTTTACAGGAAACAGCAATCCAGAGGAACTTTCTTTCCCCTCCCCAGCCCTGAGGGCAGGCAAAAAACAAAAGGCAGAAGCTATCTGCCAAAGCTTTTACAAAGACGTAGCACATGGAGAGATTTTTTTTTTTTTTTCCAAAGAGCAAACAGGCTAACAAAGGCAACATTTGAGTTAAACATGGAAATTACACATATTAAACTGTCAGGAAAAGGGAACTACTTAGGGTCTGGAGATGGATTTGGGGCATAATTTTGTACATTCAATTGAGGTTTCGACTAACTCATTTGCAATAATTTTCATAACGCTGTATTTCGTTCCTAAAATGAGATGAAGTATCAGAGTGTGCCTTGATTTCCATGTTAGCCATGAACAACATTCCAGCACCACTCTGAAACACAACCCTCTTGCTTCTTGGAGCACAAAATCCACAAATTGGTTTAGCTCAGATTTATTACTAAATGTTTCCAGCTCCATTTGCTTAAAATGGGCATGGGGAGGGTGTGGGGGAGGAAGCAAACAACACTCTCCTTCTGCTTTCTGGTGTTAATGCTATATTGGAATACCTCATAAAGAACAGAAGGAAGTAATTTATTAGCCCTTTTACTGCTACTGAACATTATCACCAGACATCTCCTTCAATCACCTGCTGCCTATCTGCAAGTGTAAACAACCTGTTTGCACAAATCCAGAGCTGTTAATGGTGTGGAACATGTTTGCACTTCTATCACTTCAAAGCCTGTGTAGCTGCAGGCTCCATTACTATTTTAGGTACAGAATCACAGAAGCACAGAAACATTCCCATTGGAAAAAACCCTCAGGATCACCAAGTCCAACCATTAACCCTACTCTAGAGTTCACCTTAAACCATATCCCCAGGATCACCAAGTCCAACCATTAACCCTACTCTACAAGGTGCACCCTAAATCATAACCCCAAGCACCACATCCAAAGGAGTTTTAAACACATCCAGGATTGGTTACTCCACCACCTCAACCTGGGCAGAACATTCCAATCCCTGACCACTCTTGCAACAAAGTAATTTTTCCTCATTTCTAACCTAACCCTCTTCTGGCACAATATCAGGACGTTTCCTCTCCTTCTATCACCTGAGACTACCGAGAAGACCAACCCCAACTTCATTGCAACCTCCTTTCAGGTTGCGATACAGAGCAATGAAGTCTCCCCTCAGCCTCCTGTTCTCCATACTGAACAATTCCAACTCCCTCAGCTGCTCCTCCCCAGCCCTGTTCTCCAGACCCTTCATCAGATTTTTAATTAATCTGCTTAAAACCATTGTGTCAAAATGAATGAGAACTGGTTTGGGCTAGAAAGGACCTTTCAAGGTCATCTAGTCCAACAGCCTTGCAGGGAGCTAAGACATATGCAAGTAGAGCAGGTTGCTCAGATCCTTGTCCAGCCTGACCTTGATCACACACAGCAGCAAAAACTTTGCAAGATCTGAATCTGTAGCCGGTGTTAGGGTGAAAAACTAGAACAAGGATGTCAAAGCTGTGTGAGAACACACAGTGCTGATATCTCCATTCTGTCTGAAATCAGACACAAAGTGGCTGCCAGTCTTAATGCACCAAATGCTGAGCTGACAGGAGCCACAACAGAGTTTGAAGCTGCATCACAGAACACACCCTCACAACAAACAAGTTTCTCCTCCTCTTCACGTGGAGCATCCTGGTTTCCAGTTTGTGCCCAGTGCCCCTTGTGCTGTCCCTGGGCACCACTGACAAGAGTCTAGCCCCAATCGCTTGCCCTCCACAGCTCTTTTAGCTTTTGCTGAGCATTTCTCAGATCACCTCTGGGGCTGCTCCTCTGCAGGCTTTCAGTCCCAGGGCTCTCAGCCTTTGCTCCTCCCAGAGCTGCTCCAGGCTCTCAGCAGCTTTGTAGCCTCTACTGGACTCTCCCAGCAGTTCCCTGTCTCTCTTGAACTGGGGAGCCCAGAACTGCACAAAGTCCTCCAGCTGTGACCTGACTAGGACAGAGTAGAGGGGAAAGAGAACCTCCTTCAGCCTTCTGGCCACACTCTTCTTCCTGCACTCCAGAACTCCATTGGCCTTCTTGGCCATGAGGGCACATTGCTGGCTCATGAGAACCTTGTTCTCCACCAGTGCTCCCAGTATCCACCCCAAGTGGCTGCTTTCCAGGAGGTCAACCCTCACCTGAATGGTGCTGGTGGTTATTATACTCCAGGTGCAGGACTCTTCTCTTGCCCTTACTGAACTTCACGAGGTTGACTTCTTCCCAGCTCTCCAGCCTGCCCAAGTCTCCCTGTGCCTGGCAGCACAGCCTGAGGGGGTGTCAGTCACTCCTCCAGGCTGCTTTTAAGACTCTCAAGAACAGCCTGTCTGTTACAGATCCCCAGCAGACACCACACATCAAACGATGCCTATCCTTCAACCACACACAAATGATCTCATTACTGCTGGTGTTCTACTAAAGAGCAGAGGCAGTCAGAGCCTGGCTCTATTAAAGGTGGAAGATAAACAAGCCCTGGCTTGCAGCATCTGCATTCATAAACATATATTCCATTATTGCCCAAGCCAGTCCATTTTTTCTATCATCAGACACATTAATCACCAAAGAAAAAAGTGGAGCACCTCACTGGAGATGTCAGAAAACAGTCAGGGAAGGGAAGAGTCAGAGAAGGGGAGATGATCCAGGAAAACAAACCCAGGATGTGTTTTTCTCAGGAACAGGTGAAAAACTTTCCCAGGTTAGAAATCAGATACAAATATCCAGGTGCCTGGAGCCAACACTTTAGTCCATACCTCCCTGCTAGTGGTGGTTTGGTCCCAGGCTTATTGGTAAACTTCATTCAGGCTGCTATCTTGTGGCTCAAAAGGAGAAGGATCTCATGACCTCAGCATCAGAAGCTTCCCAGAGGAACCTCCAGTGCACAGGACCTCTGGGAAGGAATCTACAGAGCACTTATCCAGCTCAAGGCTAAGCTGTGTAGACACCAGACATTTTTAGGACACTCTTTTCACCCTCATCCCCAATTGATGTGAGTGAGCACAGTGATGATCTCGTGGTGGCCAGTCACAGATGATCCCTTGCTGGATTTCTCCAGCAGGCCAAGGGAAAGCAGTGTTTACGCCTTATTCTCCTCCCCACCCAAATTTCCAGAGATGGAGGGGCCGGGGGCAGAAGGAAGGAATTGGGAGTGCCCTACAACAGAGGATGATGAAGGGACTTGAATATACTGAGAGCCCTGGGGCTGTTTAGTTTGGAGAGGAGAAGGCTGAGAGGGAATCTGATCAGTGTCTATAAATATCTGAGGGGTGGGTGGCAAAAGGAAGGGGCAGGCTCCTTTTGGTGGTGCCCAGTGGTAGGACAAGGAACAATGTGTACACCTCAACATGAGGAGGAACCTTACTGTGGGGGTGCCAGAGCCCTGGAGCAGACTGCCTAGAGAGGTTGTGGAGTCTCCTTCTCTGGAGACTTTCAAGACCCACCTGGATGCATTCCTGTGTGACCTGCCCTGGGCAATCCTGCTTTAGCAGGGGGCTTGGACTCAATGATCTCTGGAGGTCCCTTGTAATCCCTACCATTTTATAATTCTATGTTTCTACGCTTCTGGCTCTTCTCTTTCTTTGTTTTAAGCCACAGAAGGATTGTTCCCAATTCCATCATGCTATCTTCTAATGGTTAGAGCACAACAATGAGACAGTAACCAACGATGCTGTTATTATTTTGTCAACATCTGACTGCCCAAGTATTGCCTGTAGCAAATCTACTATTAAAAAAAGGGGCCCTGAGGGGCAGAGAAGAGCCCATTTCACAGCCAGATCCCCACCAGTTAAGATGTACATCACAACTGATTACACTTTTGCTCAAGCAGATGCTCTGCGACAGCCACACTCAGCCAGAGCCAACCACTCCACTTCAGAACCAATTACTTGCCTAATGACCAAGAGCTACCTTTTCCCTGCTTTCAAAAGAAAGGAGGAATTGTGTTTTACAGGAAAACCAATTACAGAAGCTTTTGTGTTTAACATTGTGTTTACAACTTGGACAAGCTGAAATGTGACAAAAATTTTCCTTCCCCAGATGTTCTGCTTTAAAGGAATTAATTAACCTTTCACTTCCAGCTAATGGCTCATGCTCACCTTTCCTTCTTACAAGGAGGGACACATCCCATAGACGTCACACACCCCAGAGGGACTTGAACAGAATAAACCTCTTGATGCACTCCTGAATTATTCAGACATTTATCATATAGAAAGAACTTCTTTCTGATTCCAGGCCCAGTTGTAACTTCCTCCTCTCACTGCCATGATTTCACCATCTGACCCAGCAGTAAAATTTAAGGAGAAAGAGCTTAACAATTTCTCTGTTTCATCCAGATGTAGGAGATGTTCAGTCCTGCAAAGCTACCTGGCTCATTCCTTTATTTGCACTATTAGTACCTCCCCAGCAACACAGTCACTAAGGTTAGAAAAGACCTCCAAGGTCCAGTCCAACCACCGCCAGGCCACCACTACACCATGTTCTTCAGCACAACATCTATACAGCTTTTTGAAGCCCTCTCAGGGATGGGGACTCCACCCAGACTGTTCTGAACAGCCTGATCCAGAGCTTAATCACTCTTTCAGTTAATAAATTATTCCTAATGTCCAGCAGTATGCACAGGTAGTCAAGAAGGGCAATGCCATCCTGGCTTATATAGTGTGGCCAGCAGGACCAGGGAATTCATTCTTCCCCTGTACTCAGCACTGGTAAGCTGCACCTTGAGTGCTGTGTCCAGTTCTGGGCCACTCAGGTTAAGAAAGATGTTGAGGTGCTGAAGGTGCCCAGAGAAGGGCAGCAAGGCTGGGGAGGGGCCTGGAGCACAGCCCTGTGAGGAGAGGCTGAGGGAACTGGGGGTGTGCAGCCTGGAGAAGAGGAGGCTCAGTGCAGGCCTCATTGCTCTCTGCAACTACCTGAAGGAAGGTTGTGGCCAGATGGGGTTGGGCTCTGCTGCCAGGCACCCAGGGACAGAACAAGAGGACACAGCCTAAAGCTGTGGCAGGGCAGGGTCAGGCTGGATGTTAGGCAGAAGTTCTTGGCAGAAAGTGGCATTGGAATGGGCTGCCCAGGGAGGTGGTGGAGTCCCCATCCCTGAAGATGTTTAAAAGGATGGGTTAGTTAATTAGGTGTTAGGTGATAGGTTTGATGGACTTGATGACCTCAAAGGTCTTTTCTGATCTGACTGATTCTGTGATTCTGGCACAACTTAAGGTCATTTTTTTCTCATCTGGTTTCTTGTCAGCTGGGAGAAGAGCCCAACCCCCACCTCACTCCAATCTCCTTTTAGGGAGTTGTAGAGAGCAATGAGGTCTCTCCTCAGCCCCTTTTTCTCCAGGTTAAACAATGTCAGTTCCCTCAGCTGCTTGTCATGAGGCCTGTGCTCTATGTTACACAAGCTAAGTGGTTTAAATCAGGAGACAGAACCCTGGTATGCAGGGGAAGAATGGAAATCCTGAGGGAGTTACAACCTGGAGAGAATAGTTGTAAAATCCTGGAAGCTTGAAGAGCAAAATCACTCCTTGTAGAAGTCTTTTCTTGCTACATTCAAATCATGAGTCACAGTTGGCCCAAATCTCCTCAAATTGCTGCTAATAAAGACACTGCTGTGGTAATGCAGAGAAAGCAAACCTCTAACTGTTTCTACATCCCTCTTTTTATTACCTGCTATTTACAGAATGGCAGGCAGCCAATAATTCTCTCAGTAGAACTCTATCCCCTCCCACTGCTTGCAAGTCATCTTATTTTCCATCTCTGAATAGCACAATGCATTGTCAAATTAGTTTCTCCTTTGCTTCACCCCATGATTTACCCTATCAGTCTTCTGAAGTGTTTAAAAATAAACATAAAAATCCCTCTTTGGTTTCCTCTCCACAAAAGGTGAGCACCCAGAGCATTGTCTCCCAAGAAAGAAGTTCTTCACACTATCTATTTGCAGCAGCTACCCTTGGAACAAAAGGAGCTGGGATGCAGAATCCATTCAGAAGTTATATACAGCCAGGTGGAACTTCAGTGCTGTATCTCCCCCCCACTTCAGCACTGCACAAGGCACAAAGGACAAAACGTCTTTGGCACATGAGGCTTTGAAGGGATGTGCTCACTAACCAAGGCTGATTTCCCAGACCTGACTGCCACATGACAGCTTCTGAGCTGTGAATTCACATTGACCAACAGAGCTATCTCTCCCCTTCTGCTCCAGACCATAAGGGCTGAAGGTAAGAGATGGGCTAGCACCACTGCACTGCTGCCTAACCTCCCATGAGAGGGAAAACCAAAACGGTGGGCAGCATTAGTGCAAGTGAAATCTAATGTCCCAGTCAGTAAGAGCTAAAAATGAAAGAAGTACTCTGGAATCATAGAATAGGGTTGAAAGGGACCTTAAAGATCATCCAGTTCCAACCCCTTGCCATGGGCAGGGACACCTCCCACCAGCACAGGTTGCTTAAGGCCTCGTCCAGCCTGGCCTGGAACACATCCAAGCAGGGAGCATCCACAACCTCCCTGGGCAACTTGTGCCAGTGTCTCTCCACCTTCATTCTAAAGAATTTCTTCCCCACCTCCACTCTCACTCTCCCCTCTTCCAGCTCAAGGCCATCATCCTGTTAATATAAACCCTTGTCAAAAGTCCCTCCCCAGCTCTCCCGGAGCCCTTTCGGGTACTGGAAGGTTGCTCTAAGGTCACCCTGGAGCCTTCTCTTCTCCAGGCTCAACAGCCCCAACTCTTCCAGCCTGTCCCCACAGCAGAACTTCTCCAGCCCTCTGAGCATCTTGGAGGCCTCCTCTGGACCCTCTCCAGAAGCTCCAGGTCCTTCTTGTGCTGGGTTCCCCAGAGCTGGAGGCAGTGCTGCAGGTGTGGTCTCAAGCAGAGCAGAGCAGAGCAGAGCAGAGGGGCAGAATCCCCTCCCTGTGCTGCTGCTCTCCCTGCTCTGGCTGCAGCCAGCACACAGCTGCCTCTGGGCTGCCAGCCACCAGTGCTGGCTCCTGGGCAGGTTGGCACCAACTGACAGCCCCCAAGGCCTTCTCCTGCAGGCTGTTCTCAGCCACTCCTCACCCAGCCTAGATCTGTATTTAGGCAGAAAGAAGCTGGTGGGATTGAGGGGCTTGCTGACCTGCTACAGGTCTCAGGAAGGACTCAGAATGTAAAGATCTATAGCAGAGCTGAACAGCTGCTGCAGCTTCAGGATACAGTGAAGAATTATTTAGCCAGGACATGCACTTCTGAGGTGAAGAAGAAATCCTGTCAGGTTGAGGTGTCAATAGAGGACTTGCTGGAACAAACTGATCATTAGAGCAGCAAGTGAGCAGCAGCAGCTGGTTCGGTTCTGACAGGATTTAACAGAGTGGTAAGTTTTAATGACTGCATCTTAGCACTTCAGACACCTGACTCCTGACAGCCAGAGGGCAGAAAACATTGCCAGGAGCACTAGAGGCGATTTGGGGAATCACAGGCACACCACCTTCACTTCAGGCTTAGCATTTGACACCAATTAGGTCAGAACTAAACAGTCACAGGCATGAACCTTCCCCACAGCCAAACCTCGATGGTACTCGGTTGATAAAAGACACAGAATGTGCTGGGATCTCTGAAACTGACTTCTTGTATGAACAAGGAGTTCTTGTGACTGAGCTGTGAGACAAACGCATTGTTACTGCGAATGTAAGCTGTAGCTCCTGCTGCTACAACAACACCCAAGGAGAAATTAGATTCTGCTGCACAAAAACATTGTTTTCATTTCCTTCAAGGCTGAAGTACACAGAAGTACACAAGACAGACACATCTCCAAGTGACATTCCATGGAGTGTCTGATTCTGGGGGGATTTTAGAGTTGCCTTCCTGTACCTGAACGGATCTTACAGGAACACTGCAGAGGGACTTATCATGAGGGTGTCAAGCAACAGGACAAGGGGGAATGTTTTGAAACTGAGGGAAAGCAGGGTTAGACTGCAGCTGAGGAAGAAGTTCTTCAGTATGAGGGTGGATGAGGCTTTGAGCAACCTGGGCTAGTTGAGAGGTGTCCCTGACCATGACAGAGAGGCTGGAGGACCTCTGAGGTCCCTTCCAACCAAAGCCACTCTACATCAACAGGATCAGCCTCTGTATGAAACAGATCCTCCCATACTGTGCACCTCTGCCGCCGTGTACCTTTGCTACTGTGTACCAGCAGGCAGAAGTGAATCACACATGAATGTTGGCTGGGATATTTTTAAATATTAAAAAATCCCCAAGCTCCTTTTTCTTGTGGCCAGACAGTGCTCCACTCCTAGCTGCAACAGCAACTCTTAACTATGACAGTGAACCTGCACTAATTGTGCTGAGCATGTAAAACGAGGCTTGGAAATGAACAAACCTTTGACTGTTGAGTGTTTTTTCCTGCCTAACTCACTACAACTAACACTCCAGAAGCCACTCTGATCTGCTCAGTGGGCACCTTTCACTGTAGACAATGCCTCTACTTCCCTCACCATGTGGTCATTTCACTCACCAGATTATTTTCTGTTATTCACAGCCAGATTGAGACACCATTCAGCACTGGGAGGAAACTATGTCTGCAGCACTGTACCCCTGCAAGCATCTGAGGTGACACAGGCTGACAGCAGAGACAAGTGTAATGATAACAAAGTGGTTGTGTAACTGAAGGCATGGACAGAAAAAAATTCAGGCCCTTCCCTTCTGCAACCCACCTCTGCTAGTATTTCAATGCCTAACAACTCATCTATTACTGTACTGAGGTACTCTGGAGTAGGAACTCAGCGACCTCTGAAGGGGTGAAGTTACCTCTGGTGATTCAGATCTGTTTTCACTTGGGTCTATTTTATGAATCAATAACAAGCTTCTGAACAAACCTGATTTTCCTGCCAAATTCACACTGCTTTTCTTGCCTCTTTATTTTTCCCCCCCTCCTTGGTTTGATGTACTCTACTCAGACTGTGTTTCTACAAAGCTCACTGTTACTATAGCTGGTTATTACCCAAAACTAAAACAATCATTTTCCTCTGAGAATCAATATAAAATCTCAGGCTGGCTTTGGAATACTTCCCTTTATCTTGTTATAGATTTTTTTTTTTCTCCAGGTGAGCTTATTGCAGCTTCTTCTACCCAACAGAAACTTGCGACATATTGCTGTGTGAAACCAATATCAAATTTCAAAGAAACAGCTAACAGCTTTAGCAGCTGAGAGAAACAATCTTGAGGTCAACTGCCTGAACCCCCAAAAATGGTGTACAGAATATGAGAGAACAGTGCAGAGCACCATGGCAAACTACAGGGATGAACAGAGAGAGAGGAAAAAGCACACAAATCAGTTTCCCACTGGAGTTCTGACAGGGTAACTGTGCCATCTATCTGCATTTCAGGACAGGGAGGAGAACTTACAGGTGTTACTCTTAACTGGTAAGCTTCCATTTCATGTGTGGATTTATCTGTCACTGTGGCCATTCCCATGTTAGCACCACAGCCATACTTCTAAAGAATACTTGTGAAGGGCTGAGTTTGGGAAGAGTAAATCTTACTTAAATACTTAATATCCAGAGAAGTCTTACCTGCTCCCAAGGATCGGCTCCCCAGAGGCTCCCAAGGCAGAAAAGTCCATGCCATAGAAATTCAGCCCTAGAAGGATTTTACTCCTCCATTTTGAATCAGGATCCAGTACCTGAACACAGGCTCGTACCCAAGGGAGAGGGGAATTTGGACCAGGTCTGTCAAGTTAGAGAAGAAAATCCAAATCAATTAGTTTGTCAGAAAAAGCACACATCCACCCTCAGCTTTCTCCTGCTGCCAAGTGCAAACTATGGCACACAAAAAGGAAGGAAGGTTAACCTCCAACCCTGGGAAGGTTAAATGCTCATTCTTCACTGTATTGAAGTTCTGATGTGCAAAACACAGAATCACAGAACTGCAGAACCATAGAACAATAGAATCATACAACCATAGAATCATAGAAAGATAAAATCATAGAAACATAGAATCACAGAACCACAGAACCATGGAACCATAGAACCATGGAATCATAGAACCATAGAATGGTTTGGGTTGGAAGGGACCTCCAAAGTTCATCCAGTCCAAACCCCTCTGCAGTCAGTAGGGACATCCTCCACTACATCAGGTTGCCCAGAGCCCTGCTGAACCTCACCTTGAAGATCTCCAGGGATGGGCCCCCAACCATGTACAAGAGTAGGGTTTTGTGTGACTTTTCAGATCAGCTCCTTGAGCTGGTTAGATGAGCAGGATGTACAGCAGGAGCAGCTGTACCAGGACAAGGAAGGGACAAGTGGTAATGGAAAATGCTGCTCAAGCCTGTCCACAATAGCAGTGCCTCCAGAAGGCAGTCTGCTGCCTCAGAACTAGCAAAAGGATAATTTCTTTTGCTTGGGTCGAAAAACCTTTCCCAACATGTGGGTGACAGCCACAGACTGCAGTTAAACAATGCCCTGTCACTAACCCAAACCTCTAGTATCTGACAGAGTTAGCAGACACCACTCTCTTAGCTAAAAGAAGGAACTCATACTGCAGATTTACTAGGGACTGAACTGGGCACCAGTTCCTTCAGCAGTGTTAGATAGAATCTTACCCTTGTGGTGTTGAATAGTCATAGGTCATGAGACTGAAGCTGTCTACTGCTGAGGCCAACTGATCAAAGTCCTTCATGGTGAACATTCCTGGCCGGTTAGTCCTGTTGAAACAGAGCAAAGCAAACCCAAGGAGAGGTCACTTATTGCAATAATTGGCTTATTCTCTCCTTTGGGTTTCATACCATTTGATCAGGTGAGAAAGGCATAAGGAGAAGTTCTTCAAAGTGAGGGTGGTAACACACTGGAACAGTCTGCCCAAGGATGTGGTTGATGCCCCAGCCCTGGACACATTCAAGATCAGACTTACAATCACAGAATGGTTTAGGTTGGAAGGGACCTCAACGCTCATCCAATTTCAACCCCTTGCCATAGGCAGGGACACCTCTCACTAGAACAGGACTGCAGGAGGGTTGGACAAGATGACCTTTGACGGTCCCTTCCAATCTGTGGCACATCTTTCATTCTGAGGTGGCAAAAAAGAAAAAATATTTTGAAGACATTCTTACAGTAAATGTTAAAAAAAAAAACAAAAACAAAACAAACAAACAAAAAAACCCACCAAAAAACCAAACCAACAGCAATGTAATTCTCTTTTTGTTGTCAGTGGGAAGAACAAGAATTTCAGAGCACAGCAGCCAAATAATCATTGCCAGCATGGCTACAGTCCAGAGGCTGTGGACTAATCAAATTACCTTAGGTTGCAAGCAGCTGGACTCTGGAAGCTTTTCATAGATTTATATGACAGTTTGATTTGGAAGGAACCTTAAAGGTCATCTAGTTTCAACCTCCTTGCCTTGAACATGGATACTTGCCACTAGCCCAGGGTGCTGAAGGCCCTGTCCCACACAGCCTTGAACACCTCCAAGCAGGGAGCATCCACAACCTCCCTGTTCCAGTGTCTCATTACCCTCGTTGCCAAAATTTCTTCCTATCTCCAGTCTAAACCTTTCTTCTCCCAGCTCAAGGCCAATCCTCACCAGAAGTTCCTCCCCAGGTCTCCTGGAGCCCCTTCAGCTACTGGAAGGTTTCTCTAAGGTCGCCCTGCAGCCTTCTCTTCTCTAGGCTGAACAAACACAACTCTCCCAACCTTTTCCCCACACAGAAGGTTCTCCAGCCCTCTGAGCATCATCTTTTTTTCAAAACCTGTAATTGCTTGGCCTGTGAAACTGCCTTTGATAAAACAAAGTTATCTGAACCACACTTAAATAAGTGGAGGATTGCAGTGTTGATAGAAAACACAGATACCAAAGGGAATTATTTTATTAATCTCACAAACCCAAATAATTTCAGCTTGCATAGTACTGAAGAAATTTTCTTTTTATTCCTTTCCAAAACAGTCCTAGGAAGCAGCAGTCCAATAGAGCTGCCTACTTTTAGAAAAAGATTACACAAACCTCTTTTCTCTAGACAAAAATAAATCAATCAATTCCTTCCTGTGGAGAAGGAAAAGAAATCCATTCCCTGACCTTCTCTAGGCTGAAGCCTAGTTATGCCTTCTGCATGTTTTCTTAAGAAACAGGAACACAACTTTGACTTCCCCTGGTTTTACTTATTCTTGATTTATAAATCTACCCCTGGATTAACATCTAGCTCTGTTTCATGGCTGAGTGAGTGGATTTTTGACAGCTTTGGACTCAGGCTTCTGATTTCCTTCAGCCATTCCATGCAGAGACAATGAATGCCCATGAGATACCTGAAATTAGTTTCACTGCACCTGTTTCAAAGAGAATTCCTAAGGTCAAACTGGCAGCACATAGCACTGGGGAACACAAGGCTGCCTTCACCACACTGCAAAGATGGGATGGAACTCAAAAGAAGAAGCTGCAGCCAGGTGAATCAGCCAGCAGGCTCTGAAGCAGAGAACCATACAATGTTGTCCTAGACTGGGAGGAACCCCAGAGATCTTCTACTCCAAACTCCTCACCACAAGCAGAGACACCTCTCAACTAGACTTGGTTGCTCAATGCCTCATCCAATCTGGTCTTCAACACCTCCAGGGAGAAGGCAGCCACAAATTCCCTGGGCAACCCATTCCAGAGTCTCACCACCCTCAGACTGAAGAACTTCTTCCTCAGCTCCACTCTAGCCCTGCTCTCCACCTGCTTCAAACCATTCCCCCTTGACCTGTCTCTAGACACCCTCAGGAAAAATTTCTCTGCAGCTTTCCTGTAGGATCCCTTCATATTGGAAGGACAGCTCTAAGGTCCCCTTGAAGTCTTCTCTTCCCACACTTAACAATTCTGAAGCATAGTAAGTTGAGACAGACAGGTAGAGAAGCAGCATAGGGTTCTAAGTGGCCTGGGAGAGTAGGCTTGATAGGGAAACATTCTAATGGAAAAGAAAAGGTGAAATAACAGCTCCAAATTGTGGTGAGACTCTGCCATTCAAGAGCCCCACTTAGACAACCATACAAGAATCCTCTGGAGAGTAGAGTGGGGAGACCACAGAATCCAGAGCTTGCAGTAGTATTATAGACTGCTACTTGAACTAGAAATGAGCAGAGAAGTCTTGCCTAGATGAGGTACACATTAAAGCCACTCACTTGCCATCATAAATGTAAACCCCCAAAAGACGTTCAGAGACAGATGCAAGCAATAAACTGAGAAGTGCCTCATTTTGACCGTTCTCACTCTTGGACCAGTGTGCAAATTCTCCATCCAACACCATGTGCTGGGTGGATCACCAGAGCATGACACTGTTCATTTAGTGCTTTACAAGGACACTTTCTGTTCCATCACATCAGGAAAGAGGCTAACAGTATCCAGGATACAAAGTGGGGCAGGTTGAATCACTGTTAGGTGTAAGGAGCAAAGCACAAATGCTGTTTGCAAGCCAGGACAGTGAAACTGACCAAACTTTCTCTGGGTTATGCAGCTGCAGGTTGTGTGAAGCACAGAAGTGTTCTGGAGGGCTCACAACTTCAGAACCAGTGACACACTCGGCATCTTGAGGAGATGCCTTCTGGGATTTTAACAAACTGATGTAAATCTTCACCTGGAATCACAGAATTGTTTTAGTTGGAAGGAACCTTTAAGGTCATCCAGTCCAACCCCGAACCCAGCACTGTCAGCTCATCACCAAACCATGCACCTCGGCACCACATCTATACAGCTTTAAAACCCCTCTAGGGATGAGGACCCCATCACTGGCCTGGGCAGCCTGTTTTAGGACTGGAAACCCTTTTAGAGGAAGGAATTGTTCCTCATGTCCAACCTAAACCTGCCCTGGTCCAACTTTTTCTTCTTGTCCTGTCACTTGTCACAGAGGAGAAGCAAGCAACATCCACCTGAGTCCTGCCTCCTTTCCAGCCTGTCCAGGTCCCTCTGGATGACCTCCCATCCCCCTGGTGTGTCGACACCACCACACAGCTTGGTGTAATCTGCAAACTCACTGATGGTGCCCTCAATCCCACTGTCTGTGTCATAGGCTTTGAGAGAGAGCTGTCCCCAACACCAAGTTCTCTGCTTTTCATTTCCTGCAGCTGCAAACCTTGGTTGTTCTACAAGAGTAAAGAAAATGAAAGACATCTCGCAAACAATGTCACAGCAACTTGGATGTCTGTAGGCAAAGTAATTCCACAACTCAAGCTCCAGCAAAACACATTTTCAAGCAAATTGATTGTGATTGCTCATGAAGGCAAAAGCGTGAAAAGTAATTATAATGTGTATAAGATATTAGGGCATGTTGGATTGCTTTATAGATTAAGCTGGGTAGTACTTAATGAAATCTGTGTGTGCAACTTGCCCTCTACAGCCATTTGTCATAGCTACTCTCAGGAAATATGGGAGGGAAAAAAACAACAATGAACACTGGCACACAAAAAAAAATGGAGGTTAATGTGTTTATTGTCCTGATTCTCTCTAAAGCAAGCCTGTAACTGAAGGACTTTAGCTACAGAGGATGGCTGGCTGAGGACTGAGGTCACAGACTTCCAACTTGGAAGCAACCCCACAGAAATTAATAGGCTTTGCCTATTGATGGAGAATGTTCCATCATCATTCCTCCTCCCAGAAAGCAGGCACCACTCACCAGCTCCATCAGCATCACCAGTCAATTCTGCTCTGAACTGTCCACTGGAGCAAAATGAGGATCATTACTGTGTCCAGTTCTGGGCCTCCCAGTTCAGTAGGGACACAGAGCTGCTGGAGAGAGTCCAGTGCAAAGTCACAAAGATGTTGAAGGAAACGGTACAGCTCTGTTATGAGGAGAGCCTGAGGGAGCTGTGGCTGGGAGCTTGGAGTGGAGGAGATTGAGAGATGACCTCAGCAATGGTTATAAAGATATGCAGGTGAGTGGCAGGAGGCTGGAGCCAGGCTCTGCTGGGTGATGCCCAATGCCAGCACAAGGGGCAGTGGTGGAAGCTGAGGCACAGGAAATTCCATGGAAACATGAGGAATTTTTTCCCTGTGAGGGTGACAGAACTCTGGAAGAGGCTACCCAGGAGGGTTATGGTGTCTCCCTCTGGAGATATTCCGAACCCACCTGGATGTGTTCCTGTGTGATCTGGTCTAGGTGATCCTTCCCTGTAGGTAGGCTGGACTGGATGAGCTTTGGAGGTCCCTTCCAGCCCCTGACATTCTGTAATTCTGTGATTCACTGCATACCCTGAGAGTTGTTTAAAGTCAAGAAAATTGGCACTCCAGCATAAAAGCTGAACAGTTTTCAACATCTGGAATGTTCCTTGTTTGAGATCTTCCAGCCATTTTGATATTTAATTGTGAACTTAGCTCAAGGAGAGCTATGTTCTAAATGCACCATTGAGAAAACCAACACAGAGAAAGTCAAAAGACTTAGCAGACAACATACATAGCTCATGAGAGGAGAGCCACAAACATGATCAGAGGACTGGAGAACTTCCCCTGTGGGGAAAGGCTGGAAGAGTTGGTATCAACCTGGAGAAGAGAAGGCTCCAGGGAGACCTTAGAGCAGTCTTCCAGTACCTGAAGGTACAGGAGAGCTGGGGAGGAAATTTTGACAAGGGCTGGAAGTGACAGGATGAGAGGCCATGGACTAAAGCTTGAGGAGGGGAAACTGAGACTGGAGATTAGGAAGAAATCCTTGGCAGTGAGGGTGGGGAGACACCAGCACAGGTTGCCCAGGGAGGCTGTGGCTGCCTCCTGCCTGGAGGTGTTTAAGGTCAGGCTGGATAAGGCCTTGAACAACCTGGGCTGATGGGAGGTGCCCCTGCCCATGGCAGAGGGGTTGCACTGGATGATTTTTAAGGTCCCTTCCAACTTAATCCACTCTATCAGTTTGTGAGAACAGAGGTTCCCAAGTCTAAGCCCAAAGGCTGCCACTCCTCTAAGCCTTGAAGTGGCAGAAATGTCTCCATTAAGGTTTATCAGCACTGTCCAACACACACACAAAAGAGAGCTCCTTATGAAATGTCAGGTGAGTGAAATCTTGATGATTTTATCTGCTTACTGTCACCATCAATGTGAAGGAGCAGGAGTCAGGTGTATGAACAAGAGTAATAGGAAAAGCAAATGATTTCATGTATCTGAAAAATCTGCATGGAATGAACCCTGATAACTGAACTGCTTCATTTGCTTTAGCTTTGAGCTCAGAAATTAGATCTCCTCTGGAGTTACACATATTGTCAGGGTTGGAAAGGACCTCAAAGGTCATCCAGTTCCACCCCTGCTGCCATGGGCAGGGGCACCACACACTACAGCAGGTTGCCCACAGATCATCCAGCTTGGCCTTAAAAACATCCATAGATGAGGCTTCCACCTCCTCCCTGGGCAACCTGTACCAGCCTCTCACCAGCTTCATGGTGAAGAACTTCCTCCTAATGTCTAACCTCAATCTCCCCTCCTCTAGCTTGGATCCATTCCCCCCAGTCCTATCACTACCTTGCACTCTAAAAAATCCCTCCTCAGCTTTCTTGTAGCCCACTTCAGATACTGGAAGGCCACAATGAGGTGTCCTCAGAGCCTTCTATTCTCCAGACTGCACAAGACAAGAGAAAGTTGCTGTGTACAGAAACCTGCTCCTGATGGCCTAAAAATGCACTGAAACACACACTAGAAATGTGACACAAGTGGGATGTGAGCAGTAAATTCACACAGAGAAAGGTATTCCTTTTCTGTCAGCTTAAGCTAAATCCTCTTTTATTGCTACTCCAAGAGCCAGACACCTCCTGGAATATTTCCATTTGTGGTTTTCTGACTCAGTATCTTCAGCAAACATCATTCAGGTTCCATAACATCCTGTACTAGAATCAGTCACAGAATGGCTTTAGTTGGAAGGGACTTTGAAGATGATGTAGTTCCAACACCCTGCCATGGGCAGGGACACTTCCCACTAAGCCCAAGTTGCTCAAGGCCTCATCTCCCCCAGTGTTCTTTGTGATCCTATCACTGTGCAGCAGTTAGGTCTGAAACTGTAGTTCCCCAGGTCTTCCAGCCTTACTCAGCTCCACTGTCTCTCCTGGTGGGACAGACCTCTCCTCCTTAGTCTATGGAGTGAGCAAGTGGTACTGCAAGGGCATCTCAGGCTTTTGGGAGAAGTCTCTTTCTCCTGTTGGTCCTTGCTGTTGTAAACATCCACTCTTGTGCATTATTACACCTCCCCAGCTCAGAAGACCCCCCATGGCACAGCACACTCCCCATGCCATGATGGGACATGCCTGCACTGGAGCTGTTTGCTCAGGGACTCCTCTCGTGTCCAAAATAAATGCAGGGAGTTTGTTTCAGAGCCCTGTTTATTGCCCACAGATTGTGTCAGGTTGGCAGAAACCCTCCAAGGTCATCTTGTCCAAGCCCCCTGCAGGCAGCAGGGACACCTCTGACTACAGCAGGTTGCTCAGGGCCACATCAAGTTTGACCTTGAATGTCTGCAAGGATGGAGCCTCAACCATATCACTGGGCAGCCTGTTCCAATATTTCACCATCCTCACTCTGCACAACTTCCTCCTGATGTCCAACCTAACTCTGCCCTGCTCCAGTTTCAAACCATTGCCCTCATTCTATCCCCGCAGGCCCTTCAGAAGAGACCCTCCCCAGCCTGCCTGTAGGACCCCTTCAGATTCCAAAGTGAGACTCCAAACAGCACAGGGCCACAGGGATCAGAACTCCCATTGGTGCTTTCCTGATAAGCATTTCCATCAGGTTTTGACTGTGTAGTCTTTCATACTGAAGGAGTAAAAAAAATCCTCCAGCCATGCGAGGCACTTCCATTTCCTGCCAAATGAATCTGCATTCTCAATTACTTCTTCTCTCACTATGATTACTCTCAAAATGAAATAAGATAAGAAAGGAGGAAAAAAAAAAAAAAATAAGGTCTTGTAACTGACTGCTGCTCCCTGCAAAGTGGAACTGCATTCTTGGTCGGATCCCTCACCAAGCTTTCTGTATCATCACCTCTCCAAATAGTCCTTCATAATGGAAAGCTGATTGATTTTCTCTTTCCTGTGTGTATCTATTTCAGCAGTCACCTTCTCAGCAATGACTTCATTTTTTTCCCCTGTGTATAATTGGTACAGCAACTGTTTGTAAATCTCCCTTTCTCCCATTTCTCATCACCATCAGGTATTATTGGTTTTCGTAGTGCCTCACAGTTAGCTGCACTGAAGTCTGGACAGAGAAGTGCTGGAAAGAGAACAGCAGAGGCTACAAAGCTGCTGAGGGGCCTGGAGCAGCTCTGGGAGGAGCAAAGGCTGAGAGCCCTCGGGCTGAGAGCCTGCACAAGAGCAGCCCCAGAGGGCAGCTGAGCAATGCTCAGCAAGAGCTAAAAGGTGGAGGGCAAGAGGCTGGGGCCAGACTCTTGTCAGTGGTGCCCAGGGACAGCACAAGGGGCTGCTGCACTGACTTCATGCCAGGAACACTAAAATTGAGGTGCCATCAAAAAGCATAATGGCTACCTGCCAGCTCCCCAAAGGATTTTAAATACAACTGAAAAGAAAAAAAAAAAATCTGTGCACCAAGTGCATTCTAAAAGCACAAACCTGGCACTTTATTAGCATTACTGACCATGTTTTCCTCATGACAGCAACCATTATAGAATCATTAAACTGTCTTTGTTGGAAACCACCATGGCCACTAAACCACATCCCAAAGTGCCATGTCCACACATTTTCTGAACACCTCCAGGCATAGGGACTCCACCACATCCCTGGGCAGCCTGTGCCAATCCCTGACCACTCTTGCAGCAAATAAATGTTTCATCTCCAACCTAAATCTCCCCTGGCACAATTTCAGGCCATTTCCTCTCATCCTGTCACCTGATACTAGAGAGAAGAGAACAACTCCACCTCACTGCAACCTCCTTTCAGGGAGTTGCAGAGCTCAATGAGGTCTCTTCTCAGCCTCCTCTTCTCCAGACCAAACAGCCTCCATTCCCTCAGCTGCTCCTTCCTAGCCCTGTTTCTCCAGATCCTTCCCCAACTTTTCTGCCCTTCTCTGGACATGCTCCAGCCCCTCCATGTCCCTCTTCGTGGTAAGCAGCCCAAAACTGAACCCAGTACTCAAAGTGTGCTTCACATTGGAGCACTTTACCAAATTTCAGGTTGGCTTAGGATAGGCATTTAAAAACCAACAGCTAAACCTGGCCAGTTTGTCAGGCAAGAAAACTGAGTCCTTCAGAATCACAACACAAAAGAGCTGGGAGCAGCAACTTCACACAAGTGCTTGGTACCACCAAGGGACTGTAAATGGTAACAGCCAAGGAAAATCTTGCTGTATTTTCATCAAGAAACAGTGATTGTGGACCAAATGAAAACTGCTGAACACCAAGGGCAGGCACATCCCAGCCCAGCTGCTGCCTTTGCAGAGCTTGCTCTCCAAATGGAGAAAACCAAGATCTGTCCTTGCCATGCAGAAGACCACAGAGCTTTCATGAAGCCAGACTAATTACCTGTGGCCCATCTGGTCAAGAAGGAGAACTGTGCCAAAAATTTTACATCCTGTAAAGGGAGCATGATGCCCCAGAAGAAGTGGAGGGCCAAATTAGCCTGGGAATTGCTGTTCTTAGAGCTGAGGCATCCTGGCAGACCAGGATGCACCACTTACACACTTTATTCTTCAAGGAACATCTGCATTTGTACCTGAAACTCTTCAGCTAGTGTCAGAAATTCACCTGTTTGGCCAAAAGCAGCCAACTGGAACAGCAGAGAAGAGAAGCTTCTTTTGATACCAGGCACTGTGTTTACTGTTTCCATTTTGGGGCAGGCTAATTGCTCTCTAACACTGTGCTTCAGCCTCTTCAGAGGAGCCATGTAAGGAAGCCTAGGCACAAATGAGCAGCTACTGCGTCACCAGTTGGCTCTCCTCATTTTCAAACTTCTCCAGTGCTTCTCATGCCAGGGCTTTAAGCCCAGGCAAAGCAAGCTCCAACAGCAGAACATCACACACCTCAAGCTGGTTCCCTGCAGCAGGAGAGCCTCCTTTAAAATCTCTTAGTGCACTAAATGTAGCCTTAATTCCTCCTGAAAAGGTTTCAAATGCTCGCCCTTCTCCTTTTTGTTTGAAAGTTTTCCAGCTTCACACTGAATCTTCTGCAGCAATTGCTCTGCAGCAGCTGGCTCAGAACTGGTAGAGCTACAAATGCCAGACGTGGTGAGGAATATCTTCCACTCTTTCTTCTCTTCCACAATCATTAGTGGACCTGCAGATGAATTTAATGATTCTCCCTAGCAGGAATCCACAATCTGATGTGTACACCTGCTTCAGCACGTGGCAGTGCATTCATTTATGTAGATTTGTTTCCCTCAAGTCTCTTTTGAATCTACACAAAATGCACTGAACCTTCCATAGCTGCAGCCAGAGATACCCTGTGCTGGGATCCACAGTTCAAGATAGACAGGGACTTGCTGGAGAGGGTACAGAAGAGGCTACAAATGAACCCACCTGGGTGCATTCCTCTTTGGACTGCTCTGGGTGATTCTGCTTTTGGCAGGGAGGTTGGACTCAATGATCTCTGAAGGTCCCTTCCAACCTCCAACATCCTGTTATTCTGTGATACAAAGACACTGAGGGGACTGGAACATCTCTCTTAGGAGGAAAGATTGAGAGAATTGGGACTGTTTAGTCTGGAAAAGAGCAAATTGAGGAGAGATCTCATCAATGCTGATCAGTACTTCACAGGTGAGTGTCAGAAGGATGGGACCAGGCTTTGTTGAGTGGTGCCAAGTGATAGCACAAGGAGTAGCGAGCACTAACGTGGATATAAAAAGTTTCACCTAAAAATGAGGAGGTGCTTCTTTAATTTAAGGGTGATGGAGCACTGGAACAGGCTGCCCAGAAAGGTGGTGGAATGGCCATCTCTGGAGACATTCAAAATCCACCTGGATGTGTCTCTGTAACCTTCTCTAGGTGAACCTGCATCGGCAGGAGGGTTGGACTGGATGATCTCCAGAGGTCCCTTCCAACCCCTACCACTATGAGGTTGCCCAGGGAGGTGGCTGAGGCCCCATGCCTGGAGATATTCAAGATGAGGCTCAACAGGGCTCTGCTCAAACTGATCTAGTGGAAGGAGCTGCAGGGGCACTTGGACTGGATGAGCTTTGGAGGTCCCTTCCAACCTAAACCATTCTATGATACTATGATCATTGTTCAGGATGCCTGCTTTTATGTCACCTCATTTCTCAAATAGGAGAGAAGACTTTTAAGAAGATAATCAAGACACACAGAAAGAGCAGAAAAATAAAAGTATTAGAGAGTCAAACAAAGTAAGATTATCATGACCAGGTTTCTCCCAAACATGTTAACCTTTCATAATGTCAAGCGTGGGTTGGGGTAAAACAGAATCCTACTTAAGAATCTGCTCCACAAAATTGTTTTTTTCCAGTCTGCTGTTATTTGACACAAGCTGATAATTCAGAGCTCCAGCTGAAACAAGCAACAGGCTTCCTGCTGGCTTGATCCCTGCCATTATCTACTTAGCAAAATTTCAAGGCTTTACATTCTGTTCTGCATAGTCCTGCCTGAGAGTGATGTTAAAAGTAAGTGACAGTTCCCATTTCACTCCAAAACAGAGACATCTTGGGAGCTGCTTCTAATTTAATTGAATTTATTTACCATACATTATCATAGCAATCACCCTGTTGTTTACTTGCATGTTCTGTATCAGAGTTACTACTGGCCAGAAATGCTTCTGAGGCAAACAGGGCAGAGATACTGGAAGGGTGAAGCCACAGGCAGATCATTCTGTGCACACAAGCTGTGATGAAGCAACTGAACCTGCAGCAACTTCTAGTGGTGACAGACTCCTGCTGAATACCACAGATTGCCCTTCGTAATCCACTGCTGCCAGACTGAACCTCCTGCTCCCTTCAGCACACTTGCAAAACATCCCTAAATAGTACTATCCATTGAGTAATTTTTCACCCAGTAGTCTTAGAATTACAGATTGGGTTGGGTTGGAAGAGACCTTTAAAGGTCATCCAGTCCAATGCCTGCAGTCAGCAGGCATATTTGCAGACAGAAGAGGTTGCTTACAGCCCCACACACCCTGACATGCAGTGGTGCCAGCCATGGGCCAGCTCCCACCTCTCTGGGCAGCCTGGACCAGGCTCTCCCCACCCTCAGGGGCAAACATTTCTCCCTTCTCCCCACTCTCAATCTCTCTTTCTTGCAGTTCAAACCATCACCTCTTGGCCTGGCACAACAGGCCCCAATCAAAACTCTGCCCCTTGAAGCACTGCAAGGCCATCAGAAGGTCTCCTGGAACCTTTTCCTCTCCAGGCTGACCAAGCCCAACTCTCCCAGGCTGGCCCCCCCTGCCAGCATTGCTGTGGCCTCCTCTGGCCCTGCCCCAACAGGTTCCTGTCTGTGCTGTGCTGAGGGTTCCAGAGCTGGTCCCAGCACTGCAGGGGGTGGTCTCAGCAGAGCAGAGCAGAGGGTCAGAATCCCCTCCCAGCACAGGTGATTTGTGCTGGTTCATGTTCAGCTTTGCACCTACCAATATGCCATCTTTGTACTTTTGAGTCAAGTGTGTTTGCATCTATAGAAAGGAGCAAAAGAGCAAGACAGTACAAAGTAAAAGGAGGGACAAGTTTTCTGCCCCATGGCTGATCTTTTCCAAGAGGCAGGGTAGCTGACAGCCATTGCTACTGGCTCACAGTAAGGAAGGCTGCACAGGTTTTGGTGATTTCCATTTCAGAGAGCTCTGAAAAAAAGAGCTGAAGCTCCTCAAGATAGTCCTTTACTTCATCTGCAGTGCTTTTGCAAAAAGAATAAGGAATGAGTAGCTGAAGTTTGAATTTTGGAGAAGTAGAACTTTAGAGGTGTGAAATACAGTCAGTATGTACCTAAAGAAGCTGTAACTACCAGGGAGAAAGGCTGCAGATGACTTTCTCTTTCCCCTTACATATGCAGATATGAACATCCAAAGCTGGAGATGCTGCTGTATTTTGAATGAGGAGCATACATTATGTTCAAAGATGAAGAGAGGAAGATGGGTTTGGGTTCCTGTGGCTTTCAAATGGAGGCAGCTGCACCACTGCTGTGTACCTCGAGAAAGCAATAAGGACAGACAAATTTGCTATCAATTATTTCCCAAGGCTGCAGGAACTTTAAGAGCTCTTTTCAAAGCCTGGAATCTAAAAAAGTGAAAAACAAAAGACCTGCTCAACTGCATGTTCCATCAGCAAGCAGCAAGTTGTGAGTGTGACTGCTGCACAGCAGAGAAGCACTTTACAAACACTCTGAAGAACAAGTAGGTAGGAAAACAGCATCACAGCAGAGCAGGCTGAAGAACCTGAATGTCTGAACTCCTGCTTTGCTGAATGTTTTGGTACCAAGGCAAGTGTAGCATCTTTCATCAGGGAAAGAACAAACCCATGGAGCGATACAGGTTGGGGACTGACCTGCTGGAGAGCAGCACAGAGGAGAGGGACTTGAGAGTAGAAGGATGCCCAGGAGCCAACAATGTGCACTTGTGGCCATGAAGACCAAGGGCATCCTGGGGTGGATTAGAAGGGGAGTGGTAGGGAAGCTGGGGTTCTCCTGCCCCTCTACTTTGCTCTGGTGAGGCCACATCTGGTCCATAGTCTCAAGTACTGGACTCCTCACTTCAAAAAAGACCTCAGAGAACTGTTTGAGAGACTCCAGTGCAGAGCCACAAAGATGCTGAAGGGAGCAGAACATCTTCCTAACTTGCCCTGTAGCAAGAATATTTTCAAAAGATAAATCACTACAAAATGCTGGGATGTGTCTGTCCCCCAAGACCATTTTAATAACCCTTGCTGACAGCATATAGAATAATTGCCCAGAGAGGTGGCTGAGGCTCTGGAGATATTTAAGGTGAGGCTCAACAGGACTCTGGTCAACCTGATCTAGCGGAGGATGTTCCTACTGATTGCTGGGGTTTTGGAGGTCCCTTCCAACCCAGACCACTCTGTGATTCTGTGACTCACTTCTAAGATTTCCTCTAATAGAAAGGTGGATGTTGAACAATCAGACTTGCAAGGAGGTGTAAGAGACAGCTGAGTCTCACAGCAGATGAAAGCCTCCTAATTCTGAATGGTCAACTTGTGGTCTGAAGGAGGAAAACCCTGTTCCATGAATCTGTCTTCACAAACAGCAGAGACACCAGAAAAACCTTCCCAGTTTCTCCAGTGCAGCTTTCTCTTCACGTTCTCCTCCACCAAAAGGACTTTTTGTATCAAGATAACATCTTGTTTTCCTGGAAATACAATTCCCTCCTTCCCAAAGAAAGGATTAGCAGGCTCTAACCTTTACAGCGCCCACAGTCCTGGAAGGATTTCAGCTGTGATTTAGAGAAAATTAAATATTTGCCCAGACTGCTACTGATCTTGGAATAGTTTTGCCTCAACAGCAGGACAAGAAATTGGAATCTGTGTTAACTACTTTCCCCCTCCCCCTGCACCCCAGGAATCTCTTAAGTAAGCTGGATAAGCTTCATATATTCACACTCACTTTGATAAGGGACTGGGACATCTCTCCTGTGAAGAAAGACTGAGAGCTCTGGGGCTGGTTAGTTTGGAGGAGAGAAGGCTGAGAGGAGATCTGATCAATGTCTATAAATATCTAAGGTGTGGGTGTCAGGATGAAAGTGCCAGGAAATTTTTGGTGGTGTCTTGTGACAGGATAAGACACAATGGGTGCAAGCTGTAATCCAGAAGGCTCCACCTCAACATCAGGAGGAACTTCTTTGTTTGAGACCTAGAGCAGGCTGCCCAGAGAAGTTGTGGAGTCTCCTTCTCTGGAGACTTTCAAGACCCACTTGGATGTGTTCCTGTGTGATCTGCCCTGGATGATCCTGCTCCAGTAGAGGGGCTGGACTCAATGAACTCTGGAGGTCCCTTCCAACCCCTAACATTCTAAGACTCTAGGTTTCAGCATCTCACGAGAGCAAACCTTACTGTAAATGAAAGAAGAATGCAGCTTCAAAGCTACCAAACTATAGTTAGTCTTCTCAAGGCAAAAACAGACATTTAGAACCAGTCAGCTACTCTCTGCCCCCTCTACTGCACAATCAGAACCACAGCATCACAGAACTGCTTGGGTTGGAAAAGCCCTCTAAGATCATCCACTCCAATCATAAACCTAAGACCACTATGGCCACTAAACCATGGCCCAAGTGCCATGGCCACACATTTCTTAAACACTTCCAGGCATGGGGACTCCACCACCTCCCTGGGCAGCCTGTGCCAATCTCTGACCACTCTTGCAGCAAAGACATTTTTCCTCATCTCCAACCTAACCCTCCCCTGGCATAATTTCAGGCCAGTTCCTCTCATCCTATCACCTGATACTAAAAGCACCAAAATCAACAGAGAAGACTCCTCCTGACCTTGTTCAACAATGTCACCTCCAGCTCCCAGCACAAAGAAGATTTCCAAAGCAGTAATAAGCTGATTTGAACAGAAACTGCATCTTCAGTGATGGCTTCAATCAAGAACACTTTGGGAGCTGAAAAGAGGAAAATTGCTGAATCCCAGGAAAACACTTTATAATCTCCCTGCTCCAAAGCCAGGGATGCAGTAAAAGCTCTTGAGGTATTTTTCAGCTTTTCTCTAAGTCTCATAACACACACACACAAAACCCAAAAATATCCTCTGCCAGCAACTTCTCCTCACTTTTAACACCACCTAGGATCAACCACACTTAACCTCAGCAGAATCCACAGCAGTAACCAAGCTTCAGATGCCAGACTGTTTGAAATGTGAGAAGCTTTGTGATTTTTAGTTGTTGCTTGATGGCTTTTTTTTCCCTCCAACCGAATGAGGTAAGCCACAGAAAGCAGCAGCAGTTAGAAGTGATGGTTGGGCTCTAACTGCACTTAGCTGAGAATGGATGGGAAGCAGAAGGCCACTGAGATACTGTGCTTCACATACACAAGCAGCAAACTTCTCAGATCGAGGAAGAACTCAGGCAGCAAAGCAGCTGACAGCAAATGGTTTGTGACAGGCATGTTTTGTCAGCTAGAGACAGCTCTTGAAAGCTCCCAGGTTGTAAATTCCCCAGCATGGGCCTCTTTGGTGTCTGGGACATTACTTTGAAAATGTTTAGTGGTCATTTCAATTCACTGTGGCTAAAAGCAAGCCCATAATGTCTCAATGTAAGAATAAAATAGCCAAACCCTGACTTAGGCATCTTCAGCTCTCTCCATTCCTTTGCTGTGTCTCCCCCCTCCACCGTTCTGTTGATCACAAACTTCTGTAAGTTTCTAGCTGACCTGAAACTTCGGTAGGAAGGCTTCAACAGAGAAAGCCTTCAAAAGAGGATATTGAGTGCTAGGTGTATCCTGTCATGGAGCTGCTCACAGCACTTCAAGTGAAGCAGGGCAAGGAATATTTGTGAATCCCAGAATCCCTGCATGGTGGAGATTCAGAAGAGACCTCTGGAGAGGTCTAAAGCAGAAGCACCCACAGCAGCTTGCCCAGGAGCACAATGCCCAGGGCAGATTGGAAGCTCTCCACAGAAGGAGACTCCATAACCTCTCTGGGCAGCCTGCTCCAGGCCTCCAGCACCCTCACAACAAACAACTTTCTCCTCCTGCTCACAGGGAACCTCCTGGCTGCCAGTTTGTGCACAGTGCCCCTTGTGCTGTCCCTGGGCACCACTGAGCAGAGTCTGGCCCTAGCCTTTTGCCCCCACAGCTCCTTTAGCTCTCAAATACTGGCACAGTCTGCCCAGGTGGCTGACTCCCCATTGGCTGAATCCCCATTGCCTGGAGCTGCCTAAAAGAAGCAGAGATGTAATGCAGAGGGCCATGTAGGTAGAAGAGGGAGTAGAGTTAGAGAATGGTTGGACTGGAGGATCTCAAATGGCTTTTCCACCCAAAATGATTCCATGATTCAACCTGTGTTTGCCACCATGGTAACTCTGCATGCATTCCTTACGCAGCCAAGCTTGCAAAACAGATCCTTTCCTCCTGATCAGCCTTCACACACATCCCCACCCCTTGGCTGTGCCAATGCAACTACCTCTGGACAACACTGCCAACAGGTCCATGCTATAAGGAAATGTAGAAAATGTCTGCACTAAACCAAGTAACTTGGTTTGGGAGAAGTTTTCTTTTAGCCCAGAATATTTCACATGCAAGCCAACAGCAAAGGCTGCAGGGGATCCTTCGGGTGGGGAAGCAAGCTCCAGCTGGAGGATCAGTCTCAGTTTTTGTTCATCCATGCAGAACTCAATTAGCTCAAGAGATGATTCAATAAGTTGCCTTCCTGCACCTTGGACTTGATCTCTTTTGCAATGCTGCATTTTCCAGGCTGTCTTTCCCTAAGCAAACCCAATATTTTTAGCTCTTTAGAAGAGCCTCCTCTCAGATACTGTTTGCTGCCAGACTGCTTTGATCTTAATACATATCAAAAGGAGTCTAAATTACAAATTCCTCAGTAAACTGCTTACATTTAACTATGCTCTCTCTTTAAATTCTAATCAGGGCAAACACAAAAGGAACAACGTTTCAGCTCCCAGCACCCCAGCTGGTTTGGGTATTCCACATCCAGCTCAGTGTCTCCTTTATCAGCCTTTTGCCAGCTGCTGAACTCTGAAATATCATTTGATTTGATGATAGTTGTTGCCATGGCTTTTGCTGTATTTGTGATTAACAGTCTACAGTGATTCCAACAAATAAAGCATGGAAGATGCATTAAAGCACACTCTGAGCCATGGGTAGGAGTTAAAACCCAAAGAGAGTTTCAAGACAGGAGGTATTTAATACACAATGGGAAGCCCTTTCCAGCTGAAGCCTTGTTATCCTATAAATTAGACACTTTCAAGTACAGCTACAGTGGAAACAGGCAAGTGAGGGAGGAAGAAAAGCATAGAACCACAGAGTTGTTTAGGCTGAAAGAGACCTTTAAGGTCCTGGAGTCCAACTGTGAATCCAGCACTGCCAGGTCACCACTAAACTCTGTCCCTCAGTATCATACCTCTGCTTCTTTTCAACACCTCCAGAGATGGGGACTCCACCACTGCCCTGAGCAGCCTGTGCCAGGACTTCACAATACTTTCAAGGATGAAATTGTTCCTAATGCCCAAGCTAAACCTCCCCTGGTGCAACTTGAGGCTGCTTACTCTCATCCACTTGTTCCTTGGGAGAACAGGCCAACATTCCCATCTCCTTCAGGGAGCTGCAGAGAGCAATGAGGTCTCCCCTCAGCCTCCTCCTCTCCAGCCTAAACATCCCCAGGTCCCCGAGCTGCTCCTCCCTAGCCTTGTTCTCCAGAGCCTCCCTCTGTTTTGTTGCCCTTCTCTGGACTCAGTCCCACTCCTTGATGTCCTTCTTGGAGCAAGGGCCTCGAAGGCAGTATTCCGGATTCTGCATATTGATAGACTTAAATTCCACATACTTTAAAGCACACACAGGCACTGTGAAGGTTTTCAGCTGGTCCTGTATCTGATTAATGTTCCTTCTGCTTCCTATTTACTCACCAAGCTAAAGAGGGTTTTCTAGTTAACACAACAGGCAGGCACACATGGAAGACACAGATAGGTGGCTTAGGTAACAGCATTAATTGAATAGGATGTGATTAGTGCATTCTCCTGGGCAATAAAGGTTTATGAATAAATCCCTGCAACTTTTATGAATGCATAAGGAAACAAAACAATTGGTCTGGAGGAATGAGACTTCAGGATTGTTTCACTTAGGCAGCGGATGTTATTTTCCCACAGCCAAAAAGCAGGAACGCTTCACTACTCCTCTAGAGACAAGGCCAGCTAGGGACAGGAATGCAATAGACATTTCAGGTTAAAAATTGCACTTTAGATAGATGGCTTCTACCAGCTCTAGTTGGGTGTCTCTAAACTCCTTCTCAGAAAGTCCTCGGAGCTTGAGAAGTGAGTCCGTGTGAACCTGAACCTCAAGAGGTTCAAAAAGGCCAAGTGCAAGGCCCTGCACCTGAGTTGGGGAAACCCCAGATATCAAATCAAGTTGGAGAGCAGTCCCAAGGAGAAGGACTTGGGGGTGCTGAGGGGTGCTGAGCTGGAGAGGAGCCAGCACTGAGTGCTGCCAGCCCAGCCCCAGCCTGTCTTGGGCTGATTCCCATCAGCAGGGGCAGGGAGAAGATTCTGTGCCTCTGCTGTGCTCTGCCGAGACCTCCCCTGCAGTGCTGGGGCACCTCTGGGAGCCCTCAGGACAGCACATACAGGGACCTGTTGGCGCAGGGCAAGAGGAGGCCACAGCAATGCTGGCAGGGCTCTGCTGTGAGGCCAGGCTGAGTTGGGCTTGGTCAGTCTGGAGAGGAGAAGGCTCCATGGAGACCATCTGGTGGCCTTGCAGTGCTTCAAGGGGCTGATCAGAAAGGTGGAGACAGACTTTTGAGCAGGGCCTGTTGTGCCAGGTCAGGAGGTGATAGTTTGAACTTCAAGAGGGAGCCTGAGACTGGAGAAATGTTTGCCCCTTAGGGTGGGGAAAGCCTGGCCCAGGCTGCCCAGAAAGGTGATAGATGCCTCATTGCAGGTCAGGGTGTCTGGGGCTCTGAACAGCCTGCAGATGTCCCTGCTGACTGCTCGGGTGTTGGACTAGGTGACCTTTAAAGGCACCTTCCAACCCAACGCATTCTGTGATTCTCTGAACCCACTGTCTGTGTGCTTCTCATGATGAGGACACCAGAACTGGATGCATCATGATGACCTGGAGTCTCCAGGCTCGTGCTGTTCTCCACTCTCTCCCTACCCCCAAAAGGAGGAGATGCACTTAGAGTGCTAACACTATTGATAGCAATTACTTAAATTCTACCAGAGCATGCATTAGCATTTTAAAAAGCATCTGTGTGACAAAGTGACTGATAGAGCATCTCACAAAAATGCTTTAAAGTGTTCTCTGTGGCTTGATCTGTAATAGACTGCAATTAATAGCAACAGAAAATTGCTTTAAAAAGGAGCTATCAGGTGGGGAAAAATTGAGATCATAAGGAAACAGCAAGCAAGGTGGGAAAAAATGACAGATAGGAGAGAAGATACAGGAATTCCTCCTTATTTTTTATTTCACCAAAGCACAAGAATCTCCAAGTATTTATTATCACCACTGAACATCCTTGTGACACAAAGGCACACCAGCCCTCAATTTGCCAGAGAGCTCTGCGAGAAATGAGAGCATTAATGGGCTGAATATTGCAAAGGTTCTCTCTTGAGCTGGGAAGAGATTTTTAAGGACTTGGTTTCCGTGTCTTTATGTCTGAAAAAGTACCACAGCTCTGATAAGAAAACTCTGAAGAAGTGCTGCAGCTCTTCTGAAGAAGTCCTTCCTGAAGAAGTGCTGCAGTCATTGCTCAATGGTACAATGAGTTAATACAACACCAGGGAGGTTGTGGCTGCTCCCTCCCTGGAGGTGTTCGAGGCCAAGCTGGATGAGGCCTGGAGTGACCTGTTCTAGCAGTAGGTGTCTCTGCCTATGGTGGGGGGTTGGAACTGGATGAGCTTTGAGGTCCCTTCCAATCTAAACCATTGTATGATTCTATGAACACAGCAAAGCAAAGCAACAGGACCTTTGAGCTGCTTCCTCAGCTACTGCACAGTGATGTCACTTTGATGACTTTGTGACATTTGGAGAGCAGCTCTGAGGAAATGACCTCAGAGTCCTGGTGGACAACAGGATGACCATCAACCAGCAATGTGCCCTCTTGTAGTCAAAAAGGCCAATGGCATCCTGGGGTGAATTAACAAGGGTGTGGCCAGCAGGTCAAGGGAGATTCTCCTCCCTCTCTACTCTGCCCTGGTGAAACCGTATCTGGATTATTGTGTCCAGCTCTGGGCTCCCCAGTTCAAAAACAACAGGGAACTACTGGAGATGGTACAGAAAAGGGCTAAAAAGATACTGAAGGGACTGGAATATCTCTCTTATGAAGAAAAACCGAAAGAATTTGGGCTGTTCAGCCTGGGAAAGAGCAGCCTGAGTGGGATCTCATCAATGCTGAGCAATACTTCAAGGGTGAGTGTCAGCAGGATGGGACAGGACAAGGGGTAAAAGGCACAAACTTGAACATCAGAAGTTTCAGCTAAGCATGAGGAGGAACTGCTGTAATTTAAGGATGACAGAGCACTGGGTTTTTCCAACCTATGATTCTACATCTACAGGTAGAAATGCTGTTCCCACCTCGTGCCATCAGACCTCCCTAAAAAGCTCACCAAAGCAAGTGAGATCAACGCAGAGAGAAGCCCAGCCAGAGAAGAGACATTTATTCCATTTTCTCAGCCCTTTTGACACCTTGAAATTTAAGGGAGAGTGAAAGGTTTTGCAAACCTAGAGGGAATTGAGGAGTCTGTACAACAGCACCCTGAAACTGTGATGTTAAATGGTCATAAACCACAGTGGCTGTGAGCCTGCCCACATAGAATCACAGAATGGTTTAGGTTGGAAGTGACCTCAAAGCTCATCCAGTTCCAACCCTCTGCCTCATCCAACCTGGCCTTGAACACCTCCAGGGAGGAAGCAGCCACAAACTCCCTGGGCAATCTGTGTCAGTGTCTCACCATCCTCACTGCAAAGAACTTCTTCCTAACATCCAGTTTAAATTTCCCCTCTGCCAGTTCATACCCATTCCTCCTCATCCTGTCATTACAAGACTTTGTCAATAGTCCATCCCCAGCCTTCCTGTAGGCCCCATCAGGTACTGGAAGGCCACTCAAAGGTCTCTTCCTGCTTTACTGCTGAAGGGCAGAAAAATGAGACACTGGAGTACTTTTCTTTAGCTGTCTGCTCTCATCTGAAAAACATCTACTAATGGCTCTTTAAGATGGACTTCACATTACCGAATTTTCATGTGCAGGCATAAGGTTGCTGAACAGCTGGAAGGAAAAAGGAAACTTGGGAAAAGAAACAACAATCATGCATTGCTGACAACATGACTGTTGGGAGTCTTTCCCGCCTATCATTATCTGGAAGTCAAGCTCAGTATGCTGAAAATATCTGCATAAGCAGGAGGAGGTGTCTGTGCTCTTAGGTGGAATTCAGAGATAAGGAGTAAACACAACAGGATTAGCACATGTGTCCCATCTGTCACCTGCTCTGCAGCTAGCAGAGCCCCTGCACCATGCTCAGGCACTGCAGGGAGCCTGTTCCCTGCTTCTAATCCTCTGCAGCAAGTTATGCTTCGTTAGTCTGCGCTCCCAGGTGACAGAGCCCACATCAAACCTGCCCAAAGCAACTAACAGGGGTTTGGGGCTCCTCACTCTGCCAGGAATAAGCCATCACCCATGACATAGACATAATTAACTGTGCTGGTTTGAGGCTAACTGGAATATTTTAATGAGAGAAATTAGACCATTGGTTGTGAAAAGAAAATAACTGAAGAATTAACCAGGTTGGAAAAGACCTCTGAGATGATCGAGTCCAACCTAACACCTAACCCTTTTAATTAACTAACCCATGTCCTCAACATGAGGACAAACTTCTTTGCAGTGAGGGTGATGGAGACCTGGAGCAGGTTACCCAGAGAGGTTGTGGAGTTTCCTTCTCTAGAGACTCTCAGAATCCTCTTGGATACATTCTTGTGTGGACTACCCTGGGTGACTCTGCTTTGGACTCGATCTCTGGAGGTCACTTCCATCCTCTAACATTCTGTGATACAGCAGAAGTGGGATTTTTCAGTTTTATTCTATTTCACTTAAAGACAACATAGAATCTTGTCCTAAACCTGTAAAAAAGCTTTAGAAGGATTTCAATTCCTCCCACATATAAGGAAAAAACATTCTAATTTTCCACATTTTGGGTTTTTAACAAATACAGTCTTAGGAATCAAATATCTTTCTGCTATAAACATTGAAAGATAAGAACTGCTAACTGCTGTTGAGGCAGAAGAGGATATAAACTGGCACATCTGTTAGATCCAAATCACTGCACAAATAAACAGAATCATTATCAATTACAAATATTATCCCCTTACTAAATGCATTTGCTGTACACATGATCAAGTCAAAATAAATAATCTTGCAAACCCAGGGCCCTATTATAGATAAAATTTCTTCCTGTAGCTCTGTTTTTCTTACTTAAAGAGTAACTATTATCTGGCAGAGCTGAAATCGTGCCCAGAGGCTCAGAAAGTTCTTTTGCATGCTACTTTTACGACACTTCTCACTCCTTGGCAACAAGTGATTAAGCTCCACAACTGTTTCTGCTCTTGTTCTGAAAGTTCTCACCAGATGTTTTGGTTAACACAACAGAAAGTCCCTCTGCAAGTTACTGTGACATCAGAAGTTAGGAAGTATATGTATATCTATCTATCTATCTATCTACCTCAAAACCAGTGTGGCCAGCAGGGTGAGAGAGGTGCCACTCTTCTCTGCCACTCTTCTCTGCTCTGGTGAGACCTCACCTGGACTACTGTGTCCAGCTGTGGGGCCACAACACAACAGAGACATGGACCTGCTGCAGAGGCTCCAGAGGAAGGCCACAAAGATGATCAAAAGGCTGGAGAACCTCTTATAGGGACAGGCTGAGAGAGTTGGGGCATTTCAGCCTGGAGAAGAGAAGGCCTCAGAGCTACATTTCAGTATCTGAAGGGGACTACAGGCAGGCTGGGGAGGGATTGCTCTGAAAGGACTGTGAGGATAGGATGAGGAACAATGGTTTGAAAATGGAGCAGGGCAGAGTTAGGTTGGACATGAGGAGGAAGCTGTGCAGAGTGAGAGTGGTGAAATACTGGAACAGGCTGCCCAGGGCTGTGCTTGAGGCCCCATCCCTGATGATACTAAAGCTCAGCCTTGCTGTGTCCCTGGGCAGCCTGCTCTAGCTGGAAGTGTCCCTGATGCCTGCAGGGGGGTTGGATGAGATTCCCTTTGAGGGTCTCTTCCAACCTGATGCAGTCTGTGAAGCTGTGAATGTGTATCTGAGGCACTGCCATCCCCACAGGTAAAGAGCTTGGGGACAAAACCCAAAGCAGACTCCAGCAGTGTGTCAGTGAGCTGAGCCTGGCATGTGTGGGAGTTCAGAGGCAAGTTACATGTGTGTGAGTGACACCAAATGCTGTGAACGTTGTAATCCCCTCCTAATAAAAGGATTGACTTGCAGCACAGAACGATTACAGCATTCCACATGCTGCATTATCCCCTGCAAGGGGTTTGAAGCCTCATGGCTCTTTTGGATGTGGCCCTGGGCAGCCTGCTCTAGTTGGAAGTGTCCCTGCTGCCTGCAGAGGGGTTGGACAAGGTGCCCTTTGAGGGTCCATTCCAAGTCAATGCAATCTGTGAAACATACTTGAAGAGAGGGCTACCCAAACTCAGATTGTTATTCAAGCTGGACAGCTACAAGCAAAGCTTTGAATTTACTGTCTATGAGACAAGCAAGTATTTGCCATCTGCCATCTGAACAGGCTTACTCACCCTGCTGCAATGGCAGGAGGGATGACCAGGATGAGTTTAAGTTGCGCTTCATGCAGAGCTTCAGAGAGATGAGTGAGCAAGTGGATCAACTCCCTGGAATAGAAATGTGTAGTTAGAAGGAAAGGCAGTAAAACTGATCCATACATTGACATGAGCAAATTAACAAGGAACAGCAGAAACAATGGAGAAGATGCAGCTGGCAAGAGAGCCAAACACAGCTTGTAGCGAATGACCACAGCAGAAAAAAGTGATCAGAGGTTTGCCCTCTTCCAGCACTAAGAGCACTGACCTGCTGCAGACAGTCTTAGGCTTACTGGCTCTGGTGATCACCCTGGGCCTAAAATGTTTCTCAGCTGTATTTTAATCTGTCAGCATGTAAAACCAGAGCATCTTCCTACAGGCCTGGAACACCTCTGCTGTGACAACAGGCTGAGGGAGCTGAGGTCATCCAGCCTGAGGAGACCTCAGAGCTGCTTTCCAATACATAAAGGTATACTACAGGAAGGCTGCAGAGGGACTTTTCATAAGGTTGTGTAGAGACAAGACAAGGGGAAATGGTTTGAAGCTGAGGGTTAGACTGCAGCTTCCATCCATTGCTCCTTGTCTTATCCCAGGGAGCAAGTGAGCAGAGCCTGCCCATCCCCCAACCCCCAGCCCTCGGAGATTTGGAAACATTGATTAAATCCCCTCTCAGTCTTCTCTTCTCCAGACTAAGCAGCCCCAGGTCCCTCAGCCCCTCCTCATCAGCAATGCTCCAGTCCCTTCATCATCCTCATAGCACTCCCTTGGACCTTCTCCAGCAGATCTCTGTCCCTCTTCCTGAAGGCAGTACTCAAGATGGGGTCTCCCCAGTACTCAAGACGGGGGAGAACCTCCCTTGATCTACTGACATTCTTGTTCTGGCAATGTTTTCCCTCCCATTTCCTTATCTTATGCATTCAATATTGTGTCACTATTCAAACAAATCAATTACAGCAAAGGAAAACCTTTTCCCATAGGAACACGTTAAAAGATTGCAGCACTAAGCAGACCTTTATTAACCCCAACACACACATCATGGCTCTCATGCCATCATCTTATCAAAGTCAGTATTAAAACCAGCTACAGCTTTCCCACTGCTCTGTATTTCATGGCCAAGTGACCTTTGTAGCTACCAGACCTCAGTACCAGCACAGCCTTCATTAGCTGTCAGAGATGCTACATGCAAGATCAGTCTGATCTCTGGCACTGAGATTATTCTACACTGTTCATTAGCCCAGATCTCTTTTCTCTGCCTGGTTGCCTTTCTCAGCTGTAGGAACTTTGAGACCTCTACACTAAGCAAAACATTGGCTGAATTTAATTATTTAAAAGGTGAGGGGATTGAAGGAGGGGCAGAACAGGACGAAAGAATCTAGCAAAGGTGCAGAGCAAGGTAACATCTTTTTCATTTTCATTTGGAAACAGGGCTAATAACCTTGTTCCCACTTTGCTTCCTCACATATCTGTCTCAGCTCCTAAAATCCTGCCACTCCAGATAGCAATGCTTTGAATCATGAGAAGAAAAGCAATTGGAATAATTTGGAACCAGATGCAGATAAAGGGGTGGGGGGAAAGCAGGTGAATATAAAATTCAAGGTTTCCCCGTTCCTTGGCAATGTCAGAGACTGAGGATTAGCCAGCAGAAGTAAAAATTCCCCCACAAAAGCAGTGACTGCACAAAAGTAGCATATCTTAACCCCAGAAAGGCATACAGCATAGAACCACAAGCTGCAGCTGTGACCAAAGGACAGAGATTGGTGGCCTGAGGAAGGGGCAGGAGTGCAGTTTGGATTGATGGTTCTATTTTCTAGCTAGCAAACAGGACTCCTACTGAAAACAGACTCCAGCAGAAGAGCCACTTTCTCTCCTCCCATCAGCAAATCCAAGCAGTATAGCTCTGTCCAAAAGATAATTAGCTCCAACTTGGACAATGCCCTACAACACTCCAGGACTGGGGAACAGTGGAAACTGCCAGGTAGAAAAGGACCTAGGGGTGCTAGACACCAATAACTGAACAGAATCACAGAAACATCCAGGTTGGCAAAGCCCCTAGGATCACAAAGTTCAGCCTATAACCCTACTCTACAAGATTCACCTTAAACCATATCCCTAACATGAACCAGTGTGTGCCCAGGTGGTCAAGCATCGTGGCCTGGATCAGCAACAGTCTGACCAGCAGGACAAGAAAAGTGATTGTCCTCCTGTACTGGGCACTGCTGAGGCCACACCTTGAGTACTGGCTTCAGTTTTTGGCCCCTCACTCCCAGAGGACATTGAGAGGCTGGAGAAGGTCCAGAGAAAGGCAACGAACCTGGGGAATGATCCAGAGAACAGGGCTGGGGAGGAACAGCTGAAAGAGCTGGGGGGGTTTAGTGTGGAGAAGAGGAGGCTGAGGGGAGACCTTCTTACTCTCTACAACTCCTTCAAAGAAGGCTGGACCCAGGTGGAGGTTGGTCTCTTCTTCCAAGTAACAAGTGACAGGACAAGAGGAAATGTTCATGACTTGCACCAGGAGAGATTTAGGTTGGACATTATAAGAATTTTCTGCCCTGAAAGGGCTCTCAAACACTGGAACAGGCTGAAAGCAGAGTAAAGGGGGAGAATCCCCTCCCCTGCCCTGCTGGCCATGCTGCTCTTGCTGCAGCCCAGCACACAGTTGGAATCGATGATCTTAAAGGTCTTTTCCAACCAAAACGATGCTATGAAGGAAAAGAGTAAGTGGACAACAACAGATTCTTGCTAAGAAACCCAGATAATCACCTACTCACTAACCTGTCAGGCCAAGTCTTTGGGTCCTAAAAACCTTCCAGCAAACCAGCCAGGATTCATGGCTACAGACTTTGTTTAGGTTCATTTCCATTTGTCAGCCAAGCCAGATAAATCAACTATGCACTCTCTCCCTCGCCCCTAAACAGCCATAGCAGAATGCTCATTTATTGTGTGCTATAAATTCACACTTTACTGTGTCCCCACAGTGCTTTATAGGGTTTTAAGCACAATATTCTCCCATCCTACCACTGGTAATTTACAAAGAAAAGCTACTGACATTTTAAACATTATAATGAGGTGCAGGAAAGCAGGAATAGAATCAGTCTTCCTGAAAAGGCTTCATTAAATATTTACTAGAGACTTCAACATTGTCAAATTTCACTTCAGAGTAGCTACTAAAACACTGGCAGCTTTAAGACTATCTTGAGCTAATTAAGGTCTACTTCATTCCAACTACTTCAGGCCTTCTACTATTCCTACCATTTGGTAGGTCAATTTCCCAAGTGTTCATCATTTCAAAGTATCTTGTTCCCTCTGCAAACCTCCAGATTTTCAGCACTCAAAGTTCGAGGAAAGCTTCTATTTTCAGAATTTCCCTTTTCCAGCACTGTTCAGGACACTTCACAGTCCACTTTCCTTCAGTGCACAGGACAGGGCTGTAGGTTTGTGTGAGAAGCCTTGCAGAAGACGGACAAGGCTGTTAAATCACAGGGTCACAGAGTGTTAGGGGTTGGAAGTGACCTCTGGAGATCTTCAAGTCTCACCCCCTGCCAGAGCAGGACCAGTGAATCTAGCTCAGGTCACACAGGAACACATCCAGACAGGCCTGGAAAGGCTCCAGAGAAGGAGACTCCACAGGCTGTCTAGGCAGCCTGTGCCTGTGCTCTGGGACCCTTACAGTCAAGAAGTTCTTCCTCATGTGGAGTGCTGCAGTTTCCATCCACTGCCTCTTGTCCTATCCCTGTCCCTTCCTTCCTGACCCTCAGATACTTGCATACATTTATATACAAATCCTTCCCTGCAGTTCCACAACCCTTCACAACCCTGCCAACTTTCCAACTTCAGCCACTTTTATTGCACAACCTGGTAGTCAGTACTCCCTAAAATTTATGCCTTGTCAAGAAAATTGGGCAGAGTAAAGCTGCCTGCTTCGAGAAGAAATTGCCCTTTTGTGCCATTACATTGCCTAGTTAATACCAAGAAACCGCAATGAATTATGGCAAAACTTTGATTAATAGATTAATTTTTCAGGGACTAACATGAAAGATAGAACTGCCAGAAGAGCTTTTTGCTCCTCTACTCCTACCAACATTAATAAGATGTCTGAAGGTCATCTTCTGCATGATACCAAGGGCCTGCAACACGTGGGGACAAAAAAAAACCCCCTTGATTCTGTGTGGTGGCAGTGCCATCTTTCAGCTGCTGCCAGCCTGATCAGAGCTATGTCTGTGCTCTCTTGGATGCTGTGACATTCTGATGGCTACATTCATGCCTTTTGCACAGCATCACCCAGGCCTCTGGAGGGAAAAAAAAAAATCCACCCAATAAACCCACAAGTGAGCTCAGCAAGAGAGACATCATCCTGTCTAGCTGCTGCCTAAACAAGCAGGAGAACCTTTGCTTGCTCAGTTATCTCAACAGCTCTGCCATGTACACTTCTAAACTCAAATGCCACAGGGTAAATAACCTGGAGTATTTTATTGCAAAAATCAGTCATGAAACTTTTATCTTAAAGACAGTTCATTAGTTAAGGAGCAGGTATGGACTACAAGCAGCAAAGACATTAGAATTGAGGTATCTGCATAGGATATGTTGGCTGACTTAGACTTTTGTTAGGAGATTGATTCACTACCTGTTAAAAAGGGCAGCTGAACACTTTGTTCCACTGAGCAATGGCTGTCAGAGTGAGAAGAGGCAGCATCACTTAGAAGCAGCCTTTCATCTAAGGTTAAATTTGACCTCACTGTGATTTGTACATCAGCAATTCTACTCACAGAAATGACAGGGAAGAAGTAGGCTCCAGTACTATGGAAGGTACTTCAAATTAGCTCTATTAAATGTCCACAGGAGCCTGAACTGGTCAGTGAAGCCCCACTAAAACTTAACCTGTATTAAAATAATCCAGATTCTCCAGACAGAACAGGTGTCAATGGCACCCTGGGGTGCATCAGGAAAAGTGTGTCCAGCAGTCCAGGGAGGTTCTTCTTCCCCTCTGCTCTGCCTTGGTGAGACCACACCTGGAATACTGCATCCAGTTCTGGGCTCCCCATCTCAAGAAAGACAGGGATCTGCTGGAGACAGTCTAGTGGAGAACTACAAGGGTGACAAAGGGACTTGAACATCTCAGCTATGAAGAACAACTGAGAGATCTGGAGCTGTCTGGAGAGGGGATCTTACCAAAGTCTGTAAATATCCGAGTAGTGAGTGTCAGGATGAAGGTGCCAGGCTCTGCTTGGAGGTGCCCAGTAATATGACAAGGAACAATGGGTATAAGCTGAAGCCCAGAAGGCTCAACATGAAAATCAGTTTCTTCACTGTGAGGGTGCTGGAGCTCTGGAGCAGGCTGCCCAGAGAGGCTATGGAGTCTCCTTCTCTGGAAAGACTTCAGCCCCTCCTGATGACTGTGATCCTGGGAAGGCTGCTGTGGGTGCCCTGCTTTAGCAGGGGAATTGGACTGGATGATCCAAAGAGGTCCCTTCCAACCTCTAACATTCTGTGATTCTATGATTCTTTCCAGCATCTAAAGATAAGATCCTAACACCATTTTACAGACCCAGAGGTACACACAGCATGCACACAGGATTGCAGTGACAGAAAACCTGAACAGGTTGACCAGGGGGGTTGTGGAGTCACCCTCTCTGGGACACCCACCTGGATGTGTTCCTGTGTGACCTGGTAAAGGTGATCCTGCTTTGGCACGGGGGTTGGACTGGAGGAGTTTTTGAGTTCCTTTCCAACCCCTAACATCCTGTGATTGGCATCTAGGACCCTACACGTAGAGCCAGAGACCAGGCTGCCTAGGGACAGCTAACATAAAACCAGGTAGATATATTTAGGCACATAATTCCCTTATATAAAATTTATACTGTTGCTAACATCACCATTCACATGAATATGCAAAAGAAAGCAGCACAAAGGATTGATATCATTTCAGACTTCAGTCTGCTGAGCATTACAGAGCAATTCTAACCCCAAATTAGAATGTCTAGAAGATTGTTTTTCGTTCTTGAAAAGAAACAAAACAGAATGTAGCGAGTTCTGCTTGAGAATATGTAAAAGACAAGAGGCACAGTGAGTCTGAAACCACAGAATTCCAAGTCTTAGTGGATGCCTGCAACATAATTTCATATCAACATTTCACCTTATCTGCAATGCCAGCTAGGATAAAGAGGAAACTGAAGGCTCATCAGGTAACTCCTCAGGCCTTGCAGGAAGAATTTCCATCCGTGTCCAATTTGAAGTGAGTAGCCAAACACTCAATATTTGCTAGAAAAGTGTTAACAGAGAAGTGTCTAAACCTGCCTTGTTTTCAAAATGCTCAGTGATCACAGTTTCTTACAGAGGCTGGACATGGGATGGATGGGTTACAGCAGCTCTGCAGAGAGCTTACACTGCTACTCTGAGACGTGGAGATACTTAGAAGTGGCATTGTCTGAAGATCTTCAGGCAATGCAGTGTTTGAAGTCATGGGGAGAGCATAAGTTATGAAGACATCACTGTGCCTCTTTAATCCAACCAAAATTCATGTACAGCTACTGGAAAAAAAGATATCTCATGGGAACACTGCTGAGGAGAGAGCTTCAATTAGTCCAGCTTTCTAATAAATGAAGTGGTGCATAAATGATAACCCAACTGAACAGTGAGTTAGGACACTCCATTTTCAGGTGTCCAGATTCTTTTGCAGACTCCCCTCTCTCATGAATAGACTCTGCTAGATGGATTTTGCTAGAAACTACCCCTGCACACTGCCTTTGAGAGTGGAGGCTGATTCCACAACCTCTGCTCTATTAACTGCTCCTGCACTGCTAAGGTACTGCACTAGGTGTGTCTTCTCCATAACACTATTAACAAAATAAAAGGGATCTGTTATTACACACACAAGCCTAGCTTCAGCTTGCTGCCTAGATTAGTCTTCCTCAGAATCCCAGGCACCCAGCATGGTGTGGGTTCAGAAGAGAACCTCTGAAGGTCCTGTCCAACTGCCCTTCTAAAGAAGGGCACCCATAGCAGCTTGCCCAGGAGCACAACGGCCAGGTGAGTTTGGAATCTCTCCAGAGAAGGAGACTCCACAGCCTCTTTGGGCAGCCTGCTCCAGGCCTCCAGCACCCTCACACTAAAGAAATTTCTCCTCCTGTTTCAGGTGGACTACTTCTACTTCAGAAATAACAACCAACCAAAAAACAAACAAAACACACAAACACAATCTCCCCAAAAAAACACAAAACAAAACAAAAAAACCCCAACCCAACATACCAAACTGATTTTTCATCTTCTTTTTAAACTAAACCTAACTGATAGGACTATATTGTATTAACTGGGCAGGTTTCTTTGTCTTGCCAGAAAGAAATTTGAAGATGCAGCCTATTCCCAGCAGCATCATTGTGATCTGTTGTTCCTTTACCTAGAAGTAGGTTAAGCTGCTTTCAGGTGCTTCACCTTGAAGGACCTGGATCAGGAATTACAATTCCAACAGCTGCTTTATATGGAGCATAAGTAATTGCTGTTCTGTGAATGCTTCACATCTCCAAATCGTCAGGGTTCATCTCTGTGTTGACATTCCCCTTCAGCTGACCCGCATCCTTCCAAGGATATGAAGATGCTTTACTAATGCCGTTTGTCACGTCTGAAAGCCAGGGTTTGACAAAGGATCTTGGGAACCTGTCGTGTCACAATGCTGCCACTCTGTGGGCTCAAGGCGTCATGGGCTGCCCTAGCGCTTTTGTGGCAGGGACAAGGGAGGCAAAAGACAGTCCACACTTGTCCCTTTATCAGGTCAGAAGGTCGTTAATAGATCCCAAAGGAAGAGCCCTTGATGTGCAACACAAACCACAGGCACCACAGGCTGAGGTGCCAAGTTCACTTCCAATGACAAATTCAAATCCACAGGGACAAACTGAAAAGCTGCTTTAAAAGAGCTGGTTTGCAGGACTTGCATGCTAGAGGTTTATACTCACGTGTGCTTTTGGTTTCCCAGCTGACTCCAAACTTCAACTACAAAGCCATCAAAATTTTCATTCTAAATAAAGGGAAGTACAACAACAAGGAGTTAATCACCAGGCTTACTCAGGATGCTGGTATCAGAGCTGACAAAGCACACAAGGACTGGAGGGCTGCTGTACTATCACAGACTGAACATGCTTTATTATTCTTATATCAAGCTTCCTCTGGAATGCAGCACTTCATGAAGAAGTCAGAGTAGCACAAATTACTTAACATCTCTATTAGTTATCCCAAAATCCCAGCACGATGTGGGTAAGGTACTGCACTAGGTGGCTTTTCTTCATAATACTGTTAACAAAATTAAAGGAATCTATTATTACATACGCAAGCCTAGCTTCAGCTTGCTGCCTAGATTACTCTCCCTCAGAATCCCAGATTCCCAGCATGGTGTGGGTTCAGAAGAGAACCTCTGAAGATCATCCAGTCCTCTGAAGATCATCCAGTCTAACTCCTCTGCTAAAGCAGGGCACCCACAGCAGTTTGCCCAGGAGCACAACAGCCAGGTGGGTTTGAAGTCTTTCCAGAGAAGGAGACTCCACAACCTCACTGGACAGCCTGCTCCAGGCCTCCAGCACACTCAAACCAAACAAGGTCCCTCTCCTGCTCAGATGGAACCTCCTGTGTTCCAGTTTGTGCCCACTGTCCCTTGTCCTGTCCCTGGGCACCAGTGATGAGAGCCTGCCCCCAACCTCTTGTCTCTTGCCCTTTAGATACTGCTAAGCACTGCCAAGAGGAGATTCTAACTATACCTTCTCTTCTTGCAGGATAAACCAGCAGGTATCAGACTGGGAAAATTCAGCCATTAGTGAAAGCTGGGTGTTAAGTCAATCATTTGACAGACATTTGTATGTATACTCAGGAAAAACTCACATGCTCAGGAGTCTAAAGACAGAAATGATAACCCGGCACAGTCAAGATTCCAAACATCTCCCACAACTAATCTCACTAATTTCTGTTTAGCTTCATGAAGGATACTGCTGTACTTGAGTGGCCTTTCCTTGAGAAGCCAACTTTCACTTGTAAGGACTTGCTTTATCAGTCAAAATTATAAAAAACTACTCAGTTTACCTCTCCATCCACCTTCCTCTAGAGAACATTGAGAGTTCTTCTCATCATGTAGATAAGGAGAACACTTCCTGGCAGTAATTAAGCAGGCTGCCAAAAAACTCTCCACTGAAGCTGAATGTCTTCTGGGTGCAATTTGTCAGGTTCTACACATTCATAGCTCTAAAGCTAAAGGCTGTCCAGAACATCTTAGCAGGAATGATTCTTCAAAGGAAATCTCTTCTCCTCTCATTTTCTTGGGTTTAAGGAAACTGGTCACCAAACCTGAGCAGAACTGTGCAGTTACAGACATCCAGTGTATTATTGTCAGTATAATTGTTCAGAGGGCTGTAGCACCTCTCCTACAAGTACAAGTTGAGAGAGTTGGGGCTGTGTAGCCTGGAGAACAGAAGGCTCCAGTGAGACCTTAGAACTGCATTTCAGTATCTGCAGGGGACCTACAGGCAGGCTGGGGAGGTACTGTTCAGAAGGGCCTGTGGAGATAAGACAAGGGGCAATGGTTTGAAACTGGAGCAGGGGACATTTAGATTGGACATCAGGAGGAAGTTCTTTAATATGAGAGTGGCAAGATACTGGAACAGGTTCCAGAGATGTGGTTGAGGCCCCCTGGAGGTGTTCAAGGTCAAACTTGATGGGGCCCTGAGCAACTTGCTCTAGCTAGAAATGTCCCTGCTCACTGCAGGGGAGTTGGACAAGATGACCTTTGAGGGTCCCCTCCAACCTGATGCACTGAACATGCTGCTGTAACACAGAAAAAAACACTCATTGCACCAATGACCCTTTTTCTGCCTCTCAGAAGCACCACTAACAAGTTGAGCCCCTGCTTAATAGAAATTGTCTTTTTTAAACAAGAGTGTAAAGAAAGCTGTCTGCTCACTAGGCAACCTCCACAAGAAGTTAATCAGGTCTCCTCTACTGCCTCAGCCAACACAGTCTGTCAGCAATTCAGACTACTTTTATCACTGACAAATTCTGGCAGCCAAAAGCCACCAATGCAGCTGCCAAGGATAACTCACAAGGTTATGCTGCTCAGACTGATGCAGTCTCACTTTAGAACTAGTTAACTGCACTAAGTGTTGCTATACTCCACAGTCAACAGGAACTGGATGCAAACCAGGACACACTACCAAGAATTCTGCTTCATTATTGCTTCGAGCAGCATTTTGGTTTGCAGAACAGAAAGCTCCTGAAAATGAGAAAACACCCAATACAGAAGGACTCATGTATCACCTCACACTATTTCAGAAGCACTAGCAAAAGGTCTCTTTACCTTGGCTAGCAGCACCATGTTCTTGGAAAGCTCCTCAATCTCATCCTCGCTGTTAAAAACACTCTCGAAGTCCTGGTAAGTCCACCCATCAAACAGCATTCGAGGCACTGTCAAGTAAAGGAGTAAAAAGAATTTATTATCATGGAATTACAGAATGGTTTGGTTTGGAAAGGACCTCAAAGATCACCTATTTCCAACCCTCCTGTCATGCACTGACACACCTCTTACTAGACCAGTTTGCTCAAGGCTACATTCAGCCTGGCTTTGAACACCTACAGGGTTGGAACCTCCACAACTTTTCTGGGCAGTGTGTTCCAGTGCATCACCACTCTGGTTGTGGATAATGATCCAAATGGACTATTTCTGCAGAAACAGAACGCAGCAGGTGGAAGCAGAGATGCCACGGAACAGCAGAGCTCAGAACTAAGATATTTGTTCTTTTACTTGGGCCAATTTGAGCAGCACAGATAAAGTGACACTGTGGAACATGTGCTTTATCTTCTGTCTAGTTAAAGGCCAGCACTGATGCAGGTGTTAAGAGACCTTCACTTGACTGAACCATCTTAGCCAAATGACACCTCAGGGCCCCAGGTAGAGTCATCTAAGGTCAGTAGCATGAAGCAGCAGTCTTTCTGTGAGCTGGGCATCTCCCTTACCACAAGCACAAGATAGAAGAGTTCAACTCAAACTCTGATCTGCTCTTCTGTACACAGCTCTGTACTACTTCACTCTTTTACTCATCTCAGAACCCTGTGAAGGGTGGGTGTGGGGAGCCAGGCTCTTCATAGCAATCTCCAGTGATGGGACAAAGGTGCAAGTCGGTGCAGAGGAGGTTCCACGTGAACATGAGGTAAAACTTCTCCACTGTGAGAGTGGCAGAGCCCTGAGGCAGGCAGTCTAGAAAGGTTGTGGAGTCTCTTTCTCTGGAAACATCCAAAATCTATCTGGATGTGTTCCCATGTATCCTGCCACAGGTGATTCTGCTCTGGTAGGATGGCTGGACTGGATGATCTCCAGAGGTCCTTTCCAACCCCTAACATTTTGTGATTCTGAGAGTTCTACTTTGGCAAACATGGACACTTGAGCTCAAGTAATTTCTTTTTTCTAGCCACATAAAATATTAAAAACTTAGTCAGGCAAGAGAGAGGAAAGCTGCTGTTGGCACAGTCAACAGTCATGCATTCTGGAAAAGCCAACAACTCCTACAGAGTCTAAGCCCTTTCCAGCTAGCAAGGACGTAAAAGACAGTTTTAAAAGACTCTGAAGAGATTTCAAAGGTTTTATCACCTGGCAGCTGGAGTAATTTAAATATCTGACCAAATACTCAGTTTTTCTAATGGATTCCAAGCTTCAGACTCCCTTTGGAGTCAAGAAGGGTTTTGCAGTTCCCCATAACTGTGGCAGGGGGGGTTGGAACTGGATGATCTTTAGTGTCCCTTCCAGCCCAAGCTGTTCTCTGATCTATGAGACAAATGTAAGCAGCCTAGCACAGAGTTATCTCTACAACAGTGGTTGCCATTTGCCCTACAGACACACCAAGACACATCCATTCAGTTCACAGCTTCAGGGGAGGAAGAGCAAAAGGACTTTTCTGCAGGGAAGTCAGATCATTTATTTTTTTCCATTTAACTAAGCCAAAGCCCTGAGCAAGGAGTGTGAAGATTGCTCCCCCAGGGTAGGAAGGTAGTGTTATGAATTACCCTCCAGAGAGGGCTCTATGACCCAAGGTTTATCCAGAGACAGGAATTTAAGGCAAAACACTAGGGAACGAACAGAATCAACACTTCTGTTAATTTAATGGACTTTTAACAAGGGCTTGTAGTGATAGGACAAAGGGGGTTGGATTGAAACTGGAAGAAGAGAGATTTAGACTGGAGGTTAGAAAGAAATTCTTGACAGTGAGGGTGGGGAGACACTGGAACAGGATGCCCAGGGAGGCTGTGGTTGTGCCTACCTGGAGGTGTACAAGGCCAGGTTGCATGAGACCTTGAGCCACCTGGGCTAGTGGGAAGTGTCCCTGCCCATGGCAGGGGGTTGGAATTGGATAAGCTTTAAGGTCTCTTCCAACCCAACCCATTCTATGAATCTATGTAACTGATTGTAGTTAACTGCTTTTATTTCTCCTCTCAGACTTCTTCCTTTATACAACTGTGCTATGATAACATCCCTATCTCCCATCTGCACCCAGAACAAAGCCTTCTTTTGCTCTCCTAGCAGTTAAAGAATTTTTTTTTTAAAAAACCAAATCCTGACAAACATAAACCAGAGGCTCACCTATTTTGATGCTTCTGGAGGATTTTCTGACATCTTTCATCCAGCCTGTCAAACAGTATCAAGAGAACTGCTGTTAAAATATAAATGATGTTGACAATGACAACGTGTTTTCAAGCACTCTTCAAACAATGTGGCATAGCTGCATTGTATCTATCTTCCTGCCACAGGTAGCTAGTTCCCAGCACATGCTCTGCTGCACTGAACCTGAAGCTCTTCACTTCCACCACAGTGTAACTAGTATTTACCACAGCATTACAGCTGTGTCTCTCCAACCCCTCCCGGAGCTGTGCCTCAGCATGGAAACTGTCTTAGTGCCTCCTCAGAACAACACTTCTGTAGTCACCAAGCATCATCCAGGAGAAAATGTACTTTTATTTTATTTTTAAAATGTGTCCCATCCATTCCTCTTGGCAGTCAGTGCACTGGAAATGTGTCAGCAGGCACCAGTACAGTAAGAATTCTGTTTCAAATTACATCCCACATTCAGAATCAAAGTCCTAAACAAAGCAATTAATTAAGAATATATTAAAAACTAATATACCCATTAAGAATAATAATGAATAGAATTAACAACATGTTAATTAAGAATCTATCAATTAATTAAGAATATATTAACTGAAATCCAAAACTTGATGCAGGTTTCAAAGGAAAAAATTCTCTTCTGATTAAATTTGTTTTCCTTTACCAAAACAAAATACCCCAAAGATTTTTGCAATGGGGGAAAATGCCACAACAGACAAACAACTGCACAGTGAAGACTGAAGACTTTTTGCCTGTCCAGAATCTTAGTCCCTTGGGGTTTTTTAACAGAGGGGCTTCGTAGACAGTCTGGTGAAGAGCCAAGCTTTCAGCTTATCCTTTGGACAGATAAACTACAGACACTTGTGGAACCAGGTGGGAATGGGAAGAAGTTCACTGAATAAATTTCTCAAAAAAATAATGCAGAGCAGAGAAGGGGGAAATGACCTGGGGGTCCTAGAGGATGAAAGGTTGACCATTAGCCAGCAATGTGCTCTTGTGGCCACGAAGGCCAATGCCATTCTGGGGTAGATTAGAAGGGTTGTGGTGACTACGTCAAGAGAGGTTCTCCCCCCACCTCAATTCTGCCCTGGTGAGGTCTCATCTGGAATACTGTGTCCAGTTCTGGGCCTCCCAGTTCAAGAAGGACCTCAGGGGAATACTTGAAAGAGTCCAGGGCAAAGCCACAGAAATTATGAGGGCAGTGGAAACATCTTCCTTACAAGGAGAGTCCGAGGGAGCTGGGGCTCTGCATCTTGGACAGAAGGAGACTGAGAGGTGACCTCAATCATGTCTATAAAGATGTGCAGGGTGAGTACCCAGAGCCTGGAGCCAGGCTCTGCTGGGTGATGCCCAATGACAGGACAATGGGCACTGGCTGGAAGCTGAGGCATAGGAAGTTCCATGGAAACATAAGGAATAGGCTGCCCAGGGGGGTTGTGGAGTCTCCCTCTCTGGAAATATTCAAGACCTGCCTGGATGTTTTGCTGTGTGATCTGGTATAGATGATCCTGCTCTGCAGGGCGCTTGGACTGGATGATCCTTTGAGGTGCCTTCAAGCTCCTGACATGCTGTTCTTCACTATAAGGCAGAGCTACCTAGATCAGTGATCTTACTTGCAGTGCAAAAGAAAAACCAAACACCACCTTTATCAGCATCATGGAGGCCACTGAACTGGAACCTTTCCTTCCCTCTTCTTCTCACTTGTAACCAGACTGGTGAGATCAGTGTAAATTTGGTTCCAAATATTTTAGCAATGTCATAGCCATGGCTGTTCCACTGGCAAAAGAAAAGAAAAGAAGTGAGAGGTTCAAAAGCAAGACATAGAGTTCACTTGACTGTTGACCAACACACATTATTTAACAAAGAATCATTTGCTAGATCCCCATTTGTTAGTGGGAGGAAACCTTCTGGGACATGATTTTTATTTAAATACCCTGGAAACTGATAGTTACACAAAAGGCAATCTGCTAACTCACCTAAATTACAGGAATGTGCATGTAAATTCCAAAGAGTTTTGAAATTACAGACTCTGCATTTAGGTTCCAGAGAACTTCATCGAGGTGAGAATTTATAGGGCAGAGCAAGACTGAAAAGACTGAAAAGCATCCTCTGAACAAGGAAGAGATATTTATTATTCAAGAGAGGATGCTCTGAACAACAGTAGGACTGGATAGTAAAAAGAGATCAATTTTACAGCAGCATAAAATTTTTTAGTGTTTATTTAGAAGGTTCAAGCAGTTTGCTGCATGGTATGAGGACAATTAATAGCCCTGCTGTTCTGACTTAACTGCAGCTTCACGTGGCTCAGCAAGGACAAGAGAACACTACAGTCTCTAGTTCACCAGCAAGGAGAAAAACATTATCCCAGACTCCATAGCCTCTCTGGGCATCCTGCCACAGGGCTCCAGCACCCTTACAGCAAAGTTTTGCCTCATGTTCTAGTCTGTGTCCATCAACCCCTGTACTATCACTGGGTGCTACTGAAAAGAGAATGGTCCCAAACATAGAATTATAGAATCACAGAATTGTCAGGGCTGGAAGGGACCTCAAGTATCATCCAGTTCCAACCCTCCTGCCATGGGCAGGGACACCTTGCACTAGAACAGGTTGCTCAGAGCCACATCCAGCCTGGCCTTAAAGATCTCCAGGGATGGTCAAACATGACCTAGACTTTCTCCAAAAGATGGACTGGAAAACAATGTTTGGAGACCACCTGAATCCCAAGCCAGCCCTCAAAACAAATCTTCTGGCTATTCATCTGTACTTGACCAGATGTTCCCATGAAGATAAAAATGCTTTTAAAGCAGGGGTACAAGGCTGCAGATGGGCACAACATGCTACATATTCAGTCCAAGCAGCAGTTTTGTTCCTTCCGTTAACTTACAGGAGTAACATATCCCAGAACATCTCCTGAGAAATGTCTTTCCTTTGTCTTCTTGGAGCAGTAACTTCTGTGTTCCAGGATAACATCTTTTGCTTTTGGATCAACAACTACCAGTCCCCTGTCCTGTACAGTTTTATCAGAATGCAGTGTCTGAGGGAAGAAGAAAGATTTTAGACTCAACTGGGCAAAAGAGCCTCTTTCAATAGAGACAGACTCCAAAAAGACACAAAATCCAACCACATCACTGGTCTCTGAGCACTCCTTTTAAATGATGCAGAGCAGACTGATTTAAAACTGAAACAGGAAAGTACTCAGAAATGATTTGTCACCATCAGTACACTTTACTTGCCAGGTAAAAAACATGAAAGCAAAATCACGTAATCATCCCAGCCTGCTGGGATGCCAAAGACCATTGTTGGCTCCTGGGGAGCCAAGTGACACCTCCAAAGCCTTCCCTTCCAGAATGCTCTCCAGACACTCCTCACCCAGTCTGGGTTTGTGCTTGGGATTGCTCTGAACAATATGCAAGACCTTGCACTTGGCCTTGTTGAACTGCATGAGGCTGGCTTGGACCCACCTATCCAGCCTGTCCAAATCTCTCCGGATAGATCCCCTCCCTCCAGCCTGTCAACCTGACCACACAGCCTTCTACTGATTTATTGACCATCTATTGATCCAGTGTAAGAGCTATAAGAGAGAAGGCCTGTCCCAACACTTTGTATTGTCCTCACTATCTGAAGACTAGATATTCTTCCTGCTTGAGACTGAGCAATGCAAACAACGAGAGATGTGTCTGCATAACAAAGGATTAACTGCACTTAGAATTGAAGGGAGAGGATTTTGGACATGTCTCCATTTGTTGCCCAACGTGCTTAGCAATTCTAAGTACACACAGTTGATATGTGCACGTACACATCCCCTTCACACCCCTCTCTTTCCCTTGCCCTGCTCTGCCTTCTTGCAATTCTGAAAGAAACCAAGCAAGAAACAAAACATGCTCAGCAAGTTAAAAGGGACTTCAGCATCTTGGCTCCCCTTGCTCAGACTGCTGTGAGATTACTGCCTGCAAAGGAACTGCTGGTTAGAAGTCTTCCCAAGATCTTCTATCAGGATACAGTCATCCAAAGCTGAGGACACTCTCCTTTCCACAACTGAGAACCTAGTGCTCTTGGCCCAACTACAGCTTCCTGAGCCCCTTTCCAAAAGGATGGATGTCTCTGTTAGCTATACAAGAGAGGAATAAAGCTTCCTGTTTCTTTACCAGGCACAGGTTATAAAGCTCCAGGAGTCTACAGAAGCAGAAGGGATCGATAGTCCCAGGTAGTCTTATAGATAATCAAAAGCTTCAATAGAAATGCATGACTGCTTTTAACACTGATTTGACAGAACCAAAGTCCATTTCCCAAGGTTCACTTAGTTCACTGCACATGTTAGGTAAGATGAGGAGTTGAGTTATTTCTCTTACCTTCTCCTCCAGTTTTTTTGTAGCACCTTTCTTCGCATCTGTTTTTGACAGGGTACCTTTAGCTAGCCAGCAAATCATGGTCAGACAAAGCAAAGTACAGAGAAGCCTCATGCTGATTTTCCCCATGTCAAGTTTCTCCTGCCCTGAAAACATAAGAATTCATATTTGTGTGGCTAGAATAATGTAACAGTTCAATTCTCTTCCGTTGTATAAGAGGAGTAAAGCAAATGTCTTATTCTTCTGCCCTCTAGAATAAGACATATTATGTCAGAGTTGTTTTAACAGTGCTTTTGCTCTGGCAGCAAAACAGCAGAGTATTTTAAAAGATTCCTAGCTCAAAAATCCTTTTTTGTCCCTTATTGTAGCGGGTGTTTCATAGAGGAGTTAGGTTGGACACTTGCAGTTTCCCTTATAAGGAATGCCTAAAGAACCATAATGGTTTACAGCTGAAACTGAGATAAATGTCTGCTGCCCAAAACAATAACAGCAGCACCTTACCTTTTCTACAGCAGACAAGAGAGATCATTTGTTTCTGCTCCTGCCTAACTCAGCCAGCAAGTCACCAATTCATTAAGAGACAGACAGAATTACAGCTATATGCTTATAGCTATGTGACTTTATTCCAACAGGGGAGAACTTTGCCTTCAGCTCCTTTCCAAGGCAGTGATGCACACAGAATGGGGAAAAAGAAACAAACAAACAACAATCCATCAAACAGGGGTCTTTTTGGTCTACAAGAGTGATTTTGACAGTTTGTCTCAGCTCTAGATAAAAGAATAAAGAACAGGGGACAGTTCTGCTCCATGCTAGTTACCTATCACACTTCAGTTGCGACAAAGACTTGACAGAAAAGGTTTCAAACACAACCAGAGCTAGTTCTACAGCCTCTCCCTACTCGTCAGTGCAACGGTTCTCCAGCCTAGAAGCAAACAAGAAAACAGGAAAAAAAAAATAGCATTAGGGGAACCAAGGCAAAAGGAGGTTGAACACCAGCATGAGGAGAAGCAACCAGTACTAATGCTGGATATCCTACATATCACTGAGAGCACTGCATGCAGTGGTGGGCCATGCTGTACAAAAAAAAGATGTGGACAGGCAGGAAGGTATCCAGAGAACAGCCACAAGAACACAGCTGCAGAAGGAACCTCAAGGGTTAAGTGAAGGTGTACTCGATGAAACAGCAGCTACTTTGAGGCCAATAGTGGTAATGCAGAGATGAAATCAACAACTCAATAAGCTTAAGCATATTTGGATGTGGCTGGCCTAGCAGTGAGGTTCTAAAAAGCTGAGGTATTTATTGCAGGACTTAGGGCTGCTGCAGGAAAAGAGGAGTACGTGAACAGGGAACAAAGCAGAAGGATGATGGCAGCTGAAGGGCTTGAAAAAAAAAGAATGCCATTAGCATCAAAGGACACAGAGCATCAAAACCCATGCACTAAACTATCTGAAGGCTTTAGACAAGCCTGAGAAAGACTTCAAAATAAAAGCAGACAGCTTCTAGTAGTCCTTGGATGTAGAGGGCAGGGTAAAAGGTACATGGCTATACCTTGAAAGTGCCCCATTACTAAGAGCTAAGGTGCCATGCTTCTACTTTGACTGCAAGGTCACTGGTCCCCCTTTGTTTTCCACATCCTGCAATATTAGACAAAGCAGGTCGCTCTTGATAGCACCTGCTCTGTTCCATCTAGCTTGGCAGGATCTATAAACTTCTGCAGAGAGGAACAATTGAGAGCCTGAGTAGTCAATACAAGTCTTAACTGCTTGGACAGGATATCAATTCTTCCAGAAGCTGCTATATATTGACTTGGAGGCGTCTGATTTCACTTTCAGAAACAATTAGCAACAGCATCACTTCCCTGAAGAGAAGTTAATGTTTAACAGCTGAAGAATAGAAGGTTAAAAAAACCTCCCTTGCTGAACACTAATTAGACATCCAAACATGCTCATTTCCTTGACATGATCATATCCATTTGTCAATGATTATTAAGTCAACATCCACTCCTAGATCTATAGGAAGCACCGAGTCTGTGGCAAAAGGGGTTTCTGTCATCAACAGTCCAACATCAGCTACTGGTTGGAACCTTACAGTAATAATTTGCTCTTTGACAACATCAGTTTAGAAGGTATTTAGGTAGACAGCATCTTCCTACTACATGAATCAGTCATAATAATTTGTTAATGATATTGATTTAGTGAATATTAAGTTGACAGCATCACTCCACTACATGAATCAGTAAAACTTTAAATGCTCTTTATAGAAACTCTGAGGATGGATTTTGCAAGCCCTACAAAATGAGATCTCCATCAAGTTCTCTTCTGCACACCTTCCTTCACCAGTTTTCAGTTTTCATGAGGCTAGCCAGAATAGAACTGTATTTATTGCCTGTGTCACTGCAAAATACAAGCAAGATTTAATCCTGATTCCATTTGTGCCCTTGTTCAACTGATGCCACAGACAACTTAAGGTTCAAAGCATCATTTGAAGAAGGGATCCAGAGCCCAGGTTTCTATTTAAGCCAGAGTTTGTTTAACCTGAGTTTCTACATGAGGTAAGCTTGCAGTCGTATGTTTTAAACGCAAGAGAGAAGAGCTGGCACAGACTGACTGCTGCTTTTGGACAGCCTCAAAGAAACTCAGTATCTTTGGAGGCTGGCACACTAACTATCCAGAAATTGGAGTTAATGTTTGTGCTTTATCTTTAAAGAAGAAACTAGATTCTAACTCTTGGGAAATGTTTACAAAATTCAATTAGCTTGGGCAGCTTGTGCCATCTCAGTAACTTAACCACGTCCTTATTGCCTGGAAATAACAAACAGCTTTTGCATCTTGATCACTCCACATAGATCTTTCCCTAACTAACCAAGTGTCCTTCAGACCCAGAGAAACCAATTAATAGGGTCCAGGACCTATCAAACCAGGTGATGATCTAACTTGTGACCATATAAGAAAGAGGAATTTAAACATTTAAGCCAACTTTAAGCTTAAAAGACCACAGTGACTCTGGAGAGGACTCCTCCTAGATGCCCAAAACAAACCCCTCATATTCTGAGCATTGTAGTGAATTTAAGAGGTGCTGGATCTCATAGGTTCATAAAATGGTTTGGGTTGGAAGGGACCTTGAAGATCATCCAGTTCCAAACTCCCTGCCATGGGCAGGGACACCTTCCACCAGCCTAGGTTGCTCAAGGCCTCATCCAGCCTGGTCTTGGACACCTTTAGGAAGGGGCATCCACAACCTCCCTGGGCAATGTGTTCCAGCATTCACCACACCTCACTGTCAAGAATTTCTTCCCAATATCCAGTCTAAATCTCCCCTCTTCCAACTTAAAGCCTTTGCCTATTGTCCCTGCCCAGCTCTCCTGTAGTCCTGTGCTGGGTTAGAGAAGATCCCTCTCGCAGTAAACTCACTACAACTCAGAATTTTGGAAAGTCAGAGAAAAAAAGGAAATTGTATTTTTGTACACTTTAAATATAATACTGTAAGAAGAACAAACTACTACAGAAATATAACTTTATGGAAGATGGGGAAGGGGCAGCAGCCAAAACAACAGTGGGGGAAGATAGCAGCAGGCACAGCAGAAGCAGCAAGGGGAAGATACAAGTTGTGCTTCCAGACATAAGGTTTTGATGCAGCAATGAAATTAACTTTATCCATTGTTGCTATTTTATGGCCTATCCCTGGAACGTTCAACTCTCCCCTCAGAGACTCCAACACTCTTCTAAGTTCCTCTTTTCCCAAATCTTTACGTCTGAACTAGAAATCTACCTCCAACGGCCACAAACCCCCTCAGGTACTGGAAGGCTGCTCTAAGGCCTCCCTAGAGCCTTTTCTTCTCCAGGCTGAACAGCTCAAATTCTGACCATCTTTGTGGCCTCCTCTGGCCCCTCCACAACAGTTCCATGTCCTTATGCTGGGAGCCCCAGAACTGGATGCAGGGCTGCAGGTGGAGGTCTCACAAGAGAAGAGTATGGGGGGAGAATCACCTCCCCCCTCCTGCTGGTCACTTTAATGGGAAAAACAAGAGGCCGCAGCTTCAAACTGCACCAGGGCAGGTTTAGGCTGGACATCAGTAAGTTCTTCCCACCAAGAGTGATTGGCATTGGAATGGGCTGCCTGGGGACGTGGTGGAGTCCCCATCCTTGGAGGTGTTTAAAAGGAGGCTTCTCTGGAGCGTGCCCAGAGAAGGGCCATGAGGATGCTCAGAGTGCTGCAGCACCTCTGCTATGAGGACTGAAAGAGTTGGGGCTGTTCAGTCTGGAGAAGAGAACGCTCCCAGGTGACCTTATTGTGGCCTTCCAGTATCTGAAAGGGGCCTACAAAAAAAGCTGGGGAGGAACTCTTCAGGCTATCAGGTAGGGACAGGACTAGGGGGAATTGAGCAAAGCTGGAGGTGGCGAGATTAAGACTGAGGAGGAAGTTCTTCACCATGGGAGTGGTAAGAGACTGGGATGGGTTGCCCAGGGAGGTGGTTGAGGCCCTGTCCCTGAAGGTGTTTAAGGCTGGATGAGGCTGGATGAGGCTCTGTCCAGCCTGCTCTAGGGTAGGGTGTCCCTGGGCATGGCAGGGGGGTTGGAACTGCATGATCTTTGTGGTCCCTTCCAACCCTGATTCTACGGATGAGGCACTTGGTGCCATGATTTAGTTAATTAGAAGGTGTTAGGTTGGACTCGATGATCCTAGAGGTCTTTTCCCACCTGGTTAATTCCCTGATTCTGCGAGTAAGAAACCGACCAATGCTTACAGTAGGTGCTGACATGAGGTATAACTTGTACATTTCACTGTGTAAGTATTCACCACCGATTCCAGCTGCTGTGCTGGGTTTATGGGAAGGCCCCCAGCACCCAAACTTGTGCACATCTGTAATAAAGCAGTGCCTGCTTGTTACTGCTAAACCCGTCAGCAAGGAGCTGGATGCCCCATTTCGGGGAGGTCGATACTGTTGGAGGAGAGTGCATCGCTTCGTAAAGGAAGCCCAGGAAACACGCTGGTGTGGTTTTAAATTAAGTCAACAAAACCCAGGTGCAGGAGTGGAAGGCGTAGAAACAACCCAGCCTGTGTAAACATTGCTCCATTTCCTCACACAGAATCCCAGCATAGTAGGGCTTGAAAGGGGCATCTGGAGATCATCCAGTCCAAACCCCCTGCTAAAAGCGGTGGCACCCACAGCAGCTTGCCCTGGAGCACGGTGGCCAGGTGGGGGTTGGTATCTCCCCAGAGAAGAAGACTCTGCAACCTCTCCGGGCAGCCTTCTCCAGGCCTGCAGCACCCTCACAGCTCCCGAAGTTCTTCCCTCGGGCACGCAGCTTACTCTTGCGAGGTGCTCTGCTCCAGCAGCAAGGCTTTCCTCCCCTCCTCACCTCAGCCGACGAACAGCAAAGCTCTTCCTCGCAGATCGAACGCTCCCTCAGAGCGACCCTCAACGCGCGACCCTCAACGCGCACCCCTCAGCGCGCACCCCTCAGCACGCGCCCCCTCAGCACCCCTCAGCGAACGACCCTTCAGAGCGACCCTCAGCGCGCCCCCCTCAGCACGCGCCCCCTCAGCGCGCACCCCTTAGCACGCGCCCCCTCAGCACCCCTCAGCGCGCACCTCCTCAGTGCGCACCCCCTCAGCGAACGACCCCTCAGCACCCTTCAGCACGCATCTCCTCAGCACCCCTCAGCGCGCACCTCCTCAGCGCCCCTCAGCGCGCACCCCTGCCGCGGCCTAGCCCCGCGCCCAGCTCCCCGCGGGGCCACCCTCCACCGCCATGCCACCCCCCGCCGCGGCTGGTGAGCCACAGCACCGCCCGCCACAGCCTGACTCTCCGCCCGCCCCTCAGCAGCCCTCCTCTTCCTTCTTCTTCTCCTCCTCCGCCACCGCTCGCTGCCACCACCTACCGCCCGCCGTCGCCGCCTCGGAAGTAGGGGCGGGAGGGAGCGCCGCTCCGCGCTCGGC
>VWZI01004085.1:0-54748 GCA_013396835.1 Psilopogon haemacephalus | reverse complement strand
TCCCCTCGCCGTCGCGCAGGGGTGCCGGGGTGTGAGCCCCGGCGGAACCGGGGTGCCGAGCTGTCGATGCTCGCCGTCGCCCTTGTTTATAAGGCGCCGAGGCGAAGCCGGCGGGTGCTGGGGGTGCGGGTGGGTTTGTGGCGGCCGGGGGAGAGGCTTGCCTGGGCACGGAACGAATTCGCCAACGGCTTTCGATTGAGAACGTCACTGATGGAAAGCAGGCCTCTTTGAGAGGGCCTTCCAGCAGGGCCTGCCTGGGGTATGCCTGGGCTCTGCTTAGACGGGCTTCGGAAGCCTGCTTTGACAGAAGGAAGCTTTCTGGTTCTGTGCCATCAAAAATGAGATGAGGAAGGGTGTGAGCGAGTGTCCCCCCAAGGGGAGAGCGGGCGGAGTGCCTGCGGGTGTGCAATGCGGTGAGCAGGAGTGCAGGGCTGCTGCTGCTGGGGGAGACTGAGGGAAGATGCACATCTGGAGGCACCCTTCAGTGCTCAGTTTCCTTTTTTTTTTTGACTGGGAATTGCATGTGATAGCAGTTTAATATTAATCTGAGCTGGAGATCTAAATGTATGATGTGGCAGAAATTGCCTGGGGAAGGGCTAAGGTCACTGTGGTTGGTGTGATGAAACAGCGTTATTTTGTCCACCTGTGTGTGTGTCTGCAGATTACTCGAGGCTACTTTAAAAGCCGGGGCAGTGAGGTTACCTATCTAATGGATGAAAGTGGATTTGGAGAAGTCTTTTTAATGCAAATTATGATGATCTACCCAGGCCTGTCTTGAGAGAGAACCGTACCAGCTTGGAAGGCTCTTCATCTTGATGACTTCTAATACAAAAAAACTGAGGAGAAAATTACACTGATAAAATGAGATTGTTTAAATGTGGAAATCCCTTGAAGTAATTTCAGGTTATTTGAACTTCCAGGGGCTTTGTATTTAAAATTCAAGGTTATTCATCTTCATTATAACAGAAGCTGTTGCAGTGTTCTTTCAGAACAGGGCCTTAGATTTCTTCAGGCTTCACTCCTGTATCATAGAATCACAGAACTGGAAGGGACCTCAAGGATCTTCTGGTTCCAACCTCCCTTCCATAGGCAGGGATACTTCACAGTAGATCAGGTTGCTTAGTGCCACATCCAGCCTGGCCTTAAAAACTTTGAGGGATGAGGCTTCTACCACCTCCCTGGGCAACCTGTGCCAGCATCTCAGCACCCTCGTGATAAAGAACTTCTTCCTAACATCCAATCTGAATCTACCCATTTCTAGTTTTGCTGAATTTCCCCTAGTCCTATCATTAGCCGACATCCTGTATGTGTAGAAGGCCTGTCTGGTGCATCAGGTCAAGGTTGTTTGAATGCTCCTGTGCTTTGATGATTGGCCCAACTATTTACTGGGAAGTTTGCCGTGTATGCAAACTGCATGTGTAACAATTTCACCTGCTGTCAGATTATTTAAGAATACTCCCTGATGTGTCTGCCCACTATTTTTTTTTGTAAATGTTTTCAGTCATTTAGCTAGACCTGATACCATTTTATTCTTCAATGCCTTGTGTTTTGTGTTGGTTAACACCACTCTTGTTTTCATTAGAATTCCATGGAGGTGAATACAAGAGAGACATTGGAGCTCAGGGGTTCCTCACCTAGGTTTAGAGATGTGGAGTAACATGGTCGAAGGGAGTAGAATAGAACAAATTAACTACTGACACCCCTAGGCTTTCTAGTGCATAGGCAGTGTGGGAAGTCTGATGAAAGAACCACCTCTCTGTCCAGGTTGGACAACAAACAGGAGAGGCAAAGATGTAACTCTTTAGCGAAACAAATAAGATGTTAACACTTTCACTGTTTAAAGGAATATTGATGTTTCTCCAGTGTTTCGTCCCTATCTAGGGAGCTGTTTGGTAGCTGTGATTACTTTTGTATCTTTTTCGTCATCATAATGAAGAAAGTAACTCTGATCTTCTAAATATCTGCGGAAAAGGCTGATAGTTCCCATTAGCAGGTGATCTAATCAACTTCCTGGTAGCCCTCTAATAGTATTTGAGTCCTCTCCTTTAAGTGAGCTCCTGGTGTTGGCAGGGACTGACCAAGATTCTCCAGAATACTTGAAAGCACCCTCTAGAGACTCCGCTTTGGAGGCTTCTTTCTCTCATCTGTAGGGAGCTAAATACTTGTAAAGAACAAAAAGCAACAGCTGTTTAGGTGGACACATCTTGGACATCTAACCAAATGTTCATGTTCAGAAATGGGAGGAAGGTAGACATAAAGTGTAGCTCTTAACCTCTGTTTCTCGCCTTAAAATTGGACTGAAGATCTGCCAGTTGCACTGATGTGTAAAATGTCTGCTGGCATTCTGAATTTGTCTTCATACTGGCTTTGGATTAATTTCTCACTGCAATACTTCCATAAGGGCCTCTGATGCTTTTTAGTGTATCTACAACCCTTCCAGATTATAAGGATTGTTGAAACATGGTGTATGTGTGGGGGGGTTCATGAACAATTTTGCTCTGATGAGTCTGCATTAGAGATGCTGAAATGAAAATACAGTTTGCTGTCTGTGCTCAGCTGGATGCACACATATGATTTCAAGATAATAACCTAAACTTCAGGGGCATACTGAAGTAAATTTAGACTGTCTACCTTTGGAAATGCTTCATCTTGTTACATCCAGTCTTTTTTGGGGTATTTGTACCTTCAGAATCTGCAGCACTAAGCCATGCATTGTTCTCTAACAAGTTTATTTTCTTAGAGAGCTGAGAGTGTTGCTCATTTTTGCCCAGTCTGTTACAAGCTTGTTAACAGTTTTCAGTGCTTGCCACTCTAGTTGATGTTGAGTGAAGGAATGGCTCCTAGTCTGTCTTTAATAGTTGAGAGGTTGATTGTCACTTCTGTGTCAATTAAAATGGTTTTGGCTTGTGGGCTTTGTATTAAACTCTGTGTTAAATGCTTCTGTGTCAAATGTGACTTTGAATATAAGAATTGCTTTCAGTGCAACTTAAAAATTCTGCTTAAAATGCGCCGATTTCTCAGAAGTCCTTAAAGCTGCTCATTAAAAAGTCAGCATACTGCTTGTAGCAGCAGTTGTAATCTATTGTTAGAGGCCAAAGTGCTTCTGAAGGTTTTGCCTTTGCTCTTGACTGTAATACTAAGTGACTTTTTAAAGAGCAAAATATTTCTTATTTGTACAACTTGCATGAATTTTCAAAATATGATGACACAAGAAAATGAGTTCTCTTGCAGTTCCAAGTAGCTCTCCAGAATTTTGTTTCAGGACAGCCTCCTGTACACTCTGTGTGTAGAGGAGACCATTGGCTTTCTTGGCTACAAGAACACATTGCTGGCTCATGGTGAACTCCTCCATCAGCACTCCCTTAGCCTTTTCTGTGGAGCTGCTTTCCAGCAGGTCAGCCCTTGTAACTTGTACTGCTGCAAGGAGTTACTCCTCCCCAGGTGTAGGACTCTGCATTTGTTCTAGTTGAACTTATTGAGGTTTCCCTTTGTCCAACTCTCTGGCCTGCCCAGGTCTCACTGAATAGTGTCAGTCACTGCTTCTGGTTTTGCATCATCAGCAAACTGGCAGGTGGTCCACTCTGACCCTTTGTTCAGGTAATTGGTGAAGATGCTGAGCAAGATCATGACCCTTAAGGAATGTCACAAGCTACAGGCCTCCAACTACACTCTGTACTGCTGATCACAACTTGAGAGTTCAACCAGTTCTCAATCCACCTCATTGTCTGCTCGTTTCACCCATAGCTCCTGAGCTTTCATGTGAGGATGTTATGGGAGGTAGGGTCAAAAGCCTTGCCGAAGTTGAGGTTTGTTGAAGTGCCATCCACATTTAGGAGTTCAGTCATTGTTGATGCTTGGATGATGTGCCTCACGAACCAAAATCTGACCAGGTCTATGTCATTTATAAGCACATGGGTTCCTGCAAGAAATATTTACTCTGGAGTAGTACATTGAAGTTTTGTGTGTGTGTGTGCTGCAGAGCTACTGAAGTGATTTGGCTTATGCAAGATGGTGCATTGTAAACTCTCCAGCTGTCTTAGCTGACATACATCATCAGGAGTCAGTTTTCATGTTTTTGGTGTTTTTTGTCAGACCAGCTTTATACTTATCTGCAGATGATATACTAAGTCATTTGTCACAGCCTACTCTGTTGCAACAACAGTATATCCTCTTTACCCTGAAAACTAGGAAAGCTTGCCTTTCTCCTTCTTGAAGATGGTGTGGAAATAGTTTTTATGATGATACGAAGTGTAGTTACTGCTGGTAACAGTCTTCTGCACTGTGACATTCAGTTGATGAAATGGGCCAGCACAGAGGCAAAAGTTGCTCTTGCCATAGTCTTGCAGGGCCAAAGACATTTCCCTCACTACTCTATATAAGTTTCCTACCTTTTCACATGACCGTAAAAGATGAAGGAAAATTCCTTTAATTTTTTTTTTCTCTAATTGTTTATGTACTGTTCCTTCCTGGGGTATATCTTTTGTCAAATAAAGCCCAGCAGGTATGTTAAACTAAGGTGCATCTTGTCTCATAGAACTTAATGCATTAATTCTGCTTTGTTATCAGACAGTGTCCAGAGGCTGCTGCCTCTTGATGTCTGACTTAGTAGCTTTGGCTGAATTTGGAACTGGTCCATCAGGTTAGGGACAAGCAAGTGGGGATTAGAAAAGGCTGGTCCATGAAATTCATCATATGGTGATCACCCTTTTAACTGGTTGGTAGATAGTGGAGTGCATTACCTGTGCATGTGGGAGGGGCAAGCATGTGAGTTAAATGAACACATGGGTATGTATGGAGTAATTTGTTATCCCTGAGAACAGCCACACAGTGAAGCAGACTATGTCTGTAGTAGGGCTTTCAGCTTGTAGGCTGAAACACGACGTTGCTCCTTTTGAGGTGCAGGTTATTTGCATTGGTTATAGTTCTAAAGTTAGGACTTGAGTTGCTTCTGTAGACAGTCAATTGCATCTCCTTATTGTATTCTTAGATTACGTATCTTTGAAGAAACTTGAAGACAAGACATCTTGGTTCTCTCTCCTTGCAGGGCTATGGCCACTCATCTAATATGGACAGTTTCTGGCCTGAAAAACCCCTGAGAGCATGGTGCTTAGAGCTATAATAAGCACTAAGTCTTGCATCACTTGCTACTATTTGCAGGAGAGTGATTTAAGGAAAACACAATTAGCATGGGATTAATCTGAGGAGAACGTGTAAGAAAGAAACAAGTGTTCTGCCCAGGGCTTCTGCCTCAGCTTTTTTCTAGTCACTTCATGGAAAGTTGCCTTAACTTTTTACTGGTCATTTTATGGAACATTGAGGGTCTGGGAGTTTGAGTATTTGGTTGGCTGCCTGGGGCTTTTTTTAGTTTTGTTGTTTTTCTGCATTGGTAACTTTGTTCATGTTTGCTGAGGAAAGAAGAGAGTAGGTAAAGATGATAATTAATAGATGAGAGGTAGTAAAGAGCTAGAATTTTCCATGTGGCATCCAACATCTACATTAGAGACACTGGAGAATGTAAAATCTGCTGAATGTGAAATTTTTAGGGTAAAGCCTGCTCATCAGAACTAGTAAGAGGAAATTAAGGACAGTTGCAGACACCACTACATATCTGCATTAACTTGTGAGCTTGTACAGAATTTTTATTAAGGCACTTGGAATAGTTTAGAAGTAATAATTAAGCTAGGAGACTTCGGATAAGTCTCAGACTGTTCTGCTATTCTAAGGTGAGCTGAGGTAGGAGAGTTCACAGTGACTTGTAGTAAATGAGTGCAAACAATGCCTTACCACGTTGAAAGAGGTATAGCAGTGTGGAAATACTGTTCAAGGAAATGATTGCTTAAATAATGCTTGATCCAGGAAGGAGGAAGAGTTGCTTTATGTAGTAGCCTAATCTTGCATTTCTGGTTTTGCATTTCTTCTTGGCTTAAAGCTTCTCTTTTGATAGGAATCAATGTAATTTTGTCAGCTGAGCTGCCACATAGCTGAGTGATTTTTATGACGTAAAACATCTATGAACTTCTCGTAAGGTTTTGGTTCATCTGGTCTCAAGCTATTAATCTAGTTGCTCCTCAGAAGTCTTTTTCAGTTAGAGCTGTGTATTCCTTAGCATGTGGTGCATAGTTAGAAAAACATGGTAGGCACTTTAAATTCCTGCATTTAGAATTTAGGAAACGCTGTGTGCTCCTCTGTGTGTATTTCCCTTTATGAGAGCAAAGAGTTAATGGATTACTGGATTACAGTAAAGCCTGTGACTCCCTGCTGTTTCATGAGGAGTGTTCCAGGGCACATCTCTACCAGCATTCTGGAGGAAGAAGCGAGTTCTGTGGATAGCAGTTCACTTGCTGTGCAGAACATGAGAAAATGTACTCTGCAGTTCTGAAATGTGATCAGTAGGTCACTGATCTCTTTGTCTGTAGTAATGGATATCTAATCACAACAGGATGTTTTAAGGCACAACAATCTTCAGCTGCCTTTGTGCTGTTCATGATCTTCAGCATGACAGCCAGGCAGCTCTTTCCTCTGATCAAATGTGTCTTGTGAAAGGAGAGCATGCATTCCTGGGTTTGTTCAAAACAGGATGTTAATAACATCATCAAGCAAAAAGATTCCTGTCCTGCAGCCTTGAACTGATCAATTTCTGAACAAAACTGAAGCCATACTAACGTCTTGTGAAGGTTCAGTGTTTTATAGTAGTCTCTTTGGGATAATTGCACAGTGAGCTTGTTCAAAGGAGAGTGCTGATGCTATTTTTACACACTGAGTTGGGTCTGGAACTTGCATCTTTAGCCAAGTGAAGGAATTTGTCTGGACTCCATAGTGTGAGAGCAGGCATACAGCACAGCCCATTCACGTAGTGCTGTGTAACCTGCCTCCCTTCTGGCCCTCATCCTTACTGTGCTAAGTAACCAGCTGAGAGATTAGGGAGGGGTGGAGGATGGGTTTAGCTTGAGACTTCATGAAGCTAATGAGCTGCATAGCAAATAGCTAGTCTGTACTTTAGAGATGTAACATGAGTGTCTGTCCTGCTGGCAGGTAAAAGTAGGCCTTTAATTTTATTAGATGAGATGGAAGTAGTATAAAACTCTTGTACAAGACAAAAATGGATGCATTGCTTGCTTTTTCTTGAATACTTTCCTCTAAGTATTTGCACCAGAGTGTTTTCCCTTAGGTATTTGCACTTTTTTTTACTGTTTATATGCTACTGTTTGTTTTGATTTGAGCCCTCTCTAACTAGTTTTTTCCCCTGACATTAGGGTACAAGAACAGTGTAGTCCTGGCATCATGCTTGTAAGCTGGTTTATGTTTGGAAAAGGCAAGAGGGTAATTTGATTGCTTTATTCCAACTAAAGCACGTTTGGATGGTGAGTGTGGTGAGCTTGCTCTCTGGTCATATATTCTGCTGCCTTCTGATGGCTTCATCACTTGCAATAAAGCTGGTATGGCTTCCCCTTTGGATATTGAACACACCGATCTTGCTTTTGGCTATTTGTCTCCTTAACTGCCTGCAGCAGCACAAGATGCTAAGAGGAGTGTGTATGCTAGGAAGAGAGCAGTTTAAGAAACAGCCTGGAGTTTTTGTCTCTTGAAGTATAGCCTTAAACCCAAGTAGATTATCAAGCTCCATCAACTTACTTTGCTGAAGGGAAGCTACCCATGGTTTGATTGTGGTGTCTCCCACCTAACTTGTCTCAGTTCAGATACTGCTGTTGAAGCCATAACACATCTACTAATGAAATTTCCTCTGAGTAAGACCTATGTCCTAATGCATCCAATACACTTTGTCCCATGTGGGATCTTTTTGACTGAGATGTGCATAGCTCTAGGACTTGCCCATTCCGTGCACTGGTGTTGGCATTTCCTTCACATCTGAGTTAACAGATACATGGAACCCACATTGTCATGTTTTTAGATACTCTGGTTTCCCCCTTTTAAAAAGATTACATTTGGAACATCCAAAGGACTTGAATACCTTTCCTATGAGAATTTTTTTTTACACTGAGAGTGGTGAAACGCTGGCCGAAGTTACCCAGAGAGGTGGTAGATTCTCCATCCCTAGATAAATTCCAGGTTGGATTAGAGGGAGATCTGAGTAGCCTGATATAATTGAAGATGGCCCTATTCATCAAAGGGCCCTTGGACTAGATGACCTTTAAAGGTCCCTTCCAGTCCAAAGATTGTATGATTTTTGTGACTTCCTGGAGAATAATAGTTCTGTGCACCATACAAGTTAAGGGTTGGCCTGCTGGAAGGCAGCTCAGCAGAGAGGGATCTGGGGCTGTTGGTGAACAGGTACACCGTGGGCCAGCAATGCTTTGTGGCCAAGAAGGCCCATAGTTACCTGGGGTGTATGAAGAATAGTGTGCCCATCAGGTTGAGGGACACCTTTCTCTTCCTCTATCTGTTGCTGGGAGGAGGCCTCATCTGGATCATTTGGTCCAGTTCTGAGCTCTCCAGTTTGAGACGCAAGGAGCTTTGGGAGACAGTCCAGTAGAGGCTATACAAAGATGCTGAGAGGACTGCAGCATCTCTGTGGGGAGGAGAAGGCTGAGAGACTTGTGGCTGTTCAGCAAATGAAGAACAGATTGAAGTGGGATCTTCTCATTGCCTATAAATACCTGAAGGGTAGAGGGTAAGAGGATGGGTCTGGGCTCAGTCTCAGATGTAGTGGTGCCTGAGGCTTCCTGTTTCTCCCCATGTACAGGACTTGACATTTTTTTGGCTTAATGAGGTTCCTATTTGGCCATTTTGCCAGTCTGCCAAGGCCTATATGCAGAACCATGCAACCCAGCAAACTGCTTCTACAAAGCCAAGAAATTCTTATGTTTGGAAAACAAAGACTCTCAGCTCTCAAGGAAAACATCTAACAATATCTTTAAAACTGAGGTTTTATCTTTTGTGGAAGAATTGTGTTCTGTCCAAGTAGAGGTTCCTAGCCACTCGGGTTCGAAGGAGAAGCTGCTGCTCTTAGCCTTGGCAGCATTCGTGTTGCTGCTGTCCTACACAGAGAACTAGAGTTCTGCTGTCTTCAAGGCCTGTCTGATAATTGAATGTGAACAGAGAGGCATGTTCTGTCAGACAAATGGTATTGCCACAAATAGTAACTGACACTACTACTTGCCTTCAAGAAGCATGACAGAATGCTGGCAAGCTTTTTCTTATGCTAATAGAGCCTCCTAGCCAACGTGCTTTATAGTTCTTCTCGCCAATAATGGCACTTCAACAATCACAGGATTGTCAGATGGCCACGGACAAAGTAAGACTAAGAGATTGCACAGGTCAGCACTGATACATTGTGCTTAAATGCAAAATAAATGAATTATTGGGTAGGTTCAGTTACACTGGCTGCTGGCCATGAGCAGATTGGAGCCAGATGGGTAATGGAAACATCTCAACTTCACTAAAGCAATTTTTTTTGCTTTGTGTTGTCTGTGCACCTGTCTCTCAAAACTTGCTTGTGGAAATCTACTCTGCTCACCATTTGTGTAGTTGCTTGTATAGAAAAGTGCTTCTTTACACCTTGAAAAGGGGATTTTGTAGGAAGGTGAGGGTCAGTCACTTCTTAGTAGGATGGTGGCAGGATGATAGGGAATGCCCTTAAGCTGCACTGGAGAGGTTCAGGTTCGACGTTAGGAAAAACTTCTTCTCTGAAAGGATTCTCAAATAGTGGAACAGGCTCCCTAGGGATGTGGTTGAGTCAACATGCCTGAAGGTGTTGAACAGAGGGGCAGAGATCTGCTGCTGAGGACCATGGTTTAGCACCAGCCTTGGCAGAATTAGAGAGTGATTGTGGCTCAATGATCTTAAAGTACTTTTTACAACTGAAATGATTCTCTGATTTTGTGTTCCTTTGAGAAACAATGTGTATGCTGGGTTGGAAACACACCACACTCTGAATGGTTTGTGTGAAAGCTGAAAACTTGTAGCAGTTAATCAGCAGTGATGTGCTTTGTGCCTCAGACTTGGCTTGGGCACTCTACAGTTAGTGCAGTTAATCCTGATGCAGCAGGTCACCAAGTGAGCCAGAAGCAGCCCACTAATCTAAGCCTAGAAGCATTGTAGTCTTGCAATCTGCTGCCAAGTTAGTCTTAAGATATGTCAAATGTTCTCTTCAAATGAATGGACTGAACAAAGGCCTTTCCTGTAATTAGTTTTCTCAATCTCCTGTAGGTTTTAATGTAAAGCTCCAAGCTGAGATATGGAGGTTTTACTGAGGCAGGGCTGACACTGTCTGTAGCCTGGATTATGAGCAGATTTAAGAATAGTAATTGGCTCTCTGAAGAGCTGGAGGACTTTTGATGTTCCCTAGTCTATCTTTGTTAAACAAGATGGTAATTAATGATAATAGTGCAATGCAGACTAAATTTACCTTGCCTAACGAAAGCAGTAGGCAGCATGGTGGAGTTGGAAGCCTGACAAACTGCCAGGTATGAGGCACTCCTAAGTGCCTTGGATTGTGTTGTGGCTGGGTGTTTGCTCAGGGCCTCCTCTTGGAGAAAGCAGTCACACTAGAGCTGTAAGGGTATAAGCAATACATGACATCCTGCAGAAAGGCTAGCCAGAACTTACTGGCTTGCAAACACTTTTTAATAACTTAGTAATTTAATCACAGCCTTGCTAAAGTGGAAGAAAGCCTGTATAAGTGAAAATGAGAAGGATGTGTCCTGAACCAGTATGTAGAACATAACCTTTTTGTCCTCTGGCTGAAGTGCTGTCCTACCCATCAGTTTGTATATGTGACATGGCCCTTATTAAGCCTTTCCTATGAAGAGTGGTCAGGCATTGAAACAGGCTACCAAGGGAGGAGGAGTCACCATCCCTGGAAGTGTTGAAGAAATATGTGGATATGGTACTTAAGGACGTGGTTTAATGGCCATGGTGGTTCTAGATTGAGGATTGGCCTCAGTAATGTTAGAAGTCTTTCCCAACGTATACAATTCTATGATTCTGTGAATAAGCTTGCATGTTTAGTTGGATTGTGGTTCTGATTTCTTGAAACTCAAAGTTTTCTAACAGCCTGGAAGTGAGGCAGAGCAGTTGCTTTTGCAAGTCCCTAGTTCTGTAGCACAGCACTTCTTCAGCTGTCTTTAGTAGTGGTTTCTAGTGATGGTAAAAAATCAAGTAAGCACATAGAAATTCCTCAGTTGATGTTACCCTCATTGAGTAATGTGACAAAAAGTCTCTATAAATCTACATTTTCTTCAGCAGCCCATTGCCCAATTAGATGTAACTAAGAATTGATGCTTGGATTTTGGTAATTTTCTTTTTCCCTGTTCATAGAACAAACTGAAGCTACCTGCAACTGTGAGGTTTTGCTCTGTCATCTAGTATGGGCAATCTTTGGATAAGGTTATGGTGAAGTATAATGCTTGTTTTTAGGGATTTCAGCCTGGTTTTAATCCCCAAGTTATCCTGAGCGTTGTGATATGGCAGTCCTCAATGACATTTAATGCCCAGTGTGCTAGTGCTGCCCTCCAAAACTGCAGTTTCAGACCCATATAGACTGTAATCAGTAATAAGGAGACCAGACTTAACTCCATACTGGGGAAATCAAGTTGAATGATCAAACTTTTATCAGCAGCTAGTTGCTTTGCTGTTAAGCAAAATTTAAGCAAGGTTAGAACAGCCTGAAGGAATTAATCAAAACAGTCTTGTTCAGATGCTGTGCAAGACTTTGAGATAATAACCAGCAAATTCACATCTGAAGGTTTAATATGGGTGTTCCTGTCAATTTGCTGCTACAGCTGTGTGCACAGGGGGTGGGACTTTGATTTTTGTTTTGCTGAGGCTGCAATCCATTTCTGCCAGAGGTGCTGACTTCACAAATTCCTGAAGTATTTTAGTCAGGCTTCCCTTAATGCTCTGTTGCTTGCTTAGGACACAAAGAACCTAGTTTCTAACACTAACTGATTATCTGTTAGCATAACTGCTTGAGAGGTTTTAGTGATTAAAAAAAAACCTTAAAATATATAGAGTTGGTTTAAGAAATAACAAGGTACATGTGCTAATCGTATTCCCCCTTCTATAACATCAGTGATTATTGCCATGCTTATGAGTCATAGAACCGTGGAATCATTAAGATCAAGTCCAACCAAGTCCTTCAGCATCACATACTTGCTTCTTTTCAGTGTCTCCAGGGATGAGGATTCAACTACCTCCCCAGGGAGCATGTTCCAGTCTAAGAACCCTTTCATTCAAGAAGTTGCTTCTCATACCCAACCTAAACTACCCTGGGTGCAACCAGAGGCCATTTCCTCTTACTCTCACCTCATGCCAGCTTCCTTTCAGGGGGTTGTAGACATCAAGGTGGCCTCCTCTTCTACAGAAAAGGAAATAAGGTTAGAAGGAGAAGCAATTGCTAATAACTTTTAAGTATTGAAATATGCTTTACTTAGAAATAGAGCAACATAGTAACTAACTACTCAGGACAGCAATATCCCAGTCTGAGGTCAGTGCTCGCAGCCCCAGTAAATACAGAATCTCCAGGCTCAGTGGTAACATTGTAGTGAGATATGTTTTTTGCTTGGTAAAGGGGAAAAGAAATTGACAGTTGGAGAAATTGTTAGTCTGAAACATCTGAGGTGCTGGAGAAAAAAAAAAAAAAAAAAGGAAATGCTTTCAAAGTGCCAATGTGATAGCTTACAGAATTGCAGTGGTGTTTATTTATATAAACACTTCACCTTTCTGGCATATGTTACTATATCCCTCTATTCCTGGAGAGTGGACCCAGGAACAAGAGTTTTCTTTAGTGCTGGGAAGTGTCTGAGACATGAACTGTTGAGTATTTCTGCCATGTTCACAGGACAAATAAGTGTAATGAAGACCAATCTAGAATCTGTATTAGAAGGCACTTCTTAAGGATTAGATAGTAAAAGTTGATGGCTATTTAAAAGCAGTAACACTACTGGAAAATCCAGCTTGCTTTTTAGGTTGGCAGGTTGAGTGAGATGAAAACTCATGTTCCATGTCATATTAGTAATGCTAGTTAAATTTCACGATCCCAACAGATGCATGTTATAAATTGGGGGGAACACTCATCTCTAGCCCTGTCCTTCTAAGAAGTTAGATAGGGTTTCTAGGTCAAATGAAAGTTGCAGACATACCTCTTGCTTTATCTGAACAACAAGATATGTACAGATACCAGCTACACTTTATGCTTGGGTGCATGTATTGTGAGTTCTTGAGCTCTAAAAATGCTTCACTTCATTAAAGCAGTAAGTTGTTTTCTGGTTTTAGAGTGGGGGATGTTTAGCTTGTTTGGGCAATTTTTGCCACATGGAATGTCTACCAAGGGACTTTGCACTTCATCTTTTGAGGTTCGCACAGCATGGGTGGGTGAGAAGAAGCTCAGGGTGAGTGAGGGCTGTCCAGAGCACTGTGTCTGATGTGTGTTCTCTTGGTTTCAGGCAAAAGTAAAGAAGCAGAGATCAAGAGGATAAATAAAGAACTAGCAAACATTCGGTCAAAATTTAAAGGTAAGTGACCATACTAAACAGTTCATATTTTCTTGTTTGATGTTCCTCTTTGGGCTTTTGTTTTGGTTTTGCATGTTTAGACTTTTCAGCCAACTGCTGGTGCAAGCAAAATGCTTGAACAATCTTATGAAATAACTGGTGAAACAAAATTTCTTGACAGTTCTGTAATTCTTGGCCAAAACAGAAGCAAACTCCCTCATATCAAAGAACTGAGCTACTGTTCACAAATCTTTTCTCCTGCTTTGCCTCCCACCTGTGGTTTCAGCCTGTCTTCTTCCAGAAGTCCCTGAATTAGTTTGAAGAAATATGGCTGGATGTAATTATTTCCAGTAAAACAGTCCTTCCCTCTTTTTCCCCCTCCATCTCTGGCCTCTTTAAGGAAGTAGTGGGTTAGGCTGTCTCCTAGAAGTATTAAGATAGTGTGTGGTGGTTGAAGTCGTATATCTTGACCACTCCCATAAGTGACAGCAATACAAACTACTTGTATGAAACAATGGATATGCAATGACTAATTCCATCCTTCTGCATTGAAGAAGGTAGCATTTCACTGTTATCAACATGTGGTGACACTCATGCTGGAACTGTATTCAACTTGTGTATTTGGCTTCAAATTTTAAAGCTTCTAAGGGGTAATTCAAATACTTTTGAATGGTGTTCTACCACTAATGGTTGTGGCAAAGATGTTTAAAATTGATACGGGGCTGTGTGTGTGGTTGATAAGGTGCTCCAGGTCATCTATGTGGCTTTGGAATTTGCTGTATTGAGATTAAACCTGTTTAATTATCTATCTTGACTTGACTAGTGTATGTTTGGAGTACTCAGTGCCTTAAAACCTGAAATGCCTTTCCTGAACTTTGTAGAGATTTATTGCTGCTCTGGGAGAAAGGTGTATTAAAGGCATATGAAGACCTGCAAAAACTTGTGTGAATAACAACTTGGAAGAGAAAAGTTGACCACAGTACAAGACACTCAGAACAGTTGAGAGATTGGTCTAACTTAGAAGCTATTGCATGCCTTTTTGCTATCTTTTTCTCTTCAGAAATTTCAGCGTACTTTTTATCCAGTTTGGTAACTTCAGCCTCAAGGCAACTGTGGAAATTTAATGGCTGTTTTTATAGGGTGACTTGACAAAGAAACTTTCCTTCAGTTGGCTCTCTGCACTGCTGTCACTTTTTTTTTTTTCAGTTCCTTTTCATTGCAAAGCTTCCATTGGATACTGATGTTGGTCTGATTTTTTTTTTTTGGTCTGCCAAGTGAAGGGACTTTGCATAATGTGTTTTACAGTCTGTTCTCTATCAACCAACCCAAGTCTAAAACCTGTGCCTGTTTTCCAGACAGGGACCAGGAGATGTGGTTGATGGATAAGCTTTAGTTTGTTTGCAACAACATAATCAATTCTTCACTAATGAAACCAGAAGAAGGTCTGAAAACTTGGAAAGCCTTAAAGTTATTGAAGTTCTGTCAAGAAAGGAGGTTCTGTCAGACCTGCTCATCACTGCTAGAGATGAACATGGAGTTGTTGTAAAAGAGTGTGTTGAAGAGTTGAAGGAAAAGGTCATCATTGTTAATGCTGCTCAAGTACTGACTTGCATGGATCTTACAGTCCAGTTTTTGCTGTTTGGCTGTGGTCAAATCCTCTTAAGTAATTCTCTGTTGATAGGAGTAGTTACTAACACTCCTGAGATACTATATACTATTTACCTTGGGTAGCATCCTTTAAGAACAGTTTATTAGTTTTGAATAAAGAAGTGTGCTTCTTCAGTAGTAGCTTAAGTGAAAAATAACAAAACCTTCTCATAAGTTCATCTTCATTATGGCTACTTCATGACTAAATTTGTATGGATTTTAGGTGAAAAATCTTGCTTAACTGAGGGCAATTTGATGTAGCCTCAACAAAAACTAGACATAAATGTTACAATTGGGAAGAAGCTGAGTTTGAACAGCTTGTTGTGTAACTGCCTAAGGCCTTGAGTGTGAGGAGGCGATTGCTGTGTATCTTTCTGCTGCAGAAGTTCTGCGTGGGCTTTGTGCTGCATGGTTCTTGCAGAGCTGGATAAAAATAAACAGACCTTCATGATGTGTTTTATTCTTGGGTTAAGTGGAGATTGAGTTTACTTGGTTTCTTTTTATGTAGCACTGACTTTTAAAAGTGTTTTTTAATAGTTTGGGTTAACACAAATTTGTGACCGCTTCACTTAAGCTGGAGTCCCTTGCTAAATAATGGTGCCCTGGGTTAGTTACTTGGCTGCTGAAGGTGCAGCTCTTGAACTAGCTGCACTGATGTGACCAGGGAAAGGTCTGACTGTAAGAGGTAAAGCTGATGGTAGTGTCTCCTGATGTGTTACTGCTTAGGGCCATTGCAAGGTACTGATAGACCACCTTTCTCTGGATCTGTACACTCATCAGCATACTCTGTTGCTGTATATAGACTTCCAGCTCTGTAACTTGCACCATATATCCATACAGTTAGTGGCAAGTAGCTGGCAAGTCTGTTACCTGCCATACATTTGTATAACCTGCTATTTAAAATACCCTTGTACATAACAGGCTGTAATGAGGCTGCAAGTCTCTGGGAAAAAAAAATACCCCAAAAAACCCCAGCATACTTTTCTTAAACTGCTGGAATGTCCTTTGGGTATACATGGGCATATTGTGGCTTTGGGTTCTGATCTGGCCACTGTGCTCAGAAGGAATCTAGTATATTTGTACTCAACAGTGACTTTGTCTCTTGTTTCAGTGTGAGGAAGCTCCATTGCTAGGTCACTGTGTCCTTGACTGTTGCTTTAAATGCTTCTGCTTTAACTGAGATAAGATGTAGTAGAGCAAAACTACACTGTGGCCTGATAAAGCAGAAGTTGTAGGAGTTAAGTTTATTGAAAGTGGAGAAATACTCTTCCTTCTGTATCTTCATACTAGAAGTTGATTTTGCTTTGGTGTTTGAGCCAAGCTAGAAGTCTGGCTGTCAGTAGTAATTTCTTTAAATAAGTGGGAAAAAAAAATTATAAAAATCAAGTTTAATTTGTGTCATTTTGATCTCTTGGAGCAGAATCCATGTGCTAATGAAACTGAAGCTATTTCTACAGCCAAAGGAACTTTTGTTCTTTGCTTGATTTGGGCTTGTTCTTTCTGGTGTTAGATTTTGGTTTTGTTCTGCCTGCTTAATGGAGTTTGTTGCAAGAGCAACTGTTAAACGTTGCCTGTGCTAGCATGGCTTAGTTTTGGCTTGTGCAGAAGTCCCAATGCCAGTTGATAAGCCCTGCTTGTTTTTTAACTTAATTTCCCTGGTTTTCTTAAATTCAAGCAAGGCTTCTCTGTTATCCCAAACTACACAGTAACCCTTTGCAGGAAGTTCAAGATAAGCCTCTAAATACCCATTTTAAACTTTACGTTACTTTCCTGGCAGACTGTGAAAGCGTAGTCTTTATATTTAAGATGGGCCTGGCTAGTCACGCCGTGTTCTGATCACCTCGGAAATGTACAAAGGCAGTCAGACAGTAAAACAATAAAGCACTGCCAGGGTTCCTTACCCTCTACCCTACTAGACTAAACTGCTGCCTTGTTGCCTCTGACTGGTAGTAGGCTCTCTAACTCTGCAGCAGCCTGGGGTTTTAGGTATACTGAATTGGATTCAGAAGCAAGTGCTGCTTATTAACTCCTAGTCCGAACTAAAGACAAAGTGCTGCTTAGGAACCGAAATGTTTCCTAATGGATTTGTGCCTTGCTGTTTCCTTTTTTGGAAGGTGTGTGAAAAAGAACCCTGAGCAGTGAAACCCAAAACTTGCCCGTTGAAATGCTTGAGAGGTGATGCACAGAAGTGCAAAAGTAATAACTCTTTAATACTAGTAGTATTTCCTGATCTGCTGCTAATAATTTTTTTCAGAGGAAAATGACAGAAACTTTCCAGGAAAAGCAAGTAGCTTTTGCAATGCCACTGTGCTCAAAACCTGCTGACTGCTGTTCTGCACCCTTCCTGTTTCAGCTGTCTTGATTTGCAAGCCTTGCAAACGTTCCCAAAAGCCTTAAAAAATGAGCTGAGTTGAAAGAAATGGTTGTGTACTGCACCAAAGATAACAGAACATGTGAAATTTCCTTCTGCTCTTGTTGGGATGCTTGCTTGAGGCAGGGGGAGGCTGTGCTATTTTAGCACATACTTTAAACATCACTAACGAGTCTCTTTAAATAGAACCTTTATACGGCTCTTTTAAAATGCTGCATGGGAGGGAGAGGAATCGAGTAGTAGAACTTGAAATTTCTATAAGAATCTGAATCAAAGATTCTTCAAAACACAGCTGAGTTAGACAACTGCAGTCAGACCTTTGGTAATAGCTCAGCTAATTAAAATTTCAACAAAGACAATGATGTTCTGTTATTGCTGAGAATCAGGAAGGTTTTAAAGAGGAATAGTAATAACTGTTACTTGGCTTCATTTTAAAACTTGCCTATTAGTAAGACACTTCACACTGCCTTTAGTTCTGCACTGTATATGAGACAGAAGCTTTCGAAAGAAGTTGGCAAACTTTTTTTCACCTTGAAACTTTTTTTTCTTGAAATACTGATTTTACAACATTGTTCTTTGATAGCAGACAATGGAGAAGGAAGCTGTTATCAGCTCCCTGTTATGAGGATGGCAGTATGGTTTGAGTTTGTTTGCATGCCATACCTTCCATCAAAAGTCCTTCTGATACCCCAAAGGCCAAGGATCTGAGACCTTAAAATTCTGCTGTCTTGGAAGGATACAAAGCTTGAAATAGCTGAGTCCTAAACGTGAAACAAAGGAATTGCCAAACCATGACATACATTTAGTGTAAGGTGATGAGGTTCAGAGCATACAGACTTTAATCTGCTTGTGTTCTTCGTTAAGCTATTGGGTTACAGCATTCTGTACTGCCTCTTCCCTTCTGAGCTCACAGGGCCAATACCAGTTACTTGAGAGAACAGGGTTTGTGCTCATGACTGTATTGCTGATGGATTGTACAGTAATAGGCAGCTGCAGTTGCAGTCTCTTGGACAACTGGTTGGGATTTTTTACCTTGTGGTGAAGTTCATTTAAAGCTGCTTTCTGATGACTTTCAGTGTGTTTGTATCTCTGAAAGAAGCAACTAACAATATTGATGCTATTAAATACTGTAGCAAGACCTCAGTTACATAGAGCTCAGCCATGAGAGGAACTGGCTGAAACAGATGCATCTTACTTATGTCCCTGTCTGTGAATAGTGATTGTATCTGCTGGTGGGCTTCAGCATCACCTGCTCAGTCACCTCGGACCTGCTGCCTTGTTGTTCTTATTGCTAAAGCAATATAAAGTCTCTCTGGTTTAGCCACTCATGGTTTCTTTGCCTTCTAGATCTCATATAGGAGACTAACTGAAAATCAAATCCTAAAAGCTTAAAGAAACTCTTCTTAAGGTGAAGAAAAATGTTTTTAAAACTAAAACTGTCACTTTGGTTACCTGTATGTGTGTTGGTTTTTTTTTTTTCTGTCCTTCTTAAAGTTACATTTCCCTATCATGGTGGGATGGCAGAAAACTTGTAGTACTTTTTTAATTAGGATAATAGAATCACAGGAGGTATTTCTTTCCTCTTATATAAATAAAGAAGACTTTATTCCTTTGCTGCTCAAATCGTAATTTGGAGGCCACAGCAGACACACAGGACTGAATATCTCCTCTTTACTCTCTGGCCATGTGGCTTCCAAAGAAGGGGGGAGTGGAGAGGTGAAAGCCCACAACCCAAAAATCCTTTCTCCCCTCCCACTCTGGATATTTCACTTTAGTTCCTCTGATGCTAGCTCAGAGGCCTAGTAAAGCTGCCCTGGCTTTGTTTGCTCACTCGATAGGAAAATAGCCTTATAGCAGCAGACTGTAAATGTGACTGGAGAAAAACATGTCTTTGGGCTGCTCTCTGCAGAGCTGGCTGATGCCAGAGGATCTAGCAGAGAAAGATTTCTCAGTCATGAGTACCTTCAGTGGTAGTAAAATGTGACAGAGCAGATGATGGGCTTTTTTTTGTGCAGTGTAAAAATAACTGTAAAGTTTGTTGACAAGTGATGTGCTTTCTGTGCCAGTTAAAAATAATAACAAAAGGTCAGCGAGTCTCTAAAGACAGATTTGAAGACTGTAGTTGTCTATATTAAAATAGCAGTTGCGTGCTAAAACTACTTAGTTAAAGTGAAACTTAAAGACGTTTCTAGAGTTAAAACTTGGAAAGCAAACCCCCAAAATGCATAGTTGCAGCCCGTAGACATAACCTTTTATCATGGCCTACCTCAGTGTCTCAGTATGTTATGTCTTGGTTCACCAACATTGCGTGACTTCACACTTTGCTGGTGTTCATTCCCTCACAAACTACATTTATGGTGGTAAGGTTTCTGTTGTTTTTATACAGTGAATGTAGTGCGAGAGCTCGAATCCAGGCAAAGCAGAGAATGGTTAGAGAGCAGTGCTGAGGAGAAGGACTTGGGGGCGCTGTGTGCTGAAAACCTTCATACGACTTGTCAGTGTGCACTTGAAGCACAGAAACCTGTGTCCTGGGTTACACCAGTCTGGTTAGCATGGGAGGGGCTTCTGCCTCTCTGCTCTGGTGAGATGACACCTGCAGTACTGGGTCCAGCTCTGCAACTCCAACACAAAAAGGATATGGATCTGTTGGAGCAGGTCCAGAGGAGGCCAAGAAGATGATCTAGAGCGCTTCTGCTATGAGGACAGGCTGAAAGAGCTGGGGTCGTTCATCCTGGAGAAGAGGAGGCTTCCAGGAAATCTTAGAGCAGCCTTCCAAAGGGGGCTACAAGAGAGCTGGAGAGGTGCTTTTGACGAAGTCGTGGAGTGATGGAACAAAGCATTATGGCTTCAGACTGTAAGAAGCTGGATTTAGGTTAGACATTAGGAAGAGATTGTTTCCCATGTGGGGTTGTGAAGGCACTGGAGCAGGTTGTCTAGAGAAATTACAGATGTTTCAAGCATGATTGGGGCCTTGAGCAACATGGTCTGGTAGGACATGTCCCTGCTTCTGTCCTGTGGAGCTGGATGATCTTCAGTGTCCCTTGTAACCCAAACCAACATATGCTTCTCTCATCTTTGGGAGCCATAGTTGGATGTGGCAATGGAAGTCTCACTTGCTTTTGCACCAGTAGATGGAAAGCAAGGAGAAACTTCCATACTATTAAGATTCTTTATTGTATGTTTTTAGGTGTTTATTACATAAATCTGAAGTTTAAAATAAAAAATACCGCTTGAGGCATTTTTTGGCAAGGGCATTGAGTTGGGGTTACCTTATTGGGCTTTACTCTGTGCAATGTTCTTCTGTCTGAAGTGGCCTATCAGTAAGGCATACACATTGATCTGGCACCCTGCATGTTCTGGGCCCAGAAAGCAGAGGCTAAGGAGCTTCTAAAGCTTTTTAGACTGTATTTTGCTGCTGTAACTGAGCTCTCCAGCATCCAAGCTTGCCTGATTTTAATGGATACTCTTTTATCTCCTGATTTGGGGCAGGGAGAGAATGCTCTGCAAACAGTGTAGGTTCATATATAGCCCTTCAGGAACAGACGTGGTCTGCCTGATCAGCTGCAAGCTTGGTGCCGTTCCTTGCTGCTTTCCAAAACTTCTAAAATAGAGCAATGCTGCAGCATAAGGGCAAAACCTATTTATGGTGTAGTTTTCTTCTCTAGCTGAAGCACTTGTGAATGCCTTCGTTTGACAAAGACTTTAAAGCTCTCATGGTAATCTCATTTTCTATGGGTTTTTTCAAGCTTTGAGATGTGTCTTTGTCATTCCATCTTTCCAAAAAGGTTTGTTGGCTTTGTTTTATTGCTGACTGTGGTGCACTTAGGAAGTATATTAAGAGCTTTTACTATGATAGAGGCTTGCTAACTGGTTTAACAAGACATGTACAGAAGACACAGACTCATAGAATCATTTTAATTGAGAAGACTTTTAAGATAATCAAGTCCAACCATTAACCCAGAACTGCTAGGTCACTAAACCATATCCCTCAGCACCACATCTATACAGCTTTTCAGTTCCTCCAGGGATGGGGACTCTCATAGCTGCTCTGAAGAGGAACAGGGAAGTCTCAAGTATGTACCTACTGCTGGTTAGCAAGAAAATACTCTAAGGACACAGGATAATTTGTGGACTAGATGACATTATTTCATGACTGTCCTTTAGCATATAGGTAACGTTAAATGGAATTAACACTGAAATCTTCCTTTGGGGGATGTTTGGCTTTGTTGTTTTTTCCCCTCCCCTTAGAAATTTCAAATTCAGACAAGTATTTAAAGCTAGTATCATGTGAATGTCTTAATTCAGTGACAGCTCAGCATTTTGAGTTACACACTTTTCTGTCTTGGATCATTAGGAAGAGCTACAAGCTACCTGTGTTCTATGTTGTTTTTTTTTTAAACTATGAGTTGTGTGGTTGTCTGATATCAGTTGATACTGGTTTGTGATAACTTTCATATGCTGAACACAGTGTAAAGTCTTCCAGTCTTTTAAGTCAGAGATCTCCTTACTATTTTGCTCACTATAGAGTCAATTAAAAGCTGGAATAGTACACCTAAAGTTGGTGAAATTTAAGAACAGCAATATCTATTTACCCACCCTCCTTTAGGTTGACAAGGTGAATCAAATAATAGCTGCTATGTACAATTGTAACTGCTAGATCTTGTTACTAGAAGGTGTGAAGAGGTTCCTCAGTGGAGCTAGATAATAGGAACAGCACCAGCTTAATTGTTCTTTGTTTCCTTGCTTTCCAGGTGACAAGGCCCTGGATGGTTACAGTAAGAAAAAATATGTCTGCAAGCTGCTTTTTATCTTTCTCCTGGGGCATGACATTGACTTTGGCCACATGGAAGCTGTGAATTTGCTCAGTTCCAATAGATACACAGAAAAACAAATTGTGAGTAACTCAGTCTCTGTAGAAGATAAGCTGTTCTGTCTCATATCCTGCCTCATCTCTACAGTCTGTAAAAGTCTTGGCTTTATTCCACCCCCACCCAACATCTTAAAACCTTATTTTGGGTTTAGCAGCAATTCTGCAATTTAAATGCCTTTGTGCACCAGGAACTCTTGTCCTAATTGTGAAAGGTACAGCATGCACTCTGTAAAAAATAAAATACTACTCTTGTTAAACTGCCTCAAGTGTTTCACTGAGAGGTAAGTAGCCTTTTAATGTTTACAGTATTTCATTAAATCTTCCTAGGCAAGCTTGTGTTACCAGGTACACACAGCTTACTAGCATCTGATGAGAAACCAAGTCATTATTCAGTTTTGGGGTCCTTGCTACAAGAAAGACATTAAGGTGCTGGAGTGTGTCCAGAGAAAGGCAGTGAAGCTGATCTGGAGAGAAGTCCTGTGAGGAACAGCTGAGGGAGCTGGGATTGTTTAGCTTGGAGAAGTGGAAGCTGAGGGAAGACCTAATTGTTCTCTACAACTTCCTGAAAGAGCCAGGGAGTTGTAGAGAGCAATGAGTTGTAGAGAGCTGGAGCCAGATTGAGGGTTGCTCTCTTCTCCAAAGGAACAAGAGATAGCATGAGAGGAAGTGGCCTCAAGTTGTGCCAAGGAAGGTTTAGGCTGGGTGTTAGAAGAAATTTCTTCACTGAAAGGGTTCTCAGTGGAAAAGGCTCCCCAGGGAAGTGGTTGAATCCATGTTCCTGCAGGGATTAAAAAGAGGCAGAGATGTGTTGTTGAGGGACATGACAGCCTTGGCAGAGTTAAGAGTGATTGGACTGGATGATCTCAGAGGTCTCTTCCAATGAAAATAATTCTGTGGCTTAAAATGGCCTTTTGATATATGCTGAAATGGACTGCCGAAACAAACTGATAAATTAGGGTAACACTAAAATAACTCCATTTTCAATTCATTTCATCTTTCTAGCCTCCACTCTTCTGTTAGCTTTTCCTACCCATGTTTGGTATTGGAGGAGCACTTTGTCTCAAAGAGTTACTTGTGGCAATAAGAGAAAACAAAAGTCAGGTAGAAATCAGCGTTCCCTTTGCTGCTTCTGCATGGCAGGGCTATCTCTTCATCTCCGTCCTGGTGAACTCCAACAGTGAGCTGATTCGCTTGATCAACAATGCCATCAAGAACGACCTGGCCAGCCGCAACCCTACCTTCATGGGCCTGGCTCTGCACTGCATCGCCAACGTGGGCAGCCGGGAGATGGCAGAGGCCTTCGCTGGAGAGATCCCCAAAATCCTGGTGGCAGGGTAGGTGTGACTGCAGTACAAACGGTGAGAGCTGCCAGTAGCTGCAGTACTTGAGCACAAGTGCACAAGCACAGCATGAAAATTAAGACCATGCCAGTATCTTGAGTAGACTTGTCCAGCCTTTTTAGTGTATAAATGTGTGGCAGTGAGTGCCTCCCGAAATGTTTTACTTTGCTTATCTTTCCTGATGAATGGAAGAGAAATGTGAACCTAAATAGGTGTTTACATGAGCTTTGTTACAAACTGAAGTCTTTATTTAAGTGTTCCAGGGTGTGTGCTTGGGTTGCAACAACCTCCTGCTTTGCTCTAGGCTTGGGCAAGAGTGGCTGGAAACTATTCAAGAGAGAAGGACCTGGCAGTGCTTGGTGACAGCTGGCTGAACAAGAGCCAGCATGTGGTCAGGAAGGCCAACGGTATCATGGCTTGAATCTACAATAGTGTGACCAGCAGGACTAGGATTGTCCCTGGTGAGGCTGTACCTTAAATACTAGGTTCAGTTGTGGGGCCCTCACTCCAAGAAGGATACTGAGGTGCTTTAAGCATGTCCAGAGAAGGGCAACAAAATTGGTGAAGGATCTGGAGAGCAGGGCTGGGGAGGAGCAGCTGAGGGAACTGGGCTTGTTTAGCCTGGAGAAAAGAGGCTGGAGGGAGACGACCTTGCTGTTTACAAGTCTGAAAGGAGACTGGAGCAAGGTGAGAGTTGGGTTTCTTTTCCTATCTCTTCTTTTAAAGAGGAGGAAATTATCTCAAGTTGCACCAAGGGAAGTCTATAGTTTGTATAGGAGAAGAAACTTCTTGACTGAAAGGTTTTTCACAATGGAACTGGCTCCCCTGGGATGTGGTTGAATTCCCATTCTTGGAGGTGTGAAAAAAAAAAACACATGTGATGCTGAGTGGGATGGCTTAGCACCAAAGTTAGATAATGGTTGGCCTTGGTCTTGAAGGTCTTTGCCAACCAAAATGATTCTGTGCTGAAATGTCCTGACTTCACAAGGAATGAGAGAATATTCTGTTGTGTGATCTTTGCCAGCCATATCAACAGCAATCCCTGGAAATGGCCAACAGGCAGTGCCAGCTTTCTGACATTCCCCTGTGGCTGGCTACAAGTCTCTAAACATTCCTGCCAAATGGCTGCAACTGCAGTTGAGTAAATCCAGAACAAAACTTGTGGCTGCTGGGCTAATTTATTGCAGAACTTGGTGTCCAAGTGCAAAGATTGCATCCACACTCTTAGGGCTGTGAAATGTTTTGGAATATGCATGAGCCTTGTTTTGTAACAAACTATTGTCTTGCATTAATATAAAGTGTTATGTTGTGCAAGAACTGTTTTAAGACTCTAAATGTCAACTTCTGCAGCTTGCCAATGTTGCTTATGCAACAGCAATAATGACAGTGTCTGTTTTGCCGCCAACTCATGGTGCACATGAGAGAGGCTAGAACATGATATCTACTTGCAGCAGGAGTCTCAGGAAGCACTTTTGAACTCTGGAGATGGTTTCTCTGTAGTGCCACACTTGAGCATTGTCGCTGTTCTGCAGAGCTGAAATCTAGTTTAGGTCAGAAAGGGAGGAGCAAGCAGCTAGCATCTGATGCTTACCATAGGCCTGGGCTGGTGGAGGAAATGGGGAAAGAATCTCTCTCATTATTTCACCTTTCTCTGATGTGGAATTCCTTATATGAGGGCTCAGATCTAGAGATGGCGTATTCTGGAGTGCTGTCAAGCTTTTTGCTGTCCTGTACTACACTGCCCTTCCTATGTGCAAGGAGAGAACACTGAGTCATGGGTTTCAGTAAGATAACCTTAAAAAGTCAGCAAAATTTAATTTGGGGTCATTAATCATGCAGCACAATACCTTCAGTTCAGCTGTTTGTGTTCTGGGATTGGTCTTCAGAGCCTCACTCTTAATGTGTCCTCTGCAAAGAAGGACCTCGTCCTCATCACAAGAAGGGTGTTAACATGATGGAGGAGGTCCAGAGGAGGCCACAGCAATGAGGGCTGGAACCCCTCTGCTTCTGAGGCAGAAAGTGTTTGGGTTGTTCAACCTGGAGAATAGAAGGCTTCAGGGAGACCTGGTGGCCTTTCATTGCTTAAAGGGGATGGTCAGAAAGTTTGGGGATGGACTTTTGAGCTGGGCCTTTTGTGATAGGGCAAAGGGTAATGGCTTGAATTAAAAGAGGGAGCTTCAGACTGAAGAGGCAGATTTTTTTTTTTTTGTGTAATGCTAAGGGTGGTGAGATCCTGTCCCAGGCTCCCCTGGGACCCCATCCCTAGAACCATGACAGGTCAGGTTGTTTGGGGCTCTGAGCAACCTGATCCAGTTGCAGATGTTCCTGCTGACTGTAGGGAGATTGGACTGGATGATCTTGAAAGGTTCCTTCCATCTTAAACTAGTCTGTGATTCTATACATAAATTGTGTACATGTCATAACCAAGAGACTTGTGCAGATGAGCACTATCAGTTACGTTTGCAACTTCAGTGTAGCTCCCTTAGCTTGAATATAAATTAGAGGGAGGTAGAGAAGAGGAATAGGTTTGGAGTTTGTTGGTTTTGTGTTTTTAACTGAGGTCCTATTTGGTCTCATGGGAGACTAGTAGATTCACATAGAGCTGCTGCTGGTGAAGTGAAGGTTTCTGGTTCTTTTGGAACTTTCAGTACTAATGCTCTATGGTTTTCAGCTGTTTGTGCAACACAGAAAATGCTTAATTGGCCACTTTCTGAAAGGGAGTTCACTGAACTAGAAGAGCAGCAGGCTGCTCCTAAAATAGCCCTTTTCTGTGCCAGCAGCAGGGGTGGCAAGGTGAAGTGAGCTGTGGGTTGCCTGCTCAGTGAGAGCTGGCTGCCTTGCATGCTTGCTGTAGGTACTGGAGCTGCTGAGTAATCCTTTGTTAGCTGATAAGCAGGACCTTGCAGGAGATTCCACCTTTGGTCACATGCATAATGCAGTATACCCTAACTATGACATGAGTTGGTTTGGAAGAAGCTGGTTCTCATGGCTAGATGAGCTTGTGCTCATCTGATGATGAACTTTCCTTTCTGATAAGAAAATATGTAATGCCACTCTAAGTTCTAAAGAATCTTTAAGAAGGGCTGCCAGACATAGGTAATAGCTGAAAATTACTTAAACTTACTGGGGTTGTTCTGCCTGGAGAAGAAAAGGCACTGTGGAGACCTTATATATGCCTTCCAATACTTTGAAGGGAACCTACAAGAAGGCTGCAGAGGGTGTCTGGCAATAGGACAAGGGGGATGATTTTAAGCTGAGGGAGAGCAGGGTTAGACTGGATTTTAGGAAGAAGCTCTTCAGTACGAGGGTGGTGAGACAACTGGAATGCGTTGCCCATAAAGCTTGTAGATGCCTCCTCTGGAGGTGTTCAAAGCCAAGTTGGATGAGGCTTTGAGCATCTTGGCCTACTGGAAGGTGTCCCTGCCCATGGCAATGAGGGTCAAGAGGATGATCTCTGAGGACCCTTCCAACCTAAGCTGCTCTCTGATTACAATGATTCTAATTAAGAACAAGTTCTACAATGTATGAAGAATTTAGGGAACTTCTGCTGAGAAGATGGTGCCTGGCTGTGGATGCTGGGTCAGTGCAGAGCCCAGCACAGTGCTGGCCTGCAGGTATTGCTGGGTCTTTGGTGCTGGTTTAAATCCCTGCTTATGTCTTGCAGAGATACTATGGATAGTGTGAAGCAGAGTGCTGCCTTGTGCTTGCTGCGTTTGTATAGAACTTCTCCTGACCTTGTCCCCATGGGAGACTGGACATCTAGAGTGGTGCATCTCCTCAATGACCAACACTTGGTAAATCAGCTTCACTTTGCTTCTGGGGCTTGCTCTGTATAGAAAGTGATGTTGCTTCTGCTGTTAAAAACACAAAAACATTTCTCCTCAAGCCTTTTAAACAACAGAGTTTTTCAAAACTGGGATTTCTTCAGGTCTGGGGGAAGAAATGGAAGGAGTTACTCTGTTCTACTTGCTTTATATGTTAACTTCTATTAAAGCTTTGTTTATCTTTTCCTTGGAGATACAAGATAATATGCACAGGTTCTTTTGCTCTGGCTCTAAATTAACCTTGTGCCATGTGATCCTAAGTCATGTTACATAGATGTAAAACCTAATTTTCTTAGGCCTTTTAAGATCAGACCTTCTCTAAAAATGCAAGACCTGATTTGTCAGTGCTTGGACTTCCTTGTCCTGTGGTGTCACTCTTCTCTTGATGTTTGAGAAAATCATTCTAGATGAGAGACTTCTTCATCTAGTTACTCTATGGAAGTAGGGCCATTAAGACTTGTGTTTCACTAGTAATAGAGATGCTGTATTCTGCAGTAACAGAACATGTTTGTTATGCAAGCCCTCTCCATTCTGGGTTGTCAGAATACTTTCTGGAATGGCCACCTGCGCTCTACTGCTTCTCTTCATGTTCGTTTTGTAGTAGGTCTCTTTGCAGCCAGGCTGTATTTTAACATAGCTCTCTCTATTTAGAGGAACTACCCAAACACAAGGCAAAGCTAATAAAAAATATCATGAAATGCTCTGCAAGCATAACAGTATCATCTTGCTGAGGATCCTGTGTGACTAGTCTGCCTACCAGCCAAGTAAAGGGCTTTTTAGCATGAGTCTTGTCATGGGGATACTTTTTTTTTTTTTGTAGTTCTGTTGCATATGAAAAAGTAGTTGAAGTGGAAGGTGTTGATGGGCAGTGTCTTGAACTGTACCAAACATGAATGTTGTTGGCTTTGTTTTTTCTAGGGTGTGGTTACTGCAGCTACAAGTTTGATTACCACTTTGGCACAGAAGAACCCAGAAGAGTTTAAAACTTCAGTCTCCTTGGCAGTGTCAAGATTAAGCAGAGTGAGTCCAATGATAACCCTGATAGTACTTCACTGTTGCTTAATTTACTCCACTTTCTAGGTCGGGTTAGTTTACTCTTACTTGTTCAGCTTTCTAGGTCAAATTAGTTTAGTGTACCATTAAAAGTGAAGATGATTCAGTTTCACTTCATGTATCTGGTTCAGCTAACTTCTAGCACAAATTGCTTAACCAGGCATAAAACTGTACGAACTGACCCAAACTTTCTTGCTGTGCTCCAAGTCTATGAAGTCTCTCTCTCTCTCTCTGTCTCCTCCCTCTGCTCCCCCTCCTTTTGTATTTGAAAGGATCTTCATGATGCAGCTGCATTTTCAATACTCATTTTCCTGTAACATTAGAGAGTATTTGCATCAAAGATTGAGTCTGCAAACTTCCGCAAAGAACCCTCAGAAATACAGCCATTAAGTATTGCCTGAGGTGAATCTTCCTATTCCCTCTCTGGAGCTGCTGCTAGGTTAATACTCATGAGCATCTGATAGTCTGTAAATGTGTAGAGTGTTAAACAGCAGCAGGAGGTAGCTGACAGGAGTGAAGGGACAATTCTGTAAGTTTTTGTCTTATGGAAGGTATGCAAGAGATGGGAAGATACTATTCTATACCAAGACTAATGTGGTATATTAAAATTACTTTCAGTTCAGAGAATTTCTTTTCAAACACAAAGATTTGTATCTAATATTTAATAAAAGCACAGGGAAGTGCTTAGCTGTTCTGTAATGAAGCAGTAAGAACTAGATGAAGTTCTTTAAGCAAGCTAGTGCCAGGCTCATGGTAACCCTAGAATCAAAGGGGGGAAAAGAAATCCATGAGGAGGGATACTCCCTTTGAAGCCTGATCTAGGCCTTCTCACATCTCACTACGAAAGCTCTCTGTTCTTTGCTCTGGAGTATGAGTATGCTATAGTTGAGTCTGTCGTAGCCTCTTGCACTTGAATTCCAAGTTCACCTCTCAGCAGTTAATTGTAACACTATATTTAGGCTTCTGTTAGCTGAATCTAGGAAATGTTGAATTAAAGTCTAGCTTCTAGTTAAACATTTTGGTGTTACAAAATGGCCATCTTCATTCTTTAAATGCAAGAGGAAGAGACTTCCTAGATTTGCTTTATCCGTACAACTGAACGTCAGTTAAGAGGACCCTGATGGTGTAGTCCTAGTATGACAGCTTGCACCTAATTAATCCACTGAATTAAACATTGCTAGTGACATAGTTTTGTAAGCCTCTGTCAAAGGTGACCTCCAAGGTTCTTTAGATCCTTCTTGTGATTGCACACCACTTCACTGCAGTAGCTGACCTGCTGCCTGCTTGTTTTACAGATTGTAACTTCGGCGTCAACAGATCTTCAGGACTACACATATTACTTTGTTCCTGCTCCTTGGTTATCTGTGAAACTTCTGAGGCTGTTACAGTGCTACCCACCTCCAGGTAATGGACACATCTCAGCAGTGGCCTTCTCTTCTGTGCCATACATTATCTCCAGAGAGCTGCTGTGGTGTTGCCATAACTTGGAGTGCAAGCATCTTGTCCTAAGACATGGACACTTAAGTTTGTGCTCTGTGTTTTGTATTGTGGATTTCAGAGCGTAGTCTCAAGACAGTATGCATCTTACAAACCAGTTTCAGCTGCTGTTTCAAAGAAAGATGATCCTAGGGCTGGAGGACCTCTGTGATGAGGATAAGCTGAGGGAGCTGGGGTTGTTGAGCCTGGAGAAGAGAAGGCTTCGACGAGACCTTGTAGTAGCCTTCCAGTATCTGAAGGGGGCTTACAGGAGGGCTGGGAAGGGACTATGTACAAGGTCCTGTAATGACTAGGTGTAGAGTAATATGTTTAAACTGGCAGAGGGGAGAATTAAATGGGATGTTAGGAAGAAGCTCTTTACAGTGAGGGTGGTGAGACACTGGCACAGGTTGCCCACAGAGATTGTGGCTGCTCCCTCCCTGGAGCTGTTCAAGGCCAGGTTGGATGAGGCCTTGAGCGACCTGTTCTGGTAGGAGGTGTCCCTGCCTATGGCAGGCGGGTTGGAACTGCATGAGCTTTGAGGTCCTTTCCAACCTAAACCATTCTGTGATTCTAGACTGGATCTAGATCTCCAGTATGAGAGTGGTGAGACTCTGAAATAGGTTGTCTAGAGAGGTTGTGAATGCCCTGTCTCTGGAAGTGTTCAAGGCCTGGCTGGAGTGAGGCCTTAATCAACCAAGTCTATTTGAGAGCAGTTAGAGTAGGTGTTACTTGAATTCTCTCCCAGCCTAAGCCATTGTATAATATTAATGCCTTGGTATACAGCACAGAGTATGTTTGACTCTTGCATACAGCACAGAGTATGTTTGACTCTTGCAGTCACCTAAACAGAACCATGGCACGGAGTTCTTTTGCCAGCTCTCTACTGGGGAAGAGTGAACTGTGTTTGATGTATCAGAATACTCCAATTTAGTCAGATCTAGCAAGGTGGAAGGCCTAAAGTAGGAATTAGGGTGTTGAGCAAAATGAAGTTGTCCAACGGGTGGTTGTTCTCCAGAAGACCCTGCGGTACGTGGTCGTCTAACAGAATGCCTGGAAACCATCCTGAACAAAGCACAGGAGCCTCCAAAGTCCAAGAAAGTGCAACACTCAAATGCAAAGAATGCTGTGCTCTTTGAGGCCATCAGTTTAATTATACACCATGACAGGTGAGCTGGGAGAATATGGCCCTGGTCAGGGTGTTTGAGGTGAAAAGCTGTGGCTTAGTCTGGAATGCTAAATGGGTTTTACTTGGGATGGAAGGGAGGGGGGACAACAAAACATGAAGTTGCTTGCTAGATTGGGACACAAGCACAGCGATGGAATTGAGCAATATTAATGCACTGTGATGCTGTCAACATATTTTTTTTAATTGCTTTGTTTCTTGCTGCTTCTGTTTTGGGGAGTGTTTTGTATTGACCCTACCACGCTGATCCAGCAGAGGTTATTTGCTCACAGTATCTGAATTTTCATGTCACCAGCAGGGTGTTCTGGCAGGCACTTTGATGCATTTAAAGACTTTTCCACTGCAGAAATAATATAGTCTGTGTTGGGTGTTCTCAAACCTGCTGCTTTTAACCCTTTCACTTTCTCTCCTCTCCTGTGCAGTGAGCCAAACCTCCTAGTCCGTGCCTGTAACCAGCTAGGTCAGTTCTTGCAGCACCGAGAAACTAATTTGCGTTACCTTGCACTGGAAAGCATGTGCACGCTTGCCAGCTCTGAGTTCTCACATGAGGCTGTGAAAACACACATAGAAACTGTTATCAATGCCCTGAAGGTAAATATTTGTGTGCAGTTTGTGGTGAGTGTTGTCTTTTCCCCTGCCCCAAGGTTCCCCACCCCTCATTAAACACCTAACTTGTTGGGTCCCTAAGTCAGAAGGTTTGTCTCTTCGTCCTGCAAAACTTTGTTGTGCTGGCAAAACCAGAGGTCAGCTCCAGTTGGTACAATGCAAGCTCTACTCTAAACTTGTCTATTGCACTGTGGTTGGACAATTAAAGCCACTTACTAGTGCAGCTGTGGTCAGTTGTGCCTGTTACCCAGTGCACCACAAACTCATATCACCCTAGCTAGGATAGTTGTGGAATATTCTGTACAAACTCCTCCATTCTCTCAGCACTTCTACAGCTTTGGATATGTAAACTACAGAAACAAAATTAAGTATTGGAAATATTACCTAAAAATAGGAAGCTGTCATGAGTCTTCAGAGACCTCTTTCTAGGTGACTGAAAGTGAAAAGAACATGAGGAAACCCATAGCTCGTGTGAAGAGTATATCAAAGTTCATTCTGCATCTGAAATTGTTTGCTTTAAAGTTGACTGTGGATTATATCTCTTCAGTAAGTTGCTTGTCCTTCTCGAAGATGAAATCATCCTGACCTTCTGCATATGTCCTTTTGCAGACTGAAAGAGATGTAAGTGTACGACAGAGAGCTGTAGATCTCCTGTATGCCATGTGTGACCGAAGCAATGCCCAGCAGATTGTGGCTGAAATGCTGAATTACTTGGAGACTGCTGATTATTCTATCAGAGAGGAAATTGTGAGTTGATATTAGTGTTTTCCTTAACTCTTTCATAGCTGCCTTTGGCACCACCTGTGCCATATATTGATTGAGATGCTGGGGAGATTCTTTTTCATAGTGGTTTAATTTTGTAGTCTAATAGCAGAGAGCATTCTTCATTTAGGTTGAAGAAGAAAGGGAGGTTGAAGAATGTTCTTCATTTTGGTTGAAGAGGGTGGAGAGGGGAGAAAAAGCAAAGCCTTGGAAAATAAAACTTTAAAAAACCAAACTTGGCCTGCATTAATTTTACCAGGCTAAGGGTTGTGTCCTATTCTAATCAACTGTGTAATAGCTTCAAAAATTAATGTGATAAATACTTATGTGTAGCTGCAACTTCATATTTTGGATGCTATCACAACAGTCAGGAGTCAGCAGGAAAAAACATAATAGTTCAAATACTCACATAAGGACCTTCCTAGAACAGTGGCCAAAACCTGTTCTTAGGGTAGCTATTTACCTTAGTTGGGTGCTAAACTTTCTTGATGAGAGAACTTAACATAGAATGCAGTGTTAGTTGATTTCCCTCTTGCACTGTCCTGTTCCTGCTGGCAATCTCTCCTGACTTGGCAGAGAAATTAACTTGCTGCTCTTAAAAGAATGTGTCAATGTAGATGGAGCCGATAACAAATGATACAGAGATCTCTCATTTATGTTGATTGTTTGCTTTGGGATCTAAGACCCTTCATATGACCTGAGTCAGCTATGTTTTGGTGACTATAGTCTGCCTCTGTTAGCTTGAGTTGCTGGGCTTTTGTCCAGAGATTTTCAATTTCCTACGTGCTCCTGTTGCAGTGATAGTTTTGAGCAGGTTACCCAGGGGAGATTTGAGACTGGAGATTAGGAAGAAGTTGTACAGAGTGAGGGTGGGGAAACTCTGGAACAGATTGCCCAGAGGGTTTGTGGATGCCCCCTCCCTGGAGGTGTTGAAGGCCAGGTTGGATGAGGCCTTGAGCAACCTGGGCTGGTGGGAGGTGTCCCTGGCCATGGCAGGGGGTTGCAACTGGATGATTTTTAAGGTCTCTTCCAACCAAATTAATTCTGTGAGTTTATGGTGATTTTATAGCAAACAAAAAAATACTCAGTCAATTGCTCTTGATCACTTCAGCACACAGCTGGAGAGCCTCAGGTGCAAGCTCTTTGAATGCATTCTGGGGAAAGCATTGTGTACCTGGCAGCTAGAGTTTTCTGGCTCAGAATGTCAGTGCTCTTTCACCTGAGCTGTGGGTGCAAGTGAGCAAGTTGCTGCATCGAAAGGAGGCTTCTGGGCTGCCACGCGGTATCACAGCTTACAGCAGAAGCTAATCAACCTTCTTTATTCTCTTGTGTGCATTCAGGTTCTGAAGGTTGCAATCTTAGCTGAGAAATATGCTGTGGATTACACCTGGTATGTGGATACAATCCTGAATCTGATTCGCATCGCCGGTGACTATGTCAGTGAAGAAGTGTGGTACAGAGTCATTCAGATTGTCATCAACAGGGATGATGTGCAAGGCTATGCAGCAAAGACTGTTTTTGAGGTGAGAACGAGGATGTTCAGCTCACTTTCAAATTGAGGCAGGAATTAAGTAAATAGCATGGGATCAAGAAGGGGTGTGTGTCTGCGCTTCCCTGTATCAGAGAGGAATCAAAATGTAGCCTGAATATCTCAGTGAAACATTGCTAAAGGCTTCTGTGTGGCTAGCATCATAGTTTTGGTTTTGGTTTGTTTTTTTTTTAATTTCCAAGACACATATGAAGTTGATGAGAAGCTTTTCTGGCTTATACTAAGTGATACTTAGTTTCTTCCAGAAGTCATACCATGTATCATACTTTTCTCTCAAGTACTCTATAGTGCCTAGACCTCTTCCAGACTAGTAAACTGGACACGGAATTTTCTTTTTATACACTGCAGATTGACTGTTAATCTGTTCTTGCAGGCCCTTCAGGCTCCAGCGTGCCATGAGAATCTTGTAAAAGTAGGTGGCTACATCTTAGGAGAATTTGGAAATCTGATAGCAGGTGATCCAAGATCAAGGTAAAACACTTTCTATGAAGAATCCCATGTCTGTTGAACACAGGCCCCTTAAAGTGATTCAGCTCTTGCTACTAATGCGTTAAGAGTTACCCTCTCTACTGACACTGAACAAATTCTTTTTCTTCCCATCTTTTAAGTCCCCTCATCCAGTTCAACCTGCTGCATTCCAAGTTCCATCTGTGCAGCGTTCCTACCAGAGCTCTGCTTCTGTCTACCTACATCAAGTTTGTGAACCTGTTCCCAGAAATCAAAACTACAATTCAAGATGTGCTGCGTAGTGACAGTCAGTTAAAGAATGCTGATGTTGAGCTGCAGCAGAGAGCTGTTGAGTACTTGAGGCTCAGTACTATTGCCAGTACTGATATATTGGTAGGTATCCAGATGGGTTTGTTCTCTTACATGGAACTCTGGCTGTGTCTTCTGTCAACAAGTGAACTCCACTCAACTTGATCTGATTCCTCAGAAGCCTTTATGCAGGACTAAGGATCCAGAATGTGGGCACTTGTTTTATGTTGTTTCTTCTTTTTTTCAGTCTGCCCAATTCAGCTACAATTATCTTTAAGTTAGAGCTAAAATCCAAGTTGTTACTGCTGTAGTGGGACAAATTACCATTAAAGCATACCAGTCTGGGGCTGGGAAGCCAGTGCAGGCTGGTGCAGTGCAGTGTCCTACACAATTCAGATGCTTTGTTTTGAGGACTGATTTGGTAGTGGGCAGGAGGCTTGTAACTGCTTTGAGTTCTTTCTTGTTTATAGAAGTTCAGTGTGTTAAACCTTCTGCACTCAGATCTAGCCAGAGGATGGCACAGTTGGTCTTGACTCTTCATAAATGCTTGGGTCTGACTATGTCCTTGGTTTCAGTCTGGGTCTGCTTGACTTAAGGATTGTTAGGCCTGATATGATCTTATTTTTTGTTTGTGTAATAGCACTGTAGCAGAGAAGTGATCTGCTCTTGTTCTCTTAAACAGCTGCTTTGGGAGGACTTCAGAAAGTTTTTAGTATTTTTGTGTTGTTGTTTTGGAAATAGTAAATCTACTCCCTCACTGTCCAATGACCTGCATAGTCAACTCCTATGTGGATAATGACTTTTGTTTTTACCTTCAAAGTCTCAGAAGCTGGTTTGGTTTTTTGCTGTCAGTTAAACTAATACAGTTTTTGTCTGTGATAAGGCTACAGTGCTGGAAGAAATGCCTCCCTTTCCAGAGAGGGAATCTTCTATTTTGGCTAAACTCAAGAAGAAGAAAGGCCCAGGCACAGTTACTGACCTGGAAGAGATCAAAAAGGAGAGGAGCTCTGATATGAACGGAAGTGCTGAACCTGCTGCTGTCAATGCCACTGCTGACGTGAGTCAAAAACTGTTATTTCCCTCATTCAGGCAGTGTGAAAATGCCTTGTTAGGGGTTTATAAACTTCTCATCTCAAATTTCAGACTTATGTGTGCTTGCTATAAAATATCAGGGGGACATGCTTTACCCCCACACTCACCGTATGCTTGGATGCAGTTTTCCCTTGAAGATCTTTTGTAAATGGAGACAAATTGTCTGCACCCTGAAAAGGAAAATAAATAATTCCTTTTACATTGGTACTTTGGCAAGTATGAACATATTGCTGTAAACTTCAAAATGGGAATTTCTTTGCTGCTGAAATTACAGTGAAGGTGAGATGTTAAGATTAATGTACTTTAGAATTTAAGCTAGTCCTCGTAGTTATCAGCTGTTCTCCTGCTTTGTCTAATATGGTCTTGGTCTGGGTTATTTTGATGATGTTTTTTTGGTTTGTTTTTACTAGATACAGACAAGGTGGCTGCCCTTGAATCAATCTAACATGGTTACTGTTTATTTGACAGTACAGTTTGTGTTCAGTTGTGGAAGACAAGGCCACAGTCTTGTTTCTTCTGAGCTGAAATTTCTCCTTTTATTGTCGATTAAAGCTGGTAGGCTGAATCGTTCCCATAACGTAATACTTGTTTCTGGCTTTAATGACTAGCATAACTTGTAATTACATCCGAGATGTAGTAGTAGATTACTTAAGAGGAGGAAATATGTCAGCACACTCCCTGCTCGGTTTATTAAAGCAATAATCCTTTAACTCTCAGTCATTGCAGTACGTAAGAGTAGATGTTCCAAGTGCACCATCTTTGAATGGACAGAAATACCTTTCCAGCAGAAAAGCTGCCAGGTTCACTTTGCATGCCTGATTAAGGTGGCTGGCAGTTAAAATTGTGTTCTGTTTTATGAGCTTCACTTCATGGCTTGCAGCCATGTAAGAAACTCTGTTATAGCACTGTCATTACTGGCTCTGGTGTGACCCTGGCTTGGATACCATGAATCTGTTCCAAGCTAGTGTTCCAGCTGTTTGGATTGGCTTCTGATATTTTTTTGCCAGGGAATATTTTATTAGCCTGCATCAAATTCTGTTCTTTGGAGTATTTAACAACTTGGAGTTGGCTTACAAAAACAGGATTTCAGACTCAATCCAAATGCATCTCCTGACTCATCTTTGGCATATCTGGCATGTTGTAGGCTACTGATGTCCCATAGATGAACGCTAGAACAGTTTGTACCTTGTTCTTGCACGTGACTTGGGCACATGTATGGCCTTTGCATGTTTCTGTGTCCTGGCTACTTGATTTGTTCTCTTTGAGAAAGAAATTTCAAAGGTCTTGCCTCTGCCTTCAGTTGTTTGCAGCTTGAAGTAGCTCCAGGCTCTGCTTTTTTGCTGGTTAGGCTTGACATTGTTTCCAAGGTTTGCCCAGCTTCAAAAACCTGGGCAAACCCAGATTTCAAAAAACTGAGAATCAGTTTTGAAGATGCTGTGGTTTTTGAATTAAGCTTTGTGTAAAAGCCACTACCTTTCTTGCTGGATTCTGTGTTGAAAGAAAAGCAACACATTTAAATTTCATTCCATATAGTGCTTAATTTCTCTTGAAACTAAGGTGAGAAGTGGGCGGGAGGGCAGAAAACATTAGAATCTGATTCTGCAGAAAGCAGACAGATGAATTTGGTGTTTTTATTTAGCTGTCAGATAAAACCCTTAAAAGGAGAGGGGAGGAAAAAAAAATAAAGCAACAAAACAGACAAAAAAGCCCCCAAACCAACCACAACACATTTGTAAAATGACCTTAAGTTGAAATGCAATGTGGTAACTGCATTCATGCCTCCTATGTCCATTCAAAGCGTGATTTGGGGTGGGGAGAGGCACTGTGCCTTAGCTTGCTTGTCTGTGCCAGAGACACAGCTTGGTTTTAGTTGTGTTGCAGTGTAACACCCAAGTGTCTTGTCTTCCCTAGTCTACTCCTTCTCCATCTGCGGATCTGCTGGGTCTGGGTGCTGCCCCTCTCACCAATGCAGCTCCCCCACCGTCCTCTACTGGTAGCCTCCTGGTGGATGTATTTTCAGATGTTGTTTCTGCCGTCGCCCCTCTTGCTCCTGGTTCAGATGAGAACTTTGCGAGGTAATTAAATCAACCTGCAAGGAATCTGCAGAAGAATTTGGCTGTTAAAAGAAGCTTAGAGATGCAAAAATACAAGCAAATAACTTTAGGTTTTGTTCCAGCTTATCGAACACGTTCCTGGGTGGTAGTTGTGCAGCAGGAGAGGTGGTGTTGAATTCTGCTGGCTGTGTTCTCTTTAATGAATGCCTCTGCTCACGGAAGAACTGAGTCTGTAGCGAACAGCTTAAGGATAAGCACACAGTACTGTCTAGTTTTTGTGCTGGTTTTGTTTCTTTGTTAAACTAAGCTGCTTGTGCATCTCATTACATCTTGAAGTTGAGGGTTATCTGGCCTGATATGAATATGTTCATTCTTGTCTTCTTTCCATGAAGTATTCTTGGGTCTCTGCACTTACGGCAAGCTGATACTGGAATGGTGAGATGGATCATGTCCAGAGATACTGGGGCTCAGAATGTCAAGATAGACTTAAATTACTCTGCTGCTGTCTGACAAACAGATGTCAAAAGAGGGGGAAAAAAAACCCAGCTGCTTTGTGCTTCAGTGTTTTTTTGAGTATTTGATACGAGAGTCTTCATAATATCATTACCAAGGGTAGAGAAGGTAGAATATTACTCATCCTATCACCATTAAAAGCCACTGTGGCTACAGTGAAAGATCACAGAATGTCTTTGAAAGTCTGTCCCCTTACTGAGCAAAGACTGTGGTGCTGTTGCCAAGGAGCAAATTCCAAATGATATCATGACATTTGCAATGCACCTTAACACAGAAGATGTCATCAGTGAAACCAATGTACCTGGATTATGGAGCTTTTGATCTAAACCTTACAGCAGGCAGGGCATTGTTCACAGCAATTAAGACTTGATCCCATTTTTACTCCTGGAAGATGCTGAGTGATTCTTAACCTTGCTGCACACCACCAGGACTTTCAGAAGCTTGTTAGAGCTCTTTCTTTTTTTTTTTTCCTTTAAAGAAGAAGAAAAGAAACATCAAAACCCAGTACTAGTAGCTCCATAAGCAACAGTTACCTCAAAAGGTTTTCTTTCCAAGGAAGAAAATACAACATTGCTTAACTCCTTGGTCTGTCTGTAGGTGAAATGCTTCTCTAATGGTACTGAGAAGTTGCCTTTTACAGTTTGCTGCCTCTTTAGTGCTGTTGTCACTTTTGTTTCTGTTCCTTGGGTAAGTTATTTGCTGTGCGCCTGTCTCTTGCCTACACTTAATACTTGGGTGTGTTTGAGAACTGGCTGTGAGGTGCCTCTGAGGTCAGTGAAGTCTCTGCTTCAAAGTGCACATTTGTAGTAGTTAATATATATCTACAGTTGAGGTTTTGAACTAAAACTCTTGCTGTCACAATTCAACACCTAAAAGGACTGGATTCTTAAGAGGTGCAAATTGAAGCTAGTGAATGCCTTCAGCTTTCCTCTGTCTTGGGGAAGAATTGCTGGTTCCTAACAATCAGGGAGGGGTGGGTTGGGGGAGAGAAGTGGGGGAAAACATTGCCTAATGCCTCAAACCTTTCTAGGTGTACTGAGCTAGGGCAGCTAATAATTTTTTCATGCATTAAACTCAGCAGTGCCGTTTTTGAGGAAGGAGGTAAAAGGAATAACTAAGCACTAAGCTGTCTTTACTAACTCCTATCTCTGTCGCTACTGCCTTTCTTCCTTTGTGCTGCCTGAACTAGCCCTGACCTGGCTTCATCTGAGGTAGTTTCTGAGGAACCAGCTGATACTGTGCATGATGCTGATGAGCTTTTTCACAAGTAAGCAATACTAAAACCTTGCAAGGCTGGGCAACTTCCAGAATATAGCTATAAATCAAAACTATATTTGTGCATTACTTAATAACCAGCGAAAGTAGAGAACCATGTGCTGTCAGATTTGTGAGTAGAACACCTCTGTAGATGCTGTGGATGTTATGACAAGCTCATGAATACTCAGGTTAGAGCTAGCTTTTACCAGTCAGTACTGTCACACACTGCTCTAAAATGAGACAATGCCTCTTGTGTGTTACCTTCTGCAAGTATTCACAAACCAAGGAAAACCAGCAAAATGTACTAATACTTTGGAGTGTGTTTTTAAGTGCCTTGTATGCAAAAGGCTGATGTTCACTGACCACCCCTTCTACTTTGAAGTGGAGGGTGACAGAAAGGACTTGAAACCACTGCACAATGGGCTTCCTCTCTCAAAATGGGAAAAAATGCAGCTGTCAGTTGACTGATGTGATACAGAAGTGATTAAAAACAGGGATTCTTTTTTTTCTTCCAGGTTTAAACAGCCAAAGCTTCTAACTTTTCAATTCTGCACCAACTTAATGAGTTTCAGGGAGTTTTCAAGAATGTGAATAAGAAAAATGCTAGCCTGTTGCCTGGTCCTTTGTAGACTGTGTGTGCATATAGCGTATGGTGGCTTCCTTCCTAGTGTCTCAGGCATCCTACCAAACAAATTTGGTTCTCTTAGTGTCCTACAAGTGGTGGTTTTGGTTGTAAAAGTGTCTTTCCTAACTGCAGTTTTCTGCAAAGGCCTGTCACAGACTGATGCACTCTAGGCTAACCATACTCTTCATCCTCTCTGTAAACCTTGAATGTTGTGGTTCTAAATATTGTTTAATAACAGCTCAACTTAAAGGACATTTTTCCCCTCTCTTTCCCCTAGGTTTGTGTGTAAAAACAACGGGGTCTTATTTGAAAATCAGTTGCTACAAATTGGATTGAAATCTGAATTTCGACAGAACCTGGGTAAGAACTAGCAGGCTGAGTGCCTGTCAGCCCCAGTGCCAGCACTGGATTGCAGATAGAATTTGTCAGCTCCTCAAGGGGGAATTGTGATGTCAGCTCCTCATTCAGCCCTGTCCTCTCAAGATCTGCGCTGCCTTTGTGTCCCTGGCCTCTTGTATCATTCAGCTGTTTGGTTGCCTGATAGCTGAGACAAAGTGGGAGTGTGAAGGCAAACTCTAAGTTCCAGTTTTTGCTGCCTAATTGTAAGGTTGGTACAGCAAGGGACACTTGGTTCAGTTGGTACAAAAAGTACAGCAAGGGATTCTTCTCCATTTTCATATTTTAGTGTAGCTTACTGTAATAATATACAATATGCTTCAGACATGGCTGTCTTAATATATTAGTGCCCAAGATAGTGAAAACATCTAGGAAGCAGCTGGGACTGCCACAGGACAGCACTGGGATGGCTTGCTTCTCCCATTTGGCACCACTTTGGTACCAGAATAAACAACAATTAAAGTTTTCTGACAATGGGAAGACTTCCACTGATTATTTAACTGCCTTTGACAGCTGCTGTGGGGAGGGGTCTGATAATTTTGTCTTAATCTGTATGTCATTGTGAACTGGTGAATATTTTGGTGACACAAATCACGAGCAGTAAGTTTTGCTTTCAAAAATGTGGAAGTACAAGGTGTTAGATCCACAAATCAGAAGCAGCTCAGTCTGATTTTTAGGTGATGTACCTAAAAATAGATGTCTTCTCTTCTTTCCAGGGCGTATGTTCATATTCTATGGTAATAAGACATCAACACAGTTCTTGAATTTTACTCCGACAGTAATCTGCTCAGATGAGCTACAGTCAAATATCCTTCAATGCAGTAGCATGTGTCTGTTCTTACTTGGGATTTGTGTCCTGTGCTGCACAAGGTAATAAAGCAGCTGGATCAAGGCATGGTGTCCTTGAACATGAAGAAATAGTTAACAGCTGTTCACTAAAGTGTTTATGGAAAGAAGAGGTCTTGAGCTCTTTAAAGCTCTGGTATAAGTTCTGCTATTGAAATAGAGAAGATTGGGCTGAATAGATAATGCAGCTCTAGCTTTCTCCACTGTCATCAAGTAGCAGGGCTTAGACCATGGAATCATAAAATCATTCTAGCTGGCAAAGTCCTTTCAGATCACTCAGTCCAACCAACTCTGCCAAGTCTGGTGCTAAGCCATGGCCCTTAGCACCACATCCCTGTCTCTTTTCAACACCTTCAGGGATGGGGACTCAAAATCCTCCCAGGGGAGCCTGTTCCAGAGCTTGACATCCCTTTTCAGTGAAGAAATTATTCCTTATGTCCAACCTAAACCTCCCTTGGTGGAACTTAAGCCCATTTCCTCTTGTCCTATGACTTCTTCCTTGGGAGAAGAGACTGACCCTGCCACCTTCTTTGAACATCCTTTCAGGGAGTTGTAGAGAGTGAGAAGGTCTCACTTCAGCCTTTTTCTTCAGGCTGAACAATCCCAGTTATCTCAGCTGCTCTCACCAAACCTACTCTTTGGACCCTTCACCAGCTTTGTCCTTCTCTAGACCCCCTCCCAGCTCCTTAATGTCCTTCTTACTGCAGGAGCCCCAAAACTGTACTGGGTTCAACCTTACCAGTGCCCAATATAGGAGGATGTGATTTCCTTCAAGTCCTGCATTAGCAGATAACCTCAGACCTGAGATGGAGGTAGAAGAATCCATGTACATGAAGATCATAATGCTTTAAGCTCTTAATTTTCAGCTTGTCCTTAATGCTTGGTATTGCAATTAGAGATTTTCTGGGGGACCATAATCAAGCTTGTTGGAATCAAAACGTCACTGTAGTGTCCACATCAGAATAAGGCAAGGTGTTGGGTTTTCTTGTCAGGTCTTGCCTATGTCTTCATAAATGTTTGAGGGCACCTTTAAGAATATTCAAATAACAAAGCATTGTAGGGATTATTACTTCTATGCACCTTTTGTCCATACCTAGAAGTATGGGTGAAAAAAAAAAACCCAGAACACAAACCGACACTTTTTTTTTGTATGAGAATTAAGCTTTGACTATTCAGTAGCAATGAGTAGAGAATGAGTGGACACAGTGTTGAAGCCCTCGTGCAGGTTGTGGGAAGATTTGCTTTTCTTTCTTTGAGCTATGGATTTGTTGATCAGTTTCCTTAACCGTTTCCTACGCCTCAATCTTCAGACAAAACCTGTTGACCCCACAGTGGATGGAGGGGCCCAGGTTCAACAGGTGGTGAACATTGAATGTGTGTCAGACTTCATGGAAGCTCCCATCCTGAACATTCAATTCAGGTAAAACAGAGGTTTCAAATGCTGGTGCAGTTACTTAGAGGGGAGATGTAACATTTGTCCTGGTCCTGTGACTGAAGTGCAGAATATGGATGCAGAGCTCTCTTGGGTAGACTGACTTGAAAAATTAATATAACTAAGCTTTAAATACCCAGAGGAGGTGGAGAATCTGATTGGAATAATGCTGTTGTCAACATCAGCCCTTGGGAAATCCTAATTTCCAGGCTATGTTCTGCTGCTTCAGTCTAAACTGGTTGTTACTGGTATGTTTTTTACAGGGATATCTTATCACTGTTTTGATAGGTGCTGTATAGAAAGATAAACCTCTGCTGAAGCTGAGATCTTCATTAGAAGTTCTGCCAAGTCACTCTCAAGTGACATCCAAGCAGAACAATTTATTTAAAGTGGATTAAAGCTGTATCTAAGAAATAACATCATGTCAAGGCTGGGCTGGCCATCATGATCTCCTCTTCCCAAAGGGAAGAAGCGAGAGAAACTGGTGAAGTGGGAATGAAACTGAACCAGCTCAGATGATCAAGCCAATGAAATAGAGACAGAGTCAGAAACCAACACAAAACCCAATGCCTGATGACAATGACATCACCACTGGCACCACTGCTGCCAGGGGCAAACAGTGGGCAAGTCCCAGACTAGACTCAGCAGCAGATGGGAACTGGAACTGGGTTCAGGAGTGCAGGAAATTGGGATGAAAGGTGGAAGGGACAGAGTCTTTCTGGGACACAGGCCAGTGGAGAAGAGGCTTGACCCTGGGGATCCCTCAGCTTGCTCATGAAGATCCCATCCATGGGCTGCAATCCCTTGGTGGGCAGTTGAGGCTCACCTACTCCTCCCCACAGCTACTGCCTCTACTTTCTGTCCCACAAGGTGTGGCACAAGCTGTGGTAGTGCCTTTAGTGTGCCCAGGAGCAAGTCCGAGTAAGAGCCTTCTTCAGCCCCTGGCTGTGCCAAGCTGCCCTGAACTGTGGGAAGCGCCTGAGTGGGCAGGGCCAGCCCTGAGCAGAGCTGGTGCTGGTCCTGCTCACAGCAGGACATGTTGATGGGCTTGAACCAAAGAGCTGCACCTTGGTGTCCATCCTTGGCTGGTTGCTGTGAGCTGGCACTGCAGCGCTCACCATGTCCTCTTTGTTCCCCATGCAGGTATGGTGGAACATTTCAGAACCTCTCAGTAAAGTTACCCATCACACTGAATAAATTTTTCCAGCCCACAGAGATGTCTTCTCAAGACTTTTTTCAGCGTTGGAAGCAACTGAGCAAGTAAGACTTTCTGTACTTGAGATTGGGACTTCTGTGGTGGGCCAAAGGAAGAAAAAGGGGGCATAGCGAAGGTAGCTGGTGCAGTGCCCCATCCCATACTTGAGCCTGTGACTTATAAACTCTCCCAATGTAATTATTTGCTGTTCAGGAGTGCTGTGCATAGTAGAAGTGTTACACCATGAGTTCATCTTGCCTTGTCTTGCAGTCCAAAGCAAGAAGTACAGAATATCTTTAAAGCAAAACACCCGATGGATGCAGAGATCACAAAAGCAAAGGTGGGTGGCAGTTGTTCATCTTGGTTTACATGGCAGTTGGATCATCCTGGCACAGCCCAGTCCATGTTGTGTAATAGACCCTTGGCAGTGCTAGTTTCAGTGAACTGCTTTAGTGTGGCTTGAATGAGGTACAGTCTTCAATAGCAGCTGGAATCAGAGGCATGGAATGGTTTGGGTTGAAAGGGATCTCCAAAGGTCATTCAGACCAACCTTCATGTCGTAAGCAGGGATCTCCTCCACTAGATCAGGTTGCTCAGGGCCTTGTTGAGCCTGACCTTGAATATCTCCAGGGATGGGGCCTCAACTACCTCCCTGAGCAACCTGTTGCAGTGTTCCACCAGCCTTATGGTCCAGAACTTGTTCCTCACATCCAATCTAAATCTTATATAGTTTGAAAACGTTGCCCTCGTCCTGTCACTGCAGACCTTTGTGAAGAGTCCGTCTGCAGCCTTTTTTGTAGGCTCCCTTCAGGTACTGGAAGGCTGCTATTAGCTCTCCCTGGAGCCTTCTCTTCTTCGATCTGAACACTCCCAGCTCCCTCAGCCTGTCCTTGTAGAAGAGGTGTTCCAGCCTTCTGATAATTTTTGTGATCCTCCTCTGGACCTGCTCCATCAGTTCCATGTTCTTCCTGTGTTGAGGACAGAACTCCAGGTGAGGTCTCACCAGAGCAGAGCTAGAGTGCCAGTATCACCTCTTGGTCTGCTGGCCATGCTTCTTAAAACATGAAGCTATTTAAGAAAACACCAATTGAGTGCTAAAAACAGGACTGGAAGATACTTGAAGCCTTAACCATACCAGAATTATCAGTTAGAACTGAGAACAAGCAACTTTTTGTAGAACTGTCTGCCTTGGGCATAACAGAATTGATTAGTGAAAGCCAGGAATGGTTTTATCCAAAGCTGGAGAGACTTAGGTTGCAAGTAACTTATTTCTTAGTAGTTTTTAAGGAGACCCTTTTTTTCAGGAGCAGCTCATTGTCAGGGTCACTCTCGCTTCAGCAGTTTGTGGAATTAAATTTGATACTGGATATTTCTTTTGTGTCTTGAACACTTCAAATAAAAATTGGTCTTCTACTTGTTTTGGTGGTGTCTGTGCTCATGTAGACTCGGTGTTGGTGTCCTGCTGTCCCCACCTCTAAGTCTTCTGGGTTTCTTTCATAGATAATTGGCTTTGGATCAGCCCTGCTTGAGGAGGTAGATCCCAATCCTGCTAACTTTGTTGGTGCTGGTATCATCCATACGAAAACTACTCAGATTGGATGCTTGCTGCGCCTCGAACCCAATCTCCAGGCACAGGTATCTGTTTAAGTATCTGCAGCAAAAAAAAGAAGCTGTTGTTTAATCAAAGTATCTGTATCTGAAACCCCTGAAGGTATTAATTTAAAGTCACAGTTGCTATAGCTAAGTGTAGCTGCAAAATGCAAAACCCCTGAAGGTATTAATTTAAAGTCACAGTTGCTATAGCTAAGTGTAGCTGCAAAATGCATCAGCTGGTCCTGCCCCAGTTTTGGTAAGCAATTACCATAGCAATTCTTAACCTGTTGGAAGAGATCATTGTAGAGTTTTGAACTGTCCATGGAGGCTCATCTCTTGAAGGCTGGAAGCATTTCATGGTGCTGGTGTGTGGACAAAAAATGTAATTCCCTTTGCCACTTCACATTAGCAAAAGTGTGATTGGCTAAAAAGAGAAAACATAAGCAGACACAAAGGTTAAGAATATCTGTATTCAGGCGTTTTGAAAGAGTTTTAATAAATGTAAGTGAGAACTAAGAATGTGTTTTGGGTAGTAAGTCTCCTGTTTCCTGTAGTAGTAGTAGAGAGTCTGCAGGCTTTCCCACAACATAGTACTCTTTAAAAAAGAAATTGCTGTTAAAGCCTGAAAATACTGGAACAAAGGAAGTTTCACAAGATTGTAGGGGTGTGGTTTAAAATAGCTGTTCTGTAGTAGCTGGCTGCCTCTGGATGTTTAACTTGAGGTCTCTTTACTACTGAGTAACAAAAGCAGCAAGAGGTAGTTGGCAGCTTTCCCTAGTTGACTGCGTGCATTTAGTGCCAAGCTGCGTTTCAAAAGTAACCACTCTGTTGTGTTCTCTTTCAGATGTATAGGCTCACACTACGAACAAGTAAAGAAGCTGTATCTCAGAGGTTATGTGAATTGCTGTCAGAGCAGTTTTAATATTAACCATGTCAGTTTTGGGTTTTTTCCCCATTTATATCACTGTCATCATACTGCAAATAAATGTCTTGTACATCACTGTCTGAGTACTGCAATGTTAACCAGCTCCCTGCCTTATTAGGACTTGACCCTTGTTTGAAATGGAGACTATAAAATGTACAGTACAGGGAAGTGACTTTTTACATTAAAAAAAAAAAAGCTTTTAATGTGCTACACAAAGAGTGGGAGGGCTGTCTTGTGCTCCTTTTTCGTTTCTTGTTTCTTTTGCAGAGGTCAGGCTTTTAAACTTGTTAAAGGGAAACGGATTTAGATGTGGTGACAAGGACTTCAGCTGGAAATGACTAGTAACATTCTGCCTTGCTGCCTTCAACAGGCACTCTCTCTGCTCTCAGCTGAAAGAAACCAATGTAGTGCTGCTCAGCAAGGTCAGTTCAGCCCTTCATGTAGACTCAGAACTGTGTCAAGTTGAACGTTGCCACAAGTCTTGTCCGAGGGGTGTTTGAGTCTGATTCAAGTGAATGTTTGAGTGTCACCCATCTTTGTATTTGCAAAATGGCCCAGGGCCAGAGTCTGTAAACATCAATTCTGTAATCCTTTGCATCTTAATGAGCTTTGGGAAGTAGATTGAACACACATACTGTTCCCAGCCCTTCTGCTTACCTCAGATGAGGAGGTGAGCTGCTCTGGTAGGTGGTGAATGAGTCCAACTGATGTTCAGTATTTTGTTCTGTGTTCTTCCTGTTTCCCATCAGACTTAGCAAGTACTAGTCCTTGTGATGTGATACAACTAACAGCAGAGTCTGGTGGTGTATAAAAGGAGAAGTGGCAAGAAATGGGCCCTCAAAGGGCTGTAAGGCATACACTCTTTTACATAAAAATGTAATTTTTTTTTTTTTCTCCCTGGTGTACAGTGATGGTAAAACTCAAGAGGTTGAGTAGCTGATACCTGAACAGCTTTCTGCCTGTCAGTGGAGGTAAAAATACCCAACATGGTATAGAAGTCTTGTGTTGAGACTGAGTAAAGGCCCATAAACAATGTTTGGCTTTTGTAGTGGTTTTTAAAACCAAAGCCTTTGTAACTTGCCCCACTTCAAACTGTTTGCAGCATCTCTGCAGAAGCAGACACAACTTTGGCTCACTCTGCTCAAGCCTGGAGGTGCAGCAAAGGTTGCTAGAGCAAAGCAGCAAGGTAGTGCACTTAGCTTCAGGCAGTCGTGTACTGCAGGTCACCATGAAGGAAGTCAGCTGCTGCTGACGAGGAGAGAAGTGAACCTCAACAAGATTTCCTCAAGGTTACTTAAAGGAAGCCTGCAGCACATGACAGCCAAGTACCCCATGCACAAAGGTTTTGAGTGAAGGGTGAGATTGAAAAGCCATGTAAATGAGGCTCCTGTAACGCTGCCCAGCACACAGCAGGGGACAGGGTTCTGCAGGACTGAGTATGCCTTGCTGTTTGCTTCAGTGCTTTGAGTTGAAGGACAGAACTGGGTGACAATTATCATTTGCTTTGGTTGAAGGCTGGTGAGGAACAGAGGCTTGGCTGCTGTGTGTGGATTTGGGGAGCCACTTGGTTTATTTTTCCAGCGATGGCTGGTTGCTATGGGTATTACAGCTGAAAACTTGGCTATGGACCTGGCCTTTATGCAAAGGCTCTCTGGAACAGTTTGCCCTTTTATGGCCTTTCAAGTAGCTAATCAAGACTCTTTGATCACAAACATTGTCTTGGAGAATCATGGTGAGCGGTTCCTGCAGTGGGGTTGGGCAGTTGGCAGAATGCTACTGGACTAGATTTGTTTTGTCCTTTGGATGTCAGGTGTCTCTTCACTCCTCCTGTTACCTTAACCCTGCTGTTGGCTGCTGTCCTAAATAACTCTGAACTAAAGGGAGCAATGAGAAGAGAGGAGCTTCTGTTTCATTTCCTCCAACCCCTGTTGTGTATCTGTCCTGCCGACCGCCTTCTGTGCCCTCATTAAAGGACACCTCGAGACACTGCACGACTTTAGGTCACTTTGCTTTTGGTTCAAGCTGTGCTGCAATGTGCATTCAAAACGTGGGCAGGAGGGGGTGGGGTGGGGGGGTTGAGGGAAAAGTCTTCTCAGTGGTGACCGTGTTAAGCTTCTGATTGTTCACACTTTGTATTAAATGTCAGCTCAATCAAGCCATGAGCAGAACAAGTGAACAAATTAAAGGCAAATACTTGATGATCTATTTTTTTTTTCTTTCCTCTCTCTCTGTGTGTGTGTGTGTGAATGATGGTTAACTTACCAAAGTGATGTATCCTGTCGAGCAGACAAAAGTGATTTCTGCAGTAAACAGTGTTATTGTTTTTAAGTACAGTATTTTCAGGCATTGACATGTGGAAAATAACTGAATAGCAAAACAGGTAGCGTATCTTCATTCTTGACCTACACTCCAGTATGTAACATTTATGGTGATTGTCTTATTTGTATAAAACAAAGTTCTGTCAAATTAAGTGGAGAATTTTCATATAGAAGACTATATATTAGACTATATTCATCAGAAGAACGTATTAAGATTAAATAAATGATTAGAACAGTAACCAAACTGTCCTTTTTTGTCTGGGGGCATGGAAGTGTGCAGAACTCGTGCCTGGAGTGGTTGGCACACAACAGCAGGCAGTGTGTGATGGGAAATTGATGGAATGGCTGTCCAGCACAGTGAAGTGGCTGTTCCACAGGTCTTGGTCCAGCTGCTGTGAGCCTAGCAGACTATTTCCAGCTCAGTAATGAAGACTCAGTCAATCCAGTTTCTTCTACTTTATTAAGAAGTTGATTTCCAGTTGCTTCACAGTGCACAGGTCAGTTCTTAGCCTCTGCTTCCACACCCCCACCCGTGAGCAAGGTCTTCCTCTTCCCACCCTGCCCACTCTGGCTTTCCTCCCCTGCACCACCACCCCCAACAATTTATCAGTGAATTGCATCGACGCTGCAGGTAGGTGCCCAGGGAGCTCCACTGCCAGGCCACCCTGGGCAAGTGGTGCAGGAGCTGTCCCAGTGATCAGCAGTGGCTGTCAAGTGTTGAAGTGTGATCAGTGGTGAAGGAAAAGCAGCTGGCAGCTGCAGGCCTGGCCTAGGCTATGCAGCTGTCAACCTTGCACACACAGCCACTGAACACAACTATTTCTGTGCTGAGCCTTTTCCCGGGGTTATCTGGGTCTTGGCAGGGTAGCTGGAGCTCCTGCTTCACCATCAGGTGTGGGGCACAGCAGCCACATGCTGTGTTGGTGGTCATCTTCTCAACATCAAACCTTTTGGGAAGAAAGGGAGCAGCAGTCAGGGTCTGTGTGCAGCACACAGCTTTTCAGGTGCTTGAACGCTGTAGGATTGATGGAGTGCTCAGAGGAAAGAGCACAACCTCAGAGTACAATGATTAGGCTGAGCAGAGAGCTGCAAACAGCACAGCACTTGGCTCTGTTTTAGCATCCTGTGATGACTGCTGTGGGAGGTCAGGTCTCTATAGCTGCTGCCTGCCTTTCTGAGACTGCTTCCACAGGTACTGCAACTCTTAAGGCTGGAGAGCTAAGAGAACTTGATCTCCCTGTTAACCACCAAGTGAGTGCACTGTGGTCCACACAAGGGCTCTGGTCTGATATGCCAACAAAGATGCTAAAGTGTGTATGTGTCTTGCACAGCTGATGGAGGAAGGCAAACTCCCTTCTCTGAACTGCTAGCACCAGAACCCCAGCTGATGGTTGCAGGATGCCAGGTCTGTGCTGTGAGGTCCAGCAGCTGAATTAGCAGGAATGAAGCACAGGTTGGTGAACAGGACCAGGCAGTTAAGATGCAGATTCTGCCCTGGTCCTCCTGTTGTTGTTAGGCTGGTGTTTGCCTGTGTTTGACCAGCTCTGCTGCTGGACCTGGACCTGGTCCTATCCCATTTTGTCAGTGGGAAGCTGTGTAAATGTTGGCTAGAATTCAGCTATAAGAATGAGAGAGGAAGGGGAAAATAGATTTGTATAAACTTCTGTAATGGCAAGAAAGGCCTCCTTGGGCAACTGAGGCAAAACAGTTTCTAACCACAGCTTTCTCCCCTCCCTCAGGCTTCACAGCCCTCTTCAGAACACCAGACACAGAGCCAAGTGGCTTTTTGACCATGCTGGGGGCCACTTCAGCTCACTCCAAAGGGGACAGCTTTTGGCTTCAGATTTTGTTGCAATTAGTTACAACAAAAGCCCAACCCTCACCTCTCTGTTCTTGAAGTTTTGTGTTGTTGGGAAGATCACAAGTGTCTTTTTTCCTTTTCCCCTAAATAACTGAACTCGGGAATGGTACTGGGGTAAGTTTAGCTTTATTGAAGCATCACTTCCCTGCCTGAAGAGGCTGTAGGTGAGCCAGCAGCACTGCATAAGAGGGACAGCTCACTGGTGCCTGCAAAGCATCCTCAGTCACACCAGTAGGAGGCACTGATGAGGCAGCTGCACTGGTACTCTGAGCAAGCAGAGCAATTTATTTTGCCCTGGCTGTTTGAAAGCAGGTATTTAGAGTCTGACTGACAGGTGGTGTGTTGCTGGGTAGAGACCAGCCGCACAGAATTGTTTCACTTGAAGATCATAGACTCAAACCTAATCATCAACCTAATCATGGCCTTTAAATCAGGTCCCCAAGTGCCATGGCCACAAGCTTCTTCACCACCATCATCTATCTAGGACAGCCTGTTCCAATCTCTGGGCACTTCTGCAGCAAAGCAGTTTTTTTCCTCATTTCTGACCTAACCCTTACCTGGCACAATTTCAATCCACTTCTTCTCCTATTCGCTTATATTGTGGAGAAGAACCCACCCTCACCTCCCTGCAGCCTCCCCTTGTCCACACCACACACCCCCTAGCTCCCTCAGCTGCTCCTCACCAGCCCTATTGTCCTAAAATGTTTGTCCCTGTGTTAAAGGAGCAGGAGTCAGCCAACAGCTGTAGCTCAGTGCAGTGCTGCAGAGCCCCTGAGCCATCCTTACCTTGTGGCAGATGGGCATGAGCCTTCGCAGCGGCTTAAAGTGACGTTGGCGGAGCAGCCTTTGTAAGTTATTGTTTCTTCATAGCTGTGTTCTCTGCAAGGCTCTGGCAAAAGTGAAAAGATGAAGTTACAGAGTCACAGAATGGTAGAGGTTGGAAGGGACCCCTGGAGATCATCAACCTGATGTGGCAGGTTCACCTAAAGGTCACGCAGTGAACACATCCAAATGGGTTGGTGTATTGGGTTGAGGCTAGCTGCCCCCACCCTGAGCCCAAAAGCCCAGTAAAGACTCAAAAACGATTTGGAAGTAAAAAGGGTAAACTTTAACAACAAGCAAGAGGGAAAGGGATTTTTTACAGCAGGTGGGAGAAAGGGAAACAAGCTTTGGGATATGGGGAATAAGGGAAAAGGGTACAGAGACCAGGGAGAAGGGGGAAAAAAAAAAAAAAAAAAAAATACAACCGCTGCAGGCAGCTGAAGTTCGATTGGCTTTTGGAAAGCAGGATGCAGGAGTCCTATAGCGAAAAGTCTCAGTCTCAGCGGACACTAACGGTGCTCTAACACAGGGCGGCAGGGAGACATGTGCTGCAGCAGCACAGAGCGAGAGCAGCTGCTCGACCAGCCGGCACGAGGAGAAGAGGAGAAGAAGCAGAAAAGAGAGAAGGGAGGGGGACTGGGTTCCCCCTCTTATAGTCCCAAAATCCTAGCAGGAAGTGGGAGTGTCTAACCATGCAACCTGGGAAAAAGGGTGAAACCATTCCTTGGGAAAAGACAGGGGGTCCCAGGGGGCTTAAACCATCACAGTTGGGAATGCTTCCAGAGATGGAGACTTGAGCACCTCTCTGAGCAGCCTCTTCCAGGGTTCCATCACCCTTACATTACTTTTGCCTCACATTTAGCTGAAACTTCGGTCAAGACTGTGCCCATTGTCCCTTGGCACCACTGACCAGAGCCTAACCCTACTCCCCTGACCCCCCCTCATCCTTAAATATTGATGAGCATTAATGAGATTTCCACACACACCCCACCCCCAGCAACTGCCAAATGAAAGCTGCCTGCCTCACTATCCCTCAGTGGGACTAGACAGGAGGCCTCTGCTGCCTACGGAGAATACAGCTGGAAAGATGTAGCTGTCTCTTGTGCATCCACACCAGTACTGCTGCCTCCTGGACATCCTCAAGCAAGACAGGTCCAGTTAAAACCATAAAATCATAGAACGGTTTAGGTTGGAAGGGACCTCAAAGCTCAGCCAGTTCTAACCCCCTGCCATAGGCAGGGACACCTCCCATTAGAACAGGTCACTCAAGGCTTCATCCAGTCTGGCCTTGCATCCAGTGAGGGAGCAAGCACAAGCTCCCTGGGCCTGTGCCAGTGTCTCACCACCCTCACTGTAAAGAGCTTCCTCCTAACATCCAGTTTCAGTCTCCCCTCTGCCAGTTTAAACCCATTCTTCCTCATCCTGTCATTACAAGACCTTTTCCATAGTGCCTCCCCAGCCCTCCTGTGAGCCCTCTTCAGATACTGGAAGGCTACTAAAAGGTGTCCTCAAAGCCTTTCTGTGCTCTTCTTCACCGGGACCTGTGCAGAACTTGCAGGTGTGGTGTTTGGTCAAAATGTATTTGGGGCTCATTCTGCACAGAAGCCCAAAGCAGCACAGATCCTTCAAACCTGAGAAACCAGGATCCTGCAGAGGAGACACCACACAATGCTCCAGTGTGCAGCTCACAGGAAGACTGCAGTGGAACCCAGGAGAGATGGAACATCAAACATCCTTCATACCCTGCTTAACTGGGCTTTAAAGACTGAAACCCAAACCACTGTCAGCCTCCTGAATTCAACACTTGGAAGTGTGGAGCAGGAAGCTGTTAGGAAATCAAAGACTTGAGACAACTGCTCTACAAAAAGAAAAGATGGAGCCAAATACCAATGGTCTGAGACCAGGGAATACACAATGTACAAATTAACCACTCCTGAAATAAAGCTCAAGAAGGGCCTTAGAGAGCTGCTGGAGAGAGTCCAGTGCAGAGCTACAAAGATGCTGAAGGGAGCAGAGCATGTCCCTGCTCAGGGCAGGTTGAGGTGGCTGGGGGCTTTTGAGCTCGGAGCAGAGGAGCCTGAGGGCTGCCTCCTTCTGGATGATAAAGATGCACAGGGCAGTGGGGGGAGGACAGAGCCAAGGCTCTGCTCAGGGATGCCCAATGAGCAGGACAAGGGACACCAGGAGCAAGCTGGAGCAGAAGAGGTGCCATGGGACCATAAAAAAACTTCTTCACCATGAAGGTGCAGAGGCCTGAAGCAGGCTGCCCAGAGATGATGGAGTCTTTCTCTGGAGACTCTTTCTATGGACACTTTCCAACTGCACCTGGATGTGTTCCTGTGTGACCTGTCCTGAGTCATCCTGCTCTGGCAGGGGGCAGGACTCTGATGTTGACAGGTCACTTCAAGCCCTAACGTTCTGATTAAGTGAAAAGATGTGGTAAACCCAAAGCATGCTAGAGGAGATGACATGAAGCTACCTTACCTTGTGACAGTGTTGAGGATGCAGCAGAAGGCAAAGATGTTGAAAGCCTTGAGGTGAAGGGAGATGCTGTGGTGCGGGTGGTGCTTAGTGTGGTTGTGTGCAGAGAGGTGCTTACCACTGCCTCTGTAGAAGCAGTGGTGATAACACTGGGGGCAGAGGTCATGGTGGTAGATAAAACAGTTGGGATCAAAACTGGAGTGGACTTGGTAGAGATGCTGGTAGGAAGCACCAGCGAGGAGGTTTGGCCATGTGGAGTAAGGGTGGTGTTTGGAGTGGGAAAGTACACGGTGCTGGCAGGAGCTCCAGCTGTGGAAGTGGTGAGGGACACCAGGCCATGAACTGGGCTAGTGGTTGGGGCTGAAGGGGAGGAGAGTGTGGAAGTGGTGGGAGATGTGATCCAGGTGCTGGGGTTGCTGCTGGGGCCAGGAGCAGAGCTGGGATTTG
>VWZI01004082.1:232176-243100 GCA_013396835.1 Psilopogon haemacephalus | reverse complement strand
TCTTCCAACCATTGCAACCTGTATTACCCAGTTGTGCTTTGTAAAGCGAACTGTTTGTAGCATTAGCAAACAATGCAGAGTAAATATGTATTTACAGTGACTCTTAGGAATGAGAGTGGTGCACATCTCCTGGAAGCAATGCACCAGCACTGACATGAAAGCCTGTTCCTATCTTTTATTTAACAGTAAGCCGTATTTTAACACCGTATTTCATTTTCTGTTTACTATTTTTCTTCAGCTTTCTGATGCACTTCGAGATGCTATGGTTTGGTGATTAAGGATGCTGGGATGAAGGTTAGACTGGATGATCCTGGTGGTCCTTTCCAACCATAGTGATTCATAGTGATCAGATATTGTGCTCAGGGATTTGGTTTAGTCAAGGACTTGTCAGTGTGAAACTAATGATTGGACTCGATGATCTTGAAGATCTTTTCCAATCCAACCCAACCCGTGATTCTGTGAGAAAATCCCCACCCTGTAATAGCAATTAAAAGAAACTATGCTGTGCTCTATTTAGCTACCCACAGTACTGTTTTCAGCAGTTCTCAGACACATGAGAACAGGAGTTGTGGTGAGTCTTCTGTGATATAATGTGTGCCATGAGTCCATCCTGCTTTACTGTTCTCAACAGCAGACGTTGATTGGCTGGAGGCACAACTTGGGGGACAGAGTGGCTGGAGAGCAGCCAGGCAGAAAGGGATCTGAGGGTGCTGGGTGATAGGAGCTGAAGATGAGCCAGTATATTACTCACAGAACAGGTATGGGATGTCTTGTACTGTATTGGTTTATTCTATCCTATCACTACAATAACAGAACCACAGAATGAAACAGGTTAGAAAAGACCTCTAGGATCACCAAGTCCAGCCTACCAGTTAGGGTTAGGTGATAGGTTGAACTCGATCCTAGAGGTCTTTTCCAAACTGCTTCATTCATTCTGTGATTCTGTCATTCTGTGATCTCCTAACCCTTCTAATTAACTAAGCCATGGCACTAAGTGCCTCATCCAGCCTCTGCTTAAACACTTCCAGAGATGGGGACTCCACCACCTCCCTGGGCAGCCCATTCCAATGCCAATCACTCTCTCTGGCAACAACTTCCCCCTAACATCCAGCCTAAACCTGCCCTGGCACAGCTCGGGGCTATGTCCTCTTGTTCTGTCACTGGTGAAGAATCCAACCCTACGTGGCTACAACCTCCTTTCAGGTAGCTGCAGAGAGCAATGAGGTCTGCCCTGAGCCTCCTCTTCTCCAGGCTGCACACCCCCAGCTCCCTCAGCCTCTTCTCGTAGGGCTGTGCTCCAGCAAGAAGTTATCATACAAAACTACAGGAAAACAAAAGTTGTGAGCTGCTTATGTGGAGGATTCCTGAGACCTATCAATGCATCCACGTGGTACAATACTGACAGAAGTGCTATACAGTGTATTGATCAATTCACCCCATTTTAGTGACAAGGAATGATGATGGTCAGCCAGCCTAACTTCTGCACCAGTACAATCTACTCCACTGAATAAGCACAGTGTTTGCCACAGAACTGGATGATGTTCTCTAGGATAGTGCCTTACCCTGAATGCAAATACTTATGCTGCAACAGTTAACTTTTTAAAGCACTAAAACCTGTCCTTTGTGTCTGAAATGCTGGAGTTCCAACGGCCCATTTAATCTCCTGATACTTCTGCCAGCAAGAGGTGCCCACTGTTATCAGATTTTCCCTCTGAAGTCGTTTGTAATCAGGTTGTCCTTTAATATTTTCTTTGATAAAACAGATAGGGAAAGGACCTAGGCTTCTGCCTAATGCCAGTCCTTTCAACATTCTAGTGGCTCTTCTCTAAACATCTTTTAAACTTTAAGATTCTTGAAGAGTGAACACAAGAGGCTGAACCTTGTTTCAGCATCAAAGAAAACTGCTGAGCAGACGAGTAAGGTAAGTTGAGAACCCAAATGCATGCCAAGAGTCCATTTTTGGGCTCAGCCTTGGTTCAGGACACCCTGAGATTTCTTCAGACTTATTGCCTTCTGTAGTAAAACTGTCTGGCAAACACATAAACTCATAATCATAGAATCATAGAATGGTTTAGGTTGGAAGAGACCTTAAAGATCATCCAGCTCCAACCCCCCGAGATAGGCAGGGACACCTCCCACTAGATCAAGTCGCCCAAGACCTCATCCAGCCTGGCCCTGAATACCTCCAGGGAGGGAGCAGCCACAACCTCCCTGGGCAACCTGTGCCAGTGCCTCACCACTCTCACTGTGAAGAACTTCCTCCTAACATCCCGTTCAAATCTCCCCTCCACTAATTTGAATCCATTCTCCCTTGTCCTGTCATTACAAGACCTTGTGAATAGATCTAATAATACTGAAGCTAAAATTCTGCGCAGCTAAGATGCCAAGTTATTCAGATCTTTCAGTCTTCCCTCTCAAGAGAGATGTTCCAGTCCCTTAATCAACCTCATAGCTCTGTAGTTTCCAGTAGATTCCACTCTCCAGTAGTTTCCTGCCCCCCTTGAACTGGAGAGCCCAGAACTGTACACAGCATTCCAGACATGGTGTAACTAGGGCTGAGTAGAGTGGGAGGAGATCCTCCCTTGATTTGTTGGCCACTCTCTCCCACAGAGCAGTAAAAACAAGACTCCTACTCTCTTATATGATTGGATGACCTGCAGAAGACATTCAGTGGGTCCATCTTTTGTTCATTATGTGTTAAAGCACTGATCACTGGCCTCACACCCACTGATACCCTAGCAGTAATTCAAGGGCTACAGAACTACACACATCTACATGTATCAAGACACCATCTGATACCAAAGAGTATATTTAAGTCTATAAAATGACACATTTTCACATAAAATTTGGTTAAGCCCAGTCTTGCAGACTCCTTCCATTCCTTTTTGCTGTTGCCTATAATGGAAAAAGGAGCAGGTGCTCTACTGTGTGTTTACAGAGTTTATAGTGTGGCCAGCAGGACAAGGGAGGTTATTCTGCTCCTTTACTCAACACTGGTCAAGCCACACCTTGAGTGCTGTGTCCAGTTTTGGGCCACTCAATTCAAGAGAGATGTTGAGGTGCTGGAAAGTGTCCAGAGAAGGGAGACAAAGCTGGCTGGAGCACAGCCCTATGAGGAGAGGCTGAGGGAGCTGGGGGTGTGCAGCCTGGAGAAGAGGAGGCTCAAGGCAGATCTCATTGCTCTCTACAACTACCTGAAAGGAGGTTGTAGCCAGGTGGGGTTGGGCTCTTCTCCCAGGCAATCATCAACAGAAGGAGTGGACATAGTCTCAAGCTGTGCCAGGGGAGGTATAGGCTGGATGTCAGGAGGAAGTTCTTGCCAGAAAGAGTGATTGGCACTGGAATGGGCTGCCCAGGGAGGTGGTGGACTCACTGTCTCTGGAGGTGTTCAAGCAAAGCCTGGCATGGTCTAGTTGATTGGATAGGGCTGGGTACTAGGTTGGACTGGATGATCTTGGAGGTCTCTTCCAACATGGCTCTATTCTATTCTATTCTAGTCTAGTCTAGTCTAGGCTAGTCTAGTCTAGTCTATCATATCCTGTTCTGTTCTGTTCTGTTCTATTCTATTCTATTCTATTCTATTCTATTCTATTCTATTCTATTCTTCTATTCTATTATATTCCATTCCACTCTATTTTGTTCTACTCTACTGTATTCTATTTTATTCTGCTCAGTTCCCATTATTTTAGAGCAATCTTCTCATTATAAAGATTTTTTTACTTAAATGAGAGCACAAATTATGAAAGTGAGGATGGTTTACAAAACACTCAGGTACAACTCAAAGTGACTACACAAAAAAGACATAATTGCATTATCTTTGCAATTCCTTGATGGCCAGTGAAGGTCACAAGACCCCCGTGAAAGCCTCAGCAGAAACTCTTTGAAGTTACAACACATCTGAACTTTGAATTTAGTCATAAAAATATTGTAGTCACAAAGGGTTGGAAAGGCACCCAAACCATTTAACAATGCAAAATTTCAAACGAAACAGGGATCTGATTTATGACAGAAGATGAATTTTGACTCATCTATGACTAAGTTGCTGCTAGTGAGTAACTCACAGAACTTCAGTCTTTGGCATGTATTGGTTCTGAAAATAAAAATATCAATCCCTCAGCACTAAAAAGAAAACAAACCCCAAACCAAACAAAAATACCCAAACAACAAAACAACTCTACCACTTGTATGAATCTTTGAGTTGTCACAGCTTACATTATCAGCTGACAACAGCTTGTATCATGCAGAACAGACTTATTTTGGGATTCTAAGAGAGCTCCATCTCACTAAAGTGACCAGAGACAGAACAGATAAAGAGAGTCTGTTCTTTGAAGCAGCATCTCTGTTATGAGCTGGGCAAGCTGGTGAAAAGAAGTTTTTAATGGTTCCAGTTGTGCCGTGCTGAAATATGTTCCTCAATAAGCAAAATATTTCATGCTTTGGTTTCGTTCAAAGACATGAAAAGCCAAGTGCCAAGTGGGGTCAGTGCTGGCACCAGTGCTGTGCAACATCTTTGTCAGTGCCATGGAAATAGGAATCAGTGTGCAGCTGGCACCAAGCTGTGTGGCACAGGAGACTTGCTAGAGGGCAGGGATCCATCCAGAGGGAGCTGCACAGGCTGCAGAGCTGTGCCCAGGCCAACCTCAGGACATTCAACAAGGCCAAGTGTAAGGTCCTGCACCGGGGTGGGTGCAATTTCAAGCACAACTGCAGGCTGGGTGGGGAATGGCTGAGAGCAATCCTGAGGAACAGGACCTGAGAGTCTGGAGTGATGCAAACTCAAGATGAGGCTGCAGTGTGAGTGCAGCCCAGACAGCAACTGTGTGCTGGGCTGCAGCAAGAGCAGCTGTGGGCAGCAGGGCAAGGGAGGGGATTGTGCCCCTTGGCTCTGCTCTCCTCACACCCCACCTGCAGCACTGTCTGCAGCTCTGCAGCCCCCAACACAATAAGGACATGGAACTGTTGGAGCCAGTGCAGAGGAGGCCACGAAGATGCTGAGAGGGCTGCAGCAGCTCTGCTCTGAGGACAGGCTGAAAGAGTTGGGGCTCTGCAGGCTGGAGAAGAGAAGGCTGCCAGGAGACCTTGGAGTGGCCTTCCAGTATCTGAAGGGGGCCTACAGGAAGGCTGGGGAGGGACTATTGACAATTTCTTGTAATGACAGGATGAGGAGGAATGGGTTTAAACTGGCAGAGGGGAGATTTAAATGGGATTTAGAAGGAAGTTCTTTACAAGCCAGAGTGGTGAGACACTGGCACAAGTTGCCCAGGGAGGTTGTGGCTGCTCCCTCCCTGGAGATGTTCAAGGCCAGGTTGGATGAGGTCTTGAGCAACCTGTTCCAGTGGGAGGTGTCCCTGCCTATGGCAGGGGGTTGGAGCTGGATGAGCTTTGAGGTCCCTTCCAACCTAAACCATTCTATGATTCTACGATTCTATGACCTCTTGAATTGTGTGGTCAAAAATAATCTTCTGTTGATTGTTTCTTTTTTTCTGTATCAATAAATAACCACATCCATTTCAGACACCATGCACAATGGAGAGTATGGCACGTGGAGTGCATCCACTCCTTTCTTTGCACATATTATATGCTTGTAAAGAAATAACATTTAAGAAAACAGAGCTGCTTATTTCCTGATGGTAGTCATCACTTTTTTGAAGGCAAAAGGAATTTTCCCACATCCAGCTCAGATTTCCATCTCATCCCATGTCCAAGTTACCAATAAACGCTACAAAAAAATACACATATCTGACTCTTTATCTGCCTTTTTTTTTTCCCCCAATGAAATGAATAATACTGTTTTTCACTCCATCCTGTCATAAAAGATATCTCTGAAACTCTTCTGTAAGACAGCTTGCGTGTAAAGCAGCAACAGCTCACAAAATGCATTTTGAGCTATGCTGAAATACACTAAAACCAAAAAAGCAATGAAAAAACTACCTCTTTCATCTAGCTTAGAATCACAGAATCAGTCAGGTTTGGAAGGGACCACAAGCATCAGCCAGTTCCAACCCCCCTGCCATGCCCAGGGACACCCTACCCTAGAGCAGGCTGCCCACAGCCTCTGCCAGCCTGGCTGCAAACACCTCCAGGGATGTGGCCCCAAACACCTCCCTGCAGGGGCAACCCATTCCAGGCTCTCACCACTCTCATGTTCAACAACTTCCTCCTCACATCCAATCTGAATCTCTCCACTTCCGGCTTTGCTTCATTCTCCCCAGTCCTGTGACTACCTCATAGCCTCAAAAGTCCCTCCCCAGCTTTTCTTTAGCCCACTTCAGATCCTGGAAGGCCCCAAGAAGGTCACCTGGGATCCTCCTCTTCTGCAGCCTGCACAGCCCCAACTCTTTCAGTCTGTGCTCACAGCAGAGGTGCTGCAGCCCTCTGAGCATCCTCGGGGCCCTTCTCTGCACACCTCCAGCATCTCCACATCCCTCTTGTCCCAGGGGCTCCAGCACTGGATTCAGTACTCCAGGTAGGCTCTCACCAGAGCACAGCAGAGGGGGAGAATCACCTCCCTGGCCCTGCTGGCCACACTTTTCCTGCTGCAGCCCAGGCTCTGCTTGCCTTTCTGGGCTGCAAGTGTACACTGCTGGCTCATGAGGCTCTGTCCAGCCTAATAATCTAGGGTAGGGTGTCCCTGCCCATGGCAGGGGGGTTGCAACTTGATGATCATTGTGGTCCCTTCCAACCCTGACTGATTCTATGATTCTCCTCCACCAGCACCCTCAAGTCCCTCTCCTCAGGGCTGCTCTCCAGCCAGTCACTGCCCAGCCTGGATTTGTGCTTGGGATTGCCTCCCAAGCTCGGTTCACCATTAAATTAAAAGCAATCCATATGTTAATCACTGGCAGACTTTAAATCTAGTATGGAGCTGGCAAAGGCCATTCTGCTACATGCAGAGCTGCCTTTTGTTTTACTTTGTACGTAGAACATTACAGCACTAAATAATAAATAGCACTGGAGAAATACAGCACCTTCCACATAACATTATAGAGTGCTTTTTTGTAGAATATCCACTTATTCCTGTATTACTATTAAAAACATGTTAAATGACATCACTGTAATTAGATATCCTATGTCTTCCTCCGTGTTTGCATTGCATTTTCCAGCTGCTTTCAGGAATTTACTTTCAGAAAATTACCATTGGTTTTGTCCTTCTCTTCAGGAAGAGCATACAGTAATTTGCAAAATCAAGCAAGGATGAAAATGTGATTGAAATATAGGAAATTTTTCTTTTCTAATGAAATATTATTATTGCATTATAAATTATTGATAGGAAGCTTCTGGGACTCTTTTCCGATGCGCTCACCCTTCTTAGGGATAATTTCCACGAGAGAGAGAGAGAGAGAGAGAGAGCTATTCTGAGAGTATATTTGGCTTCTGAGGAGTGTTTTACAAAAGCACTATTAAAAGAGTTAATGGAATGGATTTTTAAGGCCTATTCCAGAGTTCATACCCATGAAAATATTGCACTGAATTCGACCGCGGAATTGCCTAATTGAAAAAAGTACCATTTACACCTTTGCTCAAGGTACTTTTACAACACCAACAGAGGCTGGTTGCACATTTCCAGTGAACATCTAGTTGGAAAGCATTCCCACGTTAGCATCACATCTTGTACCTCAGCAACGTTATGCTTGCAGCCTCTTCACAGTGCACAGCAGACAACGTTACCACGAATTACTGCTTTAATGCGAAGTTCAAACACTGCACTGACTGCAGTCCCAAATTTCTCTTTCAGTTGAAATCACTGAGCAGGTCTGATGATTTATTTGGATTAGGCTACAACAGATTGAAAATATCAGTAGACACCATACCTATTGGTTAAGTTCATCGTGTTGCTAAATGTGGGCAAAAAGCTTGAGAAGAGACCCAGGAGTGTGCTTGGTCTTCTGGCCTCAGAAAGCAGCAGAACAGCTTCTACCTCCACACAACCATGGAACATAAAACCTGATGATACATTTCAATCCTAAAATTTCTGTCCAGCAAGATTTTCCCATGTATCAAGCAGGCACGTGAGGCATTTTATGTTGAACAATCTACAAAGTGTTATTGCCAAAACCATTTTTCACACAGGAATTTTATCTTTGTACTTACCCAATCAATCTCCTGGACTCCAAAGGGTCAGAGAAGAAGCAGTCCATTAAAAATCAATGAAGAACAGATCATATATACTAAAACAACAGTATTTAAAAAACACTGGAACCTGGTTAAGATATTTGTCTTGGCTTTGAGTTGCTTTTTCCCTACCTGGCCCATCCCAATCTTCAGCCTCCACAGCAATCTGTCCTGGTTTCTCCGACCTCGCATCGCCATCAGTCTCTGCTGCCTCCTGGATGGCTTCTTCACTGCCTGAAAAAACAATCAAAGACACACAGTACTGACATCTTTCAGTAGTGACTTTCAGGCAGAGCTCCTACAAAATCCAAACAACTGCTCACACGTGTAAGTGAAAACATATGCATGCCTATAAGCAGAAAAGGGGGAAACAAATGTTATTAGACACACGAACATCTGCGAGTTCCCAGCGATTCAAACAAGCCCTGAGTGTCCAAACCTTTCAGTTCTGTGGGGAGACAAATCTTAGGAATCAGTGTTCAGTCCATACTGCTTAAAAAAACCCAACGAAACAATACAAAAAGACCCCCAAAATAATCACAACTTGCACCTAATTATGTAACCCAATGCACAAAAAGTGCATTAAGTTTGTATGCACAGAGGAGGGGAAGAAGTCGGCTTGTTACTGGCCAGGAACAGATGCTTTCACTTCTGCCTCTTCTGGAAGTGACACTTAACTGTTTCTTATGCACAGCACAGAAGTATGGTCCACTAAACATCCTGACATTTCAGGCAACTAGTGGAGAGCTACTCCATGCTATTCCAGTGTTTAGGAGATGTGCATTTAAAGGTCATAGCCTCCCAGCAAGTCCCTATAATAATTTCCTATCAAGATTTAGCTAAAAAAAATCAACATTTCCCAGAATCACAGCAACATGAAGGTTGGCAAAGCCCCTCAGCATCACCAAGTCCAACCCAGAACCCTACTCTACACGATTCACCTTTAACCATAGCCCCAAGCACCACATCCAAACCACCCTTAAACACATCCAGGCTGGGTGACTCCACCACCTCCCTGGGCAGCTCATTCCAGTCCCCAACCACTCTCTTCAGAGAAAAACTTTTCTAATGTCCAATCTAAACTTCCCCAGCCTCAAGTTGAGGCCATTCCCCCTTGTTCTGTCTCCAATTAGCTGTGAGAAGAGCCCAGCAGCAGCCTCTCCACAGCATCCCTTCAGGTAGCTGTAGACAGCAATGAGGTCTGCCCTCAGCCTCCTCTTTTTCAAACTAAAGAGCCCCAAGGATAGGACAAGGGGCAATGGTTTGAAATTAGAGCAAAGCAGATTTAGATTGGATGTCAGCAACAAGTTCTTTACTATGAGGGTGGTGGAGCACTGGAACAGGTTGCCCATGGAGATAGTCAAGGCCTCTTCTCTGGAGGTATTCAAGGTCAGGCTGGATGAGGCTTTGGACAACCTGATCTAACGGAGGATCATAGAATCATAGAATGGTTTAGGTTGGAAGAGACCTCAAAGATCATCCAGTTCAACCCTCCTGTGCCATAGGCAGGGACACCTCCTACTAGATCAGGTCGCTCAAGACCTCATCCAGCCTGGCCTTGAACACCTCCAGGGAAGGAGCAGCCACAACCTCCCTGGGCAACCTGTCCCTCCTGACTGCTGGGTGGTTGGACTAGATGACCTTTGGAGGTCACTTCCAACCCAAACCCGTCTATGAGGTCTCTCCTCAGCCTCCTCTTTTTCAAACTAGCCATCCCCAGCTCCCTCAGTTACTCCTCATAAGATTTATTCTCCAGACCCTTCCCCAGCTTCGTTTCTGATGAAATTTAGAATTTTCACCATCCAGAAATACCTGGGGACATCTGTCTGCTTCAGCAAGGCTCCACCACAAGGTTGTGTGTAATGCACGTGGGAAATTATGCTAAGGTTCAATTTTAGTCTTTATTTGAAGAACTCCTTACTGAAAGTGAACCTGTTTCAGTTAAACAAGGGTTTTAGGTAAGCTCCATCCAAAAACACTTTGAAATTAGCACTGTATTGAAGGTGAGAGGTTCAGGTAGTAACACAGATTAGTCAGGCTACAGTAATGTGTTAAAAGGCATCTACAGGGTTCTTTTCTAGTCCAGTGCTTTACTGCACTTGTGGATTTTTTCATTGCAACTAATCAATCCATAAAACTCTTGCATGGGAAGATATCGTGAAGGGGGGGGAGGAAATAAAATCAGATCGACACAATTAACTACATTGGTTAAGCAGGACTGAATGATGGGGTTTTTTTGTTTGTTTTGGTTTGGTTTTTTGTTTTGGTTTTTGGTTTTGTTGGTTTTTTTTAGCTAATCCTGAAGCAGTTTTCTTACAAAACTCTGTCCCACAGGCAAGTGACACCACCATAAAACAAATGCTGTGTATTTCTGAATCCGTAAATCAGGCTGCTTGCTGATTTGCCAACAGGAGAACAAGAAGGAGCAAAAAAGCACAGCAATTAACTTGTCATTTTTTTCTTCCCCCCCCCCCACTCACGATAACAAAAGCTTTTCTTAGAAGCATAGGTAAAGAAATGTGATTACAACCAACCATGCCAGATCCCCATGCCTTATCACTGGGGCTATATTTACACCAGATAAGATTGCGACCCAGAGTTTTCAAGTACATGATTATGTACCAACACTACCAAGCATTAATTTCATGTGCACAAGAAACACCTTTTAATAACCACATTCTTCCCTGCATCCACAAAACAGTTTTCCACAGCCTAAGTAAACTCAATCCTATATTCGCTTCAGACTTTGATAACAAAGTTGATACAGTTCCACATATAGGTAGTACTAAAAATCTGGTCCAGTGCATACACT
>VWZI01004082.1:201920-220403 GCA_013396835.1 Psilopogon haemacephalus | reverse complement strand
AACGAATAAGATGCAGCAGAACAGGAGCATTGCCACAATGGGAAAGATAATGTCAGGTGCAGGGAGGGGGCTTGTCTGGTGCCAAGCAAAGCCGAGGGCTGTGCAATCACCTCTATCAGTGCTCTATCAGTGTCTACACTCCAGCCAAATCCAGAGAAAACAAGGAGTCAAAGATTCAGGTCAATAAGCTTATAGGCGATTTGCACAAACAGCTCCTCCAGCAAGGTAAAAAACAAAGTCATATTGGCTTTTCTTTTTTATTCCTTCTCTTTGAACTCCCTGGTCCAAACACACATGGAAAATGTCAGTGTTATATGCAAGAATTTAAAGAGCTGAGCTTCTTAATCCCGTTAAGAAATATGAACAAAGTTGCCTGTAAAGATCTCCCTATTGAGCTCAAAGTGATTATGGTATAGCTGCCTTATGCTGATCCTACTTCTACTTGCTCTAGATAAAGAGGTAGAAATTTGTCAGGAAATCCAGTGCCAAAAAGGAAAAAAAAAAAAAAAGTTAAAAGGTTTTTTATTTAAAAAAAANNNAAAAAAGTTAAAAGGTTTCTTATTTAAAAAGAAAAAAAAAAAAAAAGTGAGGGGTGACCAGAAAAAAAAAACCCACAAATCTACTTTTTGATCCAGACAGAGATGCCTAACATGAAAAAGGCAAAGGATATTTGCACAGGTGTACACAGCCATACACACACCAAGTCATACTCCAGAGGAAAAAAAAAGGAAGACAGAGAATAATTTCCAGGGTGTTAAGAGTATGGCTGGCATTACAGATGGCAGCATGATAGCTTTGCACATGAATTGTGAAGGGGAAGATGAATGCACAGAAGAGCCCAGGTTTGTATATGCTTTGGCTTACAAGGAGAATCTCACTGCAGCTTTTGTGCCTGGCTGCACAACCGGGTCATAGGGTTTAACATAAAATTCCCAGTCCTAAACTGGTCTGGCAGGCTGCTGACAAAATCCTGTACAGGTGCAGAAAACTCAGATCAGGTTCTGAGCTCATCACCTCCTGCCCAAGTAGAAGCCAAGAATCCAGCAACAGGAATACACTTAGTGTATATGTATCAGACCATATTGCCCAGGGAGGTTGTGGCTGTTTCCTCCCTGGATGTGTTCAAGGCAAGGCTGGATGAGGTCTTGAGCGACCTGATCTAGTGGGAGGTGTCCCTGCCTATGGCACAGGGGGGTTGGAACTGGATGATCTTTAAGGTCTCTTCCAACCTAAACCATTCTATGATTCTATATTCCCTGAGTTCTCTTCATGACTCAGAAGAGTTTCAGACAGCACTGGACTCCACTCATCCCTCTCTTCCTCCACAAATCAAAATAAGCAATGGACCAGGAACTGCAACCAGGCATCAACCCTGACTTGCTATGGGCATAAACAGCAGTTTGTGATATAGATCCAAAAAAGCACTGCATCATGAAACAATCAATCTTCATGGAGAAGACTGAGAGGGGATTTCATAAATGTTTATAAATATCTGGGGATATTTGGGGAGGGACTATTCACAAGGTCTTGTAATGACAGGACGAGGGGGAATGGGTTCAAATTGGCAGAGGGGAGATTTGAATGGGATGTTGGGAAGAAATTCTTCACAGTGAGGGTGGTGAGGCACTGGCACAGGTTGCCCAGGGAGGTTGTGGCTGCTCCCTCCCTGGAGGTGTTCAAGGCCAGGCTGGATGAGGTCTTGAGTGACCTGTTCTAGTGGGAGGTGTCCCTGCCTATGGCACAGGGGGGTTGGAACTGGCTGATCTTTAAGGTCTCTTCTATCCTAAACCATTCTATGATCTGAGGGCTGGGGGTCAGGAGGGAGGGGACAGGCTCTGCTCACAGGATCACATTTGCTCGTCTCACTTGCTCCCTGTGATAGGACAAGGAGCAGCACAACGCAAGGGGGAACTTCTTTACTGTAAGAGTACAGAGCACTGGCACAGGCTGCGCAAAGAGGTTGTGGAGTCTCCTTCTCTGAAGACTTTCAAGGCCTGTCTGGATGTGTTCCTGTGTGACCCTAGCTAGATAGTCTGGTCCTGCTCTGGCAGGGGGAGTGGACTCCATGATCTCTTTGGGTCCTTTCCAACCCTGACATCCTGCGATCTTTCCTTATGCAACCTCCATACCTTCCTATGTCACCAACCGAAGGACAACGCTTGACAGTATGAAACAAAAGCCTTTTGCTTGTCAATCTGCCAGTAGTAGTGTTAAGGTCACTGAATCTCCTTTCCTTGAGAACCACTGCCAGTGGTGCGTTGAGATGGGAAGTATACACCACAGTAGCAAGCACAATAGCTGTGCTACAAGCAAAGAAGAAGAGAATTCAACATTTCACTGTCAAGCATGGCACAGAGAAACTGCTGTGCCTTCTCCCTCTTACATATCAGCTATGTACATTCCATTTGCCTCTTTCTTCTGGAACCAGTCCCACATTCTCTCTCTTGATTGCAGTCCTTCCTCCATTTCCTGCTCTTGCTGTTTTCATTCTCTGAACACAGCTACTTAACTATCTACTAATCTCAAGTGATCTCTCTCATTGCTCCAGATAACTTTTCCTTTGAAAGTTAATCCCTCACTGAACACTTCTGCTAAGAAGGTCACAAGGAACTGCAATTTGTTTAGCCACTTCCCACCCCTACATAGTAGGCCAGGCTCCTACTCTTGCTGCTTACAGAGAGGAAGGGTTGTTGCCTCTTGAGAGATACTCTCAGAGTATTTTTTTAATTTTTCCTAAGTGTATCTAAGGCAGAATGACAGCATCATGGGCTTAAAAAACAAAAACAAAACACAAAACAACAAACAACCCCCCAAAAAACAAAACAAAAAAAATAAAACAACCAAAACCTAAATAATTGACAAAATAATTCACAGCCCAAATGAGGGTGATTTAGTACTTTGCTTTTCATCTCATCACCTTCAACTTCTTGGCTTCAGTATTGTTAGAATCTATATAGAATCGAATCTAATAGAATCACATTGAATTAGCCAGGTTGGAAGAGACCTCCAAGATCATCCAGTCTAACTTAGCACCCAGCCTTAGCCGATGGCACTAAGTATCCCATATAGGTTTTTCTTAAGCACCTCCTGGGATGGGGACTCCACCACCTCCCTGGGCAGCCCATTCCAATGCCAATCACTCTCTGGCAGGAACTTCCTCCTAACATCCAGCCTGAACCTGTCCTGGAACAGCTGGAGACCGTGTCCCTTTGTTCTGTTGCTGGATGCCTGGCAGAAGAGCCCAACCCCACCTGGCTACAACATTCATTTAGGTAGTTGTAGAGAGCAATGAGGTCTGCCCTTAGCCTCCTCTTCTCCAGGCTAAACAACCTCAGCCTCTCCTCACAGGGCTGTGCTCCATTCCCCTCCCCAGCCTTGCTGCCTTTCTCTGGACACTTTCCAGTACTTCAACATCTCTCTTGAATTGAGTGGCCCAGAACTGGACACAGCACTCAAGGTGTGGTCTGACCAGTGCCAAGTACAGAGGCAGAATAACCTCCCTGCTCCTGCTGACCACACTGCTCCTGCTCCAGCCCAGGATGCCATTGGCTCTGCTGCCCACCTGGGCACACTGCTGGCTCCTGTTCAGCTCCTATCTCCCAGCACCCCCAGGTCCCTCTCTGTCTGGATGATCTCCAGACACTCTGTCCCCAGCCTGTAGCACTGCCTGGGGTTGTTCTGGCCAAAGTGTAGAACCCTGCACTTAGCCTATCCAGGTCCCTCTGCAGGGCCCTCCTACCCTCCAACAGATCCACACCTGCTCCTAGCTTGGTGTTATCTGCAAACTTTGTGATGATGGACTCAATCCCCTCATCAAGTTTTGTACCTTGTTTTGCATTAATCCTCCTGCTTTTATTAGCCCAATCAGTCCTGCAGCTCACTTCTCCTCCTTCCTCTGTTAGCATCACCTCATTTTCTTACTCCTACCTATAAAAGACAAAAGGTAATCTGTATGTGCTATCTCCTAGCTTCCACAGCAGGCTTTCAGCCATCTAAGTTTTTCACTGTTCTGCATGGGAGACAGCTCCCTTCTTCTTCACACTATCTAAATACTGGCACTTATCTAATAAATCCTCTCATTCTGAATTTAATCTGGATTAATCTTAATCTGATGATGCAGACTCTGATTCCAGATATTCATTATCTGCACATTGAAATAAATAAATTTAAAAAAATCCTCAACCATGAAGGTTCCAGGCTTTCTGTGGACAGCACCATCAGATACTGCCTTGATCTGCAGGGCAGAAATTGGCAGTAATTAAGCATAAACAGCAATTTTCAAATTGACAAAATGCAATGCAGTATCACTGAGGCTACCTCCTGCCAAAGCTTTGTTTCTGCTCCAAAGACTGAGACCTTGCACCAGAAAAACACTATGGCTGTGCTCTTGTAATTATTATTATTATTGCTGTTTCCAAAACATTCCCTCTCCCCTCATTTCACTGTCCAAACTGTAGACAAATGGGACTTCTAACTGCCATCTATTCTGAGCCTCTTCTAAAAAAAAAAAAAAAAAATTAAATCATTATTGGATGGGAAACTTCATCCTAAAGCTTAAATTCACTGCTGCAAGCCTCAACTCACTGCTGCAAGCCTCAACTCGCTACCTGCAAGCCTCAACTCACTCCCTGCAAGCCTCAACTCACTCCTTGCAAACCTCCAATCACTCCTGCAAGCCTCAACTCACTCCCTGCAAGCCTCAACTCACTCCTTGCAAACCTCCAATCACTCCTGCAAGCCTCAACTCACTCCCTGCAAGCCTCAACTCACTCCTTGCAAACCTCCAATCACTCCTGCAAGCCTCAACTCACTCCCTGCAAGCCTCAACTCACTGACTGCAAACTTAAACTAATCCCTGAAAAATGACAAATCAGTAATTTCTGGGTTTGCTTTTCTTATTTACACACTTAAATAGGGTTCACTTCTTCACATCTGAGTGTAAATGAAGACTACATAGGAATAATTACTCATTACACAGGTTCTTTACCTTGAGGGTAGTAGAGCAGTGGAACAGGTTGCCCTGTGAGGTAGTTGGGGCCCCATCCCTGCAGATATTCAAAGTGAGGCTTTACAGGGCTCTGGGCAACCTGATCTAGTTGAGGATGTCTCTGATGACTGCAGGGACAGGTTTGGACTAAATGACCTTTGAGGTCCCTTTCAACACAGCCCATTCTGTGATTCTATGATATGTAGCTGTGCTGGTTTGAACTAATTGGAGAATTTGAGTGAGAAATTAAGACTATTTGCTTAGAAATGAAAATACATTGTGTCACTTCACTCACAGCTTTACTGAGAGAGAAAAAAAAAATTGTTTTAAAAATTAAAACCCAAATATAGACAAGTCAGAGTGCTTCAGGCCTCTCTGGCTGCGGCTGCTCCTTGCATGGTTCCTTTGTCTCTGCCTTTTTGTAGCTGATTTTTAATAATTCTACTAACTTCTTTTCTACTGCTAACCCCCCTGGCAGATCCACCTATCTGCAGCATCAACAGGTGGTGAGATAAGATTGGGGAAGGGGGGAAAGGTGGTAGGGGGTGGTTGGCTACCCCTCTTGGGGATTTTGACCTCTGGGAGGGCTGTGGTGTTTCTGTATTACCTTTTCACTGTATACATCTGTAAATATCTGTTATACCTTGTAAATATCTGCTTGTATATTGTGCATTGCTGTAAATATAAAGCTTCATTTATCAACTTCCAGTGTTCTGAGTTCTAGATGGGGTTATTTCAAAAGGTGGGGGGGGCAGGTAACTGTTCAAACCACCACAGTAGCATATTTCAGGTTTGTTGCAAAAGGGGTTAGGCAGTGGGGGGGGCTGTTGGGGGCAGTGCAAGGTGGTGGAATTCTCCAGGTTCCTTGTCCTAAAAGCCATTAATGAGCAAAAGGAGGGGAAAAATAATAGCCAAAAGTCAGGATTTGGAAAATAACGAAGTTGTAAATGACACATAGCTCAATCAGTGTGATTAATTTGCTTCACACTTGGCTTTTTTTTTGCCTTTGCCTTCTAAGCCTGCCAACTATTCTGCTGAATCAATCTCACAAACCCAAATGAATAAGGTGGGAACGACAAGCATGGCTTTATAAAGGTTAGCTATTTGCAATTCAGACATGAGAGACTGCTCTCTGCCTCTAACACCATCAGGCTTTGTCTGACAGGAAAATCTCTTCAGTCAGAAAGCCAAAGCTAACAAGTTGTGGACTTGTACATCCTCTGCTTTCACTCATCTGAAGAAATGGTGAGTCAGGTAACTTCAGTACCTAGTTTGGATAGTTAAAAGCCTCTGGTTTTAGGTGACTTACATAACTGGGGAAGTACAATAAAATACACCAGGCAAAATCTCACCAACACTTCCTCCTCAATAATTGTACCACGTCTCTTGATCCCCACTACTCACTTGTCCTCCTCTTCTGGAACAGAGAAGGAAAAAACCCAGGGGAGGGAAATGGGGATGCAGGACAGATGAATATTTACATCCAGTAAAATCATCCTTACTTTCTAGTATTTACATCCAGTAAAATCATCCTTACTTTCTAGAAGTGGTCCACACTAGTGAGAGAAGAATGCAGAGGGAATATGAAGGATTCCCAGACAAATTCTGCTGTTGTCCAAGAAAAGGAAACCTGTGGCAGGAGAAAACACAGACCTACAAATAGCTTTCCCACCTTGGAAGGCATCTGTGATTTGCAGGCTGCCAACACTATCAGAGAGTAAAACAAAAATCAGAAGTCAGGCCCTCAGAACAGAAGTCTGAATGAACTTATTTGCTCTCTAATCTATTTGGTTGGCATCTTATTTTAAAGGTTTTATATAAGGTGGTAAAGAAAATATATTAGGTAAAAAGAAGCTTATTTAGAACAGAAAAGAACAGAACAGAACAGAACAGAACAGAACAGAACAGAACAGAACAGAACAGAACAGAACAGAACAGAACAGAATAGAACAGAACAGGCCAGGTTGGAAGAGACCTCCAAGCTCATCCAGTCCAACCTATCACCCAGCCCTACCCAATGGCACTCAGTGCCCCATCCAGGCTTTTCCTGAATACCTCCAGGGATGGCAACTCCACCACCTTCCTGGGCAGCCTATTCCAATGCCATTCACTCCTACTATCTTCTAGTATCAATGCTGAAACACTACACACTCAAGAGGTGGCACTGAAGAAGCAGCTTGGACACTGAACAGAAGTTTAGCCATTAATAAAATCCAATACATTTCTAGTTTCTCATTCCATCCTTTCCCAGGGATATTCTCCACTCACTTCACAGACTTGCTGCAACACTACTTCAGCTGGAAGTAGATGAGGGCTTTCATGTGCCCCTTCATCCTCAAGAATTTCCTTTTCAGCTTTTCCTCTGCAGCAGCTGCAATGGATAGGTTGAAGATTCCCTCGTAACTACAACACCCTTGGAAAAAGAACTGCTGGGGAGTAAAAAAGTGATACTCTTTGATGAATCAGCAGATGTCCCTAATAAAACATATGATGATCAAGACTCAGCTTTAAATGCACTCCTATTTAAGTTTTGATCTTGTTGAACACAACAGCCTGGCTTCAGAGTTTTCCCTGAATGATGTGTTCAAAAAACCAAAGTGGTAAGGTAGCTCAAAATTCAACATGAATATGCAATATTGACTGCTAGAAACAAACAAACAAAAAAATTGTTTGTTTTTTTTTTCTGGATTCCACCCAAAACAATACCACTGCCATTGGGGGGCCCTGGAGATGCAGCAAGAAGTACAGAAAAAAAAACAAAATCGAGCTGATACGAACTGATAGTGGTGCATAGCCTTCTGTTACTGATGGAACTCAAGAGGTCAATAAATCATAGAAACACAGAATTGCTTCAGTTGAAAAAGACTTGTAAGGTCATCGAGTCCAACTGTCAACTTAACACCACCCATGGCCACTAAACCATGCCCCAAAGTGCCATGTCCACCTGCTCTCTTAATAACTCCAGGGAAAGTGACTCCACCACCTCTCTGGCCAACCTGTTCTAATGCCTAACCCACTCACTGCAAAGAAATTTTTCCTAATATCCAATTCAAACCTTCCTGGGACAATTTCACAGGATCACAGAATGTCAGGGGCTGGAATGGACCTCGAAATCTCATTCAATCCAATCCCCATGCCAGAGCAGGATTACCCAGAGCAGATCACACAGGAACTCATCCAGGCAGGTTTGGAATATCTCCAGAGAGGGAGACTCCACAACTCCCCTGGGCAGCCTGTTCCAGTGTTTCATCACCCTCACAGGGTAAAAAAAAAAATCCTCATGTTTCCACTGAACTTCATATGCCTCAATTTCCACCCATTGCCCCTTGTCCTATCCCCAGACATCACCAAGCAAAGCCTGGATCCATCCCCTTGGCACTCACCCTTTACATATTTATAACCATGGATGAAGTCACCTCTCAGCATCTCCTCTCCAAGCTGCACAGTTTCAGCTCCCTCAAGCTCTCCTCATAAGGAAGATGTTCCACTCCCTTCATCTTTTTTGTGTCTCTGTGCTGGTCTCTCTCAAGCAGTTCCATGAGGTCCTTCTTTGACTGAGGAGCCCAGAACTGGACACAATATTTGAGATATGACCTCACCAGGGCAGAGTAGAGAGGCAGGAGAACCTCTCTCGACCTACTAGCCACAGCCCTTGTAATGCATCCCAGAATGGCATTGGCCCTCCTGGCCACAAGAGCACATTGCTGGCTCATGGTCAACCTCCCATCAACTAGGACTCCCAGGACCTTTTCTCATTCGCTGCTTCTTTTTATGTTAGTTTCCCAAATTGCAGAATGAATTTTAACACAGTAATTTGCTATCCAAGGAAGAAAGTACAGGAGGAGGCTGAAACAGGCCTCCCAGATCCTTTTCCCCTTCACTGCCTTCCAACAGGTCAGTCTCCAACCTATGCTGATGCCTAGGGACTCCAGATGTGGCCTCATCAGGGCAGAGTAAAGAGGCAGGAGAACCTCTCTCAACCTACTAACCACAGCTCATCTAATACACCATAGGATGGCATTGGCATCCCTGGCCACAAGAACACATTTGAGGCCACTTAACACTAGGGAGAAGAAACCAACCTTCACTTCACCACAACCTCCTTTCAGGTAGTTGTAGAGAGCAAAGAGGTTTCCCATCAGCATCCTTCTCCAGACTAAACAATCCCACTTCCCTCAGCCATTCCCCACAAGATTTGCCCTCAGGCTCTTCACCAGCTTCACTGTCCTCTGGACAAGCTTCAGCAACTAAGTGTCCTTTTTCCAGGGAGAGGCTCAAAACTGCACACAGTATCCACTTTAACAATTATTTAGTAAATCATTATTTAGTAATGATACTAGCAGGAAGAGTATTTTTTATCAGCTAAGGAAAATGGCTTTTGAGAGGCATGTGAAGACAGGAACACGGAGTAAATTGTAGCGTTTGCTCACAGTACAACAGCACTTAACTTTCCCTGTTTGCAAAGCACTCCCATTCATAATCTGGTCTCTCCCCTATTCAAAGACTTGCAGCTGCTAGACTCTATTGACTGGACTGCTTTGATTGCTCAGGGTGGCTTAGTAAGCATCAAGAACCTGTTGCACAAAAAGTACAGGATCTTTTTTTCAAAGGTCTGTTAAGCTGCACAGAAGACATACAGGAAACACGTTTGCATGTAGGAAATGAAAGAGCATATCAAGTTCTCATGAGGAAATGCATGTCAGCATCTGGAATGTATGGCAACCACCACCCTGGTGAGACCCCACCTGGAGTGCTGCATCCAGTTCTGGAGCTCGTTCTACAAGAAGGATCTGGACATGCTGGAGCATGCCCAGAGAAGGGCCATGAGGATGCTGAGAGGGCTGCAGCACCTCTGCTATAAGCACAGACTGAAAGAGTTGGGGCTGTGCAGGCTGCAGAAGAGGAGGCTCCCAGGTGACCTTCTTGTGGCATTCCAGGATCTGAAGGGGACCTACAAAAAAAGCTGAGGAGGGACTTTTGAGGCTATCAGGGAGTGACAGGACTAGGGGAAATGGAGCAAAGCTGGAGGTGGGGAGATTCAGATTGGACGTGAGAAGGAAGTTCTGCAGGATGAGAGTGGTGAGAGGCTGGAATGGGTTGCCCAGGGAGGTGTTTGGGGCCAGATCCCTGGAGGTGTTTGCAGCCAGGCTGGCAGAGGCTGTGGGCAGCCTGCTCTAGGGTAGGGTGTCCCTGGGCATGTCAGGGGGGTTGGAACTGGCTGATCCTTGTGGTCTCTTCCAACCCTGACTGGTTCTATGATTCTATGATTCTAAAATTCCATATTTATGTCTTAAATTCCACTTAGCAGTCCTGCCACTTCATACTGGCTCTCATAAGCTCTCCTTAACAGTCTCATTCGTGAGGATGCAGCAAGTCAAGAATTTATGAAAAAAACAGCTTTGTATAAAAAGGAAAAAGAACCTCCCCCAAACCCAGGAGACTCAGCGATGTTGTACTTCTCTTCCAACCTAAACCATTCTATGATTCTATCTAGATGATCCTTGTGGTCCCTTCCAACCCTGGACTGATTCTATGATTCTAAGACAGAGAAATCATCGATATCCAAATGCCTGAGGGGGTTGTGTGCTAACAGAAGAATGTCACCACAATAACTCCAGCTATTTGACAGGCATCCTTACCTGCAGAAGACAAACAATAAAGCAATCAAGTGGAAAGCTGGCAGGAAGAAGGTTAAATCAATATTCTAAATAACAGCACACAAGAATAAACTAGATGTTAGGAGGAAGTTCTTTACAGGGAGGGTGGTGAGACACTGGAACAGGTTTCTTAAAGGCTAGAAGACACCATGAATAATTAGGATTTATTTTTTTCTGCTGAACACATTGTATAACTTTATCCAAGTATTTGAAGTTCAGCTCAGATGCTTCAGCTCAATCTGATCTACCTTTCAGAAGGCAGCCCTAAATACTCACATGCTGAAAAACCACTTAAAAGAACCTTAATAGCTTTTAGCATTTGTCTTTAAAAGGTCTCTCAAAATCTAGAAAACACCATGAATAATTAGATTTTTTTTTTTTCTGCTGAACACATTGTGTAACTTTATCCAAGTATTTGAAGTTCAGCTCAGATGCTTCAGCTCAATCTGATTTACCTTTCAGAAGGCAGCCTTAAATATTCACATGCTGAAAAACCACTTAAAAGAACCTTGATACCTTTTAGCAATTGTCTTTAACAGGTCTCTCAAAAGCTAGAAGGCACCATGAATAATTAGGATTTTTTTTTTCTGCTGAACATCTTATGCAACTTTATCCAAGTATCTGAAGCTCAGCTCAGATGATTCAGCACAGATGTCCCTGCCTATGGCAAGGGGTTGGAACTGGATGATCTTTGAGGTCTCTTCCAACCTAAACCATTCTATGATTCTGTGATTCAATCTGATCTACCTTTCAGAAGGCAGTCCTAAATACTCACATGCTGAATGAGCTATCAAGGTTCTTTTAAGTGGTTTTAGCAACTGTTTTTTAACCAACCCCTATTTTGAATCAGTATTTGTACAGCTATTTTGGAGTAACCTAACAGAGCGCTGAGTTTGTGAGGGTTTTTTTTTTTCTGCTGGTGGATTGAAGAACCTATAAGATTTTTTTACCTTCATATTTCTACCTCTACAGCTACTTCTGAAACAGGATGCCCAGAGAGGTTGTGGCTGCTCCCTCCCTGAAGGAGTTCAAGACCAGGTTGGATGAGCGACCTGTTCTAGTGGGAGGTGTCCCTGCCTATGGCATAGAGGGGTTGGAACTGGAGGATCTTTAAGGTCACTTCCAACCTAACCCATTCTATGATTCTATGGATTTTTTTGGGTGTCAGCTGAACGGGAAACAGCTCAACCTTACAGACTGAACACTGGGTAAGAAGAAATCGGTGTGAGGCTTGTGCTAAAATCTCTCTTTTCTGCAGTAATTTGCAAGTAACAAACGCATCCAAGAGGCGTTTGCAACTCCAAAACTTGTACTTTCACAAATCACTGTTTTCCTACCATGCATAAGAAGTTCTGTAATAAGCTCTATTTTAATCCTAGGATCTCGAGACAATCTGTTGTTCTAGCAGCGTTTCCTAGGCAAAGCAGCAAGGAACAGACAGGCTGGGCTGCGAGATTCACAGCTGATACTCATTGCATTCTGAGGCCTGCTCTCTGCAGTTAAACATGCGGAATGTAACACTTTGGGAAGCAAACATCTTCATCAATGACATTGATGAGGGGACACAGTGTCTGCTCAGCAAGTTTGCTGGTGACACCAAACTGGGAGGCTTAGCTGGTCCAGCTGCAGGGTGTGAGGCCATTCAGAGAGACCTGCACAGACAGAGCTGGGCACAGAGGAACTAAATCAGGTTCAAAGGGGACAAGTGCAGAGTCCTGCACCTGGGGAGGAAGAATAAACTGCACCAGTACAGGCTGGAAGGTGACTGCTGGAGAGGAGCCCTGTGGAAAGGGAGCTGGGAGTGCTGGTGGAGAATATCCATGGCAATGTGCCCTGGGGGCCAAGAGGGCCAATGGGATCCCGGGGTGTATTAGGACCAGTGTGTCCAGCAGATCAAGGGAGGTTCTCATCGTCCTCTACTCTGGCCTGCTGAGACTCCATCTAGAGTATTGCCTTCAGTTTTGGGTTCCCCAGTTTAAGAGGGATAGGGATCTGCTGGGGAGGGTGCAGTGGAGGGCTACGAGGATGATGAAGGGACTGGAGCATGGACTAATGAGGAGAGGCTGAGGGACCTAAGGCTGCTTAGTCTGCAGAAGAGAAGACTGAGAGGGGATCTAATAAATGTTTATCAATATCTGAGGGCTGGGGGTCAGGAGGAGGGGAAACAGGCTCTGTTCACTTGCTCCCTGGGATAGGACAAGCAGCAATGGATGGAAGTTGCAGCACAGGAGGTTCCACCTCAACACAACTTCTTGACTGGAAGAGTCCCAGAGAGATTATAGAGTCTCCTTCTCTGGAGCCTTTCAAGGCCTGTCTGGATGTGTTCCTGTGTGACCTGAGCTAGATTGTCTGGTCCAGCTGTGGCAGGGTGGTTGGACTCAATGATCTCCTTGGGTCCCTTCCAACTCCTGACATCCTGTGAGCCTGTGATCTTTCAAGGCAAGGCAACTCACCTCCCTGAACAAGTACAACTCCCAACACATTTAAAACATCCACCCCTCACCAGGCTTAATGCCACTCCTCTTTTTAAGGTATTACATTAATAGGACTTTTTCTGTATTTTACACCAAAAAAAAAAAAACTCTTTTTTTGAGCAGTGGGACACCTCTCAAGAGGTGGGCTACAATGATTACCTTTATTACAAAAGTATTCCACTTCTTCACAGCTCAGATTTTCGGGCTCAAACTCTGTAGGAAAGCTTTCCTCCAATGGAAAGTCTTCTTTTGAGACAGTATCATTGTCCTCAGACAGGCACTCTTCTTCTTCATCCTCAATGGCATCCTCAAGGGGCCCTTTAAAAAGAACCAGGAACACTGTGGCAAAACCAACTCACAGGAGAACGCGAAATCAAACCTCAGTCAACTTACAACTGGAAGTTTTTTCTGCTGCTTCTTCCCTCCACAGCTACCACCAGAATTTCATTAGAGGCGGGGGGCAAATAAACGTTCGGTGGAAACTGGAAGGGGAAGTGACTGTTTTCCTGCATGACTCTGCATCAGGGTAAGCAAAATGCTGTTAATAATACGTATCACTGATAGTCCTTCTCCGTGGGGTACTTTTAATTATTCATCGTCCTTCAGTTCTAAGTGCATGCAGTTTTAACAATGGGAATCAAAGCGCCGCTTGTAAAGCCATGTAGGCGGTGAAGAGCCTTCTTTTGTTTGTTAGACATTGGGTTTGGGTGGGGTTTGTTTTTTTTTGATGCTGAATTGCAGCACTTAATAGTTTCACATTACAGGCTTCCTTTCTCCAGTGAACGGTACTGACAAGAGGGAATTACTGCCACAGACACTGACGCTGCAAACTGCAGCTCGTTCTGCTGGTCTGCTTCAAGCAGCACCTGATGGTACCCAAGACCATGTAACAGACTCCCAGGCAGTGGATGGGACTCAAGACAGACTTTCACTTCATTCCAGAGAGCATGGGAAACTACTCCCAGAGGGATGTGGACATGCTGGAGCGTGTCCAGAGAAGGGCCAAGAGGGCTGTAGCACCTCTGCTATGAGGACAGACTGAAAGAGTTTCTCCAGGGAACAGTACTGACAAGAGGAAATTACTGCCACAGACACTGATGCTGCCCAAGACGGTGTAACAGACTCCAAGGCAGTGGATGGCACTCAAGATAGACTTTCACTTCATTCCAGAGATCATGGGCAACTACTCCTAGAGGGATGTGGACATGCTGGAGCATGTCCAAAGAAGGGCCAAAAGGGCTGTAGCACCTCTGCTATGAGGACAGACTGAAAGAGTTTCTCCAGTGAACGGTACTGACAAGAGGGAATTACTGCCACAAACACTGATGCTCCAAACTGCAGCTTGTTCTGCTGTTTTGCTTCAAGCAGCACCTGATGGTACCCAAGACAGTGTAACAGACTCCCAGGCAGTGGATGGGACTCAAGACAGACTTTCACTTCATTCCAGAGAGCATGGGAAACTACTCCCAGAGGGATGTGGACATGCTGGAGCGTGTCCAGAGAAGGGCCAAGAGGGCTGTAGCACCTCTGCTATGAGGACAGACTGAAAGAGTTTTTCCAGTGAACAGTACTGACAAGAGGAAATTACTGCCACAGACACTGATGCTGCCCAAGACGGTGTAACAGACTCCCAGGCAGTGGATGGCACTCAAGATAGACTTTCACTTCATTCCAGAGATCATGGGCAACTACTCCTAGAGGGATGTGGACATGCTGGAGCATGTCCAAAGAAGGGCCAAAAGGGCTGTAGCACCTCTGCTATGAGGACAGACTGAAAGAGTTTCTCCAGTGAACGGTACTGACAAGAGGGAATTACTGCCACAGACACTGACGCTGCAAACTGCAGCTCGTTCTGCTGGTCTGCTTCAAGCAGCACCTGATGGTACCCAAGACCATGTAACAGACTCCCAGGCAGTGGATGGGACTCAAGACAGACTTTCACTTCATTCCAGAGAGCATGGGAAATTACTCCCAGAGGGATGTGCACATGCTGGAGCGTGTCCAGAGAAGGGCCAAGAGGGCTGTAGCACCTCTGCTATGAGGACAGACTGAAAGAGTTTCTCCAGGGAACAGTACTGACAAGAGGAAATTACTGCCACAGACACTGACGCTGCAAACTGCTGCTCGTTCTGCTGGTCTGCTTCAAGCAGCACCTGATGGTACCCATGAGCATTCGTCTGCTAGACGGTGGAACAGACTCCCAGACAGTGGATGGGACTCAAGAAAGAGTTTCACTTCATTCCAGAGAGCATTGGCAACTATTTCCAGAGAAGGGCCAAGAGGGCTGTAGCACCTCTGCTATGAGGACAGACTGAAAGAGTTTCTCCAGTGAACGGTACTGACAAGAGGGAATTACTGCCACAGACACTGATGCTGCAAACTGCAGCTGGTTCTGCTGGTCTGCTTCAAGCAGCACCTGATGGTACCCATGAGCATTCGTCTGCTAGACGGTGGAACAGACTCCCAGACAGTGGATGGGACTCATGAAAGAGTTTCACTTCATTCCAGAGAGCATTGGCAACTATTTCCAGAGAAGGGCCAAGAGGGCTGTAGCACCTCTGCTATGAGGACAGACTGAAAGAGTTTCTCCAGTGAACGGTACTGACAAGAGGGAATTACTGCCACAAACACTGATGCTCCAAACTGCAGCTTGTTCTGCTGTTTTGCTTCAAGCAGCACCTGATGGTACCCAAGACAGTGTAACAGACTCCCAGGCAGTGGATGGGACTCAAGACAGACTTTCACTTCATTCCAGAGAGCATGGGCAACTACTCCCAGAGGGATGCGGACGTGCTGGAGCATGTCCAGAGAAAGGCCAAGAGGGCTGCAGCACCTATGCTATGAGGACAGACTGAAAGAGTTGGGGCTGTGCAGTCTGGAGAAGAGGAGGCTCCCAGATGACCTTCTTGTGGCCTTCCAGGATCTGAAGGGGGCCTACAGAAAAGCTGAGGAGGCTATCAGGTAGTGACAGGACTAGGGGGAATGGAGCAAAGCTGGAGGTGGGGAGATCCAGATTGGATGTGAGGAGGAAGTTGTTGAGCATGAGAGTGGTGAGAGCCTGGAATGGATTTTTCAGGGGGGTAGTTGGGGCCACATCCCTGGAGGTGTTTGCAGCCAGGCTGGCAGAGGCTGTGGGCAGCCTGCTCTAGGGTAGGGTGTCCCTGGGCATGGCAGGGGGGTTGGAACTGGCTGATCCTTGGGGGTTGGAACTAGATGATCCTTGTGGTCCCTTCCAACCCTGACTGATTCTATGATTCTACTAGCTGAGGTCTCAAAAACAAGAGAGTCAGAGAAGCAGGGCACAAGCCTGAATTTGAACTAGCAGTCTGAGGTCTTTGATTTTACTTCTAATTACTGACACTACTGCTACAGACCCTCTTGGAGAGCCACTGCCTCACAGATCTATAATACAAACCACCCCAGGTTACCAACTGGAACGCAGTCAAAAATTAAAATTTCTCCTTTCTGCTCCACACCCAGTTCACAGTCATTGGTTCACAGTAACTATTTGCTGAAGACATCTCGTGCAGGTGTAGAATTTTATTTTTTTTTTCTTCTCCCCTCCTCCAGATTCAAACAGCGATTTGCAATAATTGAACGTCTTTTAATTTAACTATGATTTTATTAAATGTCAGTATGTTTCAAAAACCCATCTTAAGATTGGATTTCAAAAGAGAGATTTCATTATACATGGTGGAGGCTTGGGGGGAAAAAAAATATAAAAAAAAAGAAAAAAATTACATATTTCACTCTCCAATGAAAGCACAGCCTCATTTATAATTGACTTGAGTATTTCTTCCTCGAAATGAAAGCTGCCTAGCTAATGAAAAAAAAAAAAAAAAGTAATTTGTATTTANGGGGGGGGGGCGGCAGTGGTGGTAAATTTTTAGAAGAAATCAAATATTGGCTGCTCTCTAATTTTATACCTCTGATGATGAGCCACTGCCTACCTACGTTTAATAAACCAGCAAAATTCACTTTAGGCTAGGTTCTTGCTTCAGAGGGAATGTGATGGTTACTTTTTATTGCAATTGTTAGCAAGACTCCCAGCTGGTGTTGCATGAATTAACATAGCTCAGGTGGAAATATCTCTCTGTGTGCCAGCTGAGAATCGGACCAAAGGAACTTACTTTTGTGGACCTGTTCTAGTGGGAGGTGTCCTTAACTATGGCAGAGGTTGGAACTGGATGAGCTTTGAGTTTCCTTCCAACCTAAACCATTCAGGTGGAAATATCTCTCTGTGTGCCAGCTGAGAATCGGACCAAAGGAACTTACTTTTGTGGACCTGTTCTAGTGGGAGGTGTCCTTAACTATGGCAGAGGTTGGAACTGGATGAGCTTTGAGTTTCCTTCCAACCTAAACCATTCAGGTGGAAATATCTCTCTGTGTGCCAGCTGAGAATCGCACCAAAGGAACTGACTTTTGTGGACCTCTTCTAGTGGGAGGTGTCCCTGCCTATGGCAGGGGGTTGGAACTGGATGAGCTTTGAGTTTCCCTCCAACCTAAGCCATTCTATGATTCTATGAACATCCTTCCAGCCTACAGCAATCCTGAACTTAGGGTCCATGGAAAGCAGTATTAGCACAAGGTTTCTTTTCTGTGGATTTCTGCTCCCTCCCTGGATGTGTTCAAGGCCAGGCTGGATGAGGTCTTGAGTGACCTGATCTAGTGGAAGGTGTCCCTGCCTATGGCAGGTGGTTGGAACTGGATGAGCTTTGGGGTCTCTTCCAGCCTAAACCGTTCAACGATTCTATTTTCTCCCACTCTACTGGGAGGTGTCCCTGCCTATGGCAGGGGGGGGGAACTGGATGATCTTCGAGGTCTCATCCAACCTAAACCATTTTATGATACAATAACAGACTCCTCAACACTCACTGTCACTCAGATCTCCTAAAATAAGGGGCTATGATAACAGCTGAAGAAAAATTCTCACTGTCAAAGTATCCACTACTACTAATTGTATCTTCTAGTCATGTTGAGGGAGCAGGGGAAAATAATCCAGCAACTGCATATGCACAGGGAATGAAGAATGGTTATGGCATGGGACAGAGAACAAAGCACTTGCACACACCAGAGCAGTGCTCTGCAGCTAAACGTGGACAGTTAGGGCACCTTCCGTGTGACCTGTTCCACATCAGAAATGAAAGCAGGAGAGGGTCACAGAATCATAGAATGGTTTAGGTTGGAAGCAACATCAAAGCTCAGCCAGTTCCAACCCCCCTGTGCCATAGGCAGGGACATCTCCCACTAAATCAGGTCGTTCAAGGCCTCATCCAGCCTGGCCTTGAAGACCTCCAGGGAGGGAGCAGCCACAACCTCCCTGGGCAACCTGTGCCACTGTCTCACCACCCTCACTGCAAACAAT
>VWZI01004082.1:149061-183105 GCA_013396835.1 Psilopogon haemacephalus | reverse complement strand
TCTCCTACAGCAGAGAAACTCTACACTGCTACAGAAAATTAAGGTGGTCTATTTTTTTTTTTTTCCTTCTGTTTATATAATATTTTCTGTCTTTTGGTTTCTAGCTGCAGGTTGTTCTTCTCCTCATCGTTTGTTTGGAAACTGGTCTCTCATCTCTGTGTATCATCATACAATTAAATCCAAAAAGCAAAGGGGGAAAAAAAAAAAAAAAGAAACAAAAAAAGCATCTGGACATTTTAGGTCCAGAAATCAGCAGTGAACTCATGACTTAGCACTCAGGTTGCTGTTCCTTTTCAAATTATCATTGCTTTTTTCCCCCAGCCCCCTGCTTTTTCTGACACAAACAAAGCAGAATACTGCAGGAAAATAAGCCCCTGAAAGACAGCTCAAATTTGATCTCTAACAACATGATTAAAGCTACAGAGCTGGTACGTAGAATTCAGTGCCAATTTTTGGATCGATCGCAATAGAAAGGAAGCAGCAAAACGACTCCATAACTTAATGACACAGTTAAAAGAGAAACTTCAAACACAGTAGGTGATGTAACAGACACGCATGGAAACAACCTACCATCCACACAGTCACAGAGGGACCTGGACAGGCTGCAGAGCTGTGCCCAGGCCAACCTCAGGACATGCAACAATGCCAAGTAGAAGGTAATGCACCTGGGTGGGTGCAATCCCAAGCACAACACCAAGCTAGGTGAGAAATGGCTGAGAGCAGCCCTGAGGAAAAGGAGCTGGGGGTCTGGGGTGATGCAAAGCTCAAGATGAGGCTGCAGTGTGAGTGCAGCACAGACAGCAACTGTGTGCTGGGCTGCAGCAAGAGCAGCTGTGGGCAGCAGGGCAAGGGAGGGGATTCTGCCCCTTGGCTCTGCTCTCCTCACACTCCACCTGCAGCACTGTGTGCAGTTCTGGAGCCCCCAACACAAGAAGGAGATGCAAGTGTTGGAGAGAGCCCAGAGGAGGCCACCAAGATGCTGAGAGGGCTGCAGCATCTCTGCTCTGAGGACAGGCTGAGATAGTTGGGGCTCTGCAGCCTGGAGAACAGAAGGCTTCCAGAAGACCTTCCAATATCTGAAGGACGCCTACAGGAGGGCTGGGGAGGGACTGTTGACAAGGTCTTGTTATGACAGGACAAAGGGTAATGGGTTTAAACTAGCAGAGGGGAGATTTAAACTGGATGTTATGAGGAAGTTCTTTACAGTGATGGTGGTGAGACACTGGAACAGGTTCCAGTTTCTCACAGGTGAGTGACCTGTTCTAGTGGGAGTTGTCCCTGTCTGTGGCACAGAGGGGTTGGAACTGGATGAGCTTCAAGGTCCCTTCCAACCTAAACCACTCTATAATTCTATGAACGTCAGGGGTTGGAAGAGACCTTGGAAAGATCATCCTGGTCCAACTCCCTTGCCAGAGCAGCATCACCTAGAAGAGCCCACATAAGAAAGCATCCAGTCAGTCCTGAAAGCCTCCAGAGAAGGAGACTCCACAACCTCTCTGTGCAGCCTGTGCCTGTGCTCTGTCACTGTTGCAGTGAAAAAAAAAAAAAATCATTATGTTTACTTGGAACCTCCTATGCTCCAGCTTGTACCTGCTGCCCATTATGTCCCATTGGACACCACTGAGCAGAGTCTGGGTATGCCCCCCTGACACTGCCCTTCACATATTTATAACCATGAAGGCAGTCACCTCTCAAGCTCCTTTTCTCCAGGCTAAAGAGCCCCATGTCCCTCAGCCTTTCTCCATAATGGAGGTGTTTTACTCCCTTCAGCATCTTTGTGGCTCTGCATCGGATTATCCCACTTAGATTACCCTACTTTAGGTAGGACTGGAAGATCTTGGAGGTCTCTTCCAACCTGGTCAGTTCTATGAACTGAGGGGCTCAACAGTTCTAAAGGAAGAGCAAAGGAATGCTGAGAAGTTAGGAATTAGCTAAACCACAAACTTCACTTTCTTTGTCTGATAATTTGTGGCTTAGTGAGATTCCAATAATCTCACAAATATAATAAAAATTCCTACTTAACAGTATGTAAAATTTAAAGAACTATGTAATTAGTTACTGACATTCTTAGGGCTTCAAATATGAAATAATTACAAGGGATTCAGTGTTCTCAGTTCCATAATGGCATTTATCAATAAGCAGAACAAAGCAAAAGGGCCTCAAATGAGAACTCATTTTCTAGATTAGATTTGAAGACAAATGAGTAGTGTTTGTTTTTAATAGAAGCCAAATACTCTGGGGGGGAAAAAATAAAAGTCAGGTGGAATAAAATGCAGTATTTAGCCACAGCTGTTGGAGTGAGTCCAGAGGAGGGCCACAAGAATGATCCAAGGGCTGCAGCTCCTCTGCTGTGAGGATAGGCAGAAGGAGCTGTGCTTGTTCAGCCTAGAGAAGAGACAACTCTGGGGGGACCTTAGAGCTGCCTTCCATTGCCTGTAAGGAAAGCTGCAGGAGGACTTTTCTTAAGGGTGTCTAGAGAAGATGGTTTTAAGCTGAGACTAGGTTTAGACTGAATTTTAGGAAGAAGATTTTGTTTACGAGGGTGGTGAGAGTGGAACAGGCTGCTCAGAGTGGCTGTGCTGCCTCCTCCCTGGGGGCATTTAAGGACAAATTCTATGAGGTCTCTTCCAACCTGCTTAATTCTATGATTCTGTTTTCTAAGGGTCTTGTTAAGAGGCATCACTGCCTATGACAAGGGGTTTGAGTAGATGATCTCATTCAGCTCTGGGCTCCCCACTTCAACAGGGACAGGGATCTGCAGGAGAGGTATCCAGAGAAAGGCTACAAGGATGATTAGAGGACTGGAGCACTGCCTGATGAGGAGAAGCTGAGGGTCCTGGGGCTGCTTAGTCTGGAGAGGATAAGACTGAGAGGGGATCTAATCAATGTTTATAAATAGCTGAGGGCTGGGGGTCAGGAGGCAGGGGGAGAGGCTCTGCTCACTTGCTCCCTGGGATAGGACAAGAAGCAATGGATGGAAGCTGCAGCATAGGAGGTTGCAGCTCAACACAAGGGGCAACTTCTTGACTTGGAAGGGTGACAGAGCACTGGCACAGGCTGCCCAGAGAGGTTGTGGAGTCTCCTTGTCTGGAGCCTTTCAAGGCCTGTCTGGATGTGTTCCTGTGTGACCTGAGCTAGACTGTCTGGTCCTGCTCTGGCAGGGGGGTTAGACTCAATGATATCTTTGGGTCACTTCCAACTCCTGACATTCTATGAGCTTGTGATGTCTGAGGTCCATTCCAATCTTAGCTATTCTGTGATTCTGTGATATAATGGAGTAATGGGTTTAAATCAGCAGAGGGGAGACTGAAATTGGATGTTAGGAGGAAGCTCTTTCCAGTGAGGGTTGTGAGACACTGGCACGGGTTGCCCAGGGAGGTTGTGGCTGCTCCCTCCCTGGAGGTGTTCAAGGCCAGGTTGGACTCATCCTTGAGCGACCTGTTCTAGTGGGAGATGTCCCTGCCTATCGCAGGGCATGAGAACTGGGTGATCTTTGAGTTCCCTTCCAACCTAAACTATTCTATGATTCTATGAACATCCTTCCAGTGTAAGCCAATCCCAACCTGAGGGTCCATGGAAAGCAATATTAGCACACAGTTTCTTTTCTGTGGATTTTCTCCCACTCTAGTAGGAGGTGTCCCTGCCTATGGCAAGGGGTTGAAACTGGAAGAGGTTTGAGGTCCCTTCAAGCCTAAACCATTCTATGATTCTATGAACATCCTCTGAGTGTAAAGCAATCCCAACCTGAGGGTCCATGGAAAGCAATATTAGCACACGGTTTCTTTTCTGTAGATTTTCTCCCACTCTAGTGGGAGGTGTCTCTGCCTATGGCAGGGGGTTGAAACTGGAAGAGGTTTGAGGTCCCTTCAAGCCTAAACCATTCTATGATTCCACGATAGTCAGATCCCATTTTGCCACTACAGAAACAGTTTCTACCGTTTACAAGGGCACAGTGTAAGGCTGGAATGTATTTTGTCTTTTTCAGATCCTCAAATAATAGCAGCATCACAGCATTATTTGTGTAAGCTGAAAAACACAATGGGCAACTAACGACTAAATGTGATTCAACAGCATGCACAGCCTACAATCACCACGAGAAAACCTGACTTTGATGATCACATCTCAGGTGGATGTCATCAAGCACAGAGTCGTCTAGGTAACAGACAATAGGATGTGTTGAAAAACAACATTTGGGTATCACTCACAGTTCTGCATCTTGATAGACACAACTCCCAAACCCCCCCCCCCCAAAAAAAAACCAACAAAAAAACAAAGAAGAAAACTACACATTTTAGAACAAACTGGAAGTGCAAGTTACTGGAGACTTGATGCCTTTAACATCCCTGCTCAATTTTTGCACTACTTCAGTTTCATTCCTCACTGGCAGGAATTGCAAGGTTGCACAAAATCCACTGCGTTTCCCCTAGACTTGGCATATCCTGCTGGTTTGGGGAGTTAATCACTAATTAATAATTTGAAAACACAGAGTCATTATGTCATTTCCAGACAATGAGACTTTAAATGGTGCATGTTATGTCCTAGTCTTTTCAGGAAGAGGGAGAAGAAAAAAAAAAGTTTTTTTTCCTCTGGAAACCAGATGGCTGCTAAGTGTTATTATGAGGCTATGTAAATCTCAAAGCAATAAGCATCAAATCAAACCAAGAATTCATTCCCTTCTCCTCTTATCACAACTGTTGTTTCGCTGAACCATTCTGTGGAGTAGTACAACTCCAACAAATTAGGCCACTGGAAGCTATGGCACTTAGAATCACAGAATGGTTTTGGTTGGAAGGGACCTCAAAAACCATCCAGTTCTAACCCCCTGTGCCATAGGCAGGGACACCTCCCACTAGAACAGGTCACTCTGGGTTTCATCCAACCTGGCCTTGAACATGTCCAGGGAGGGAGCAGCCACAACCTCCCTGGGCAACCTGTGCCAGTGTTTCACCACCCTCAATGCAAACAACTTCCTCCTAACATCCCATTTAAATCTCCCCTCTGCCACTTTAAACCCATTCCTCCTCATCCTGTCATAACAAGACCTTGTGAATAGTCCCTCCCCAGCCATCCTGTAGGCCCCTTCAGGTACTGGAAGGCCACTCCAAGGTCTTCTTGAAGCCTTCTCTTCTCCAGGCTGCAGAGCCCCAACTCTCTCAGCCTGTCCTCACAGCAGAGCTGCTGCAGCCCTCTCAGCATCTTGGTGGCCTCCTCTCCACTGGCTCCAACAGTTCCATGTCCTTCTTGTGTTGGGGGCTCCAGAACTGCACACAGTACTCCAGGTGGAGTGTAAGAGCAGAGCAAAGGGACAGAATCCCCTCCCTTGCCCTGCTGCCCACAGCTACTCTTGCTGCAGCCCAGCAATATATGCACAAGGAGCTCCTCAGAAAGGCAAAGCTCTGTGTTTCCCTAAATGTTATAGCTTAAATTTACTGTCAACTGAATTTCTTCTAAACTTGGTTCCTGCAGGCTCTGTGCCTGCTGAAACACAACAGTGACCTTATTTTTGTTTAACACACACAGCACCTGTGGCACTTTCAAAGTGCAACATTTACATGGTCGGTAGGTTTAGTAATCACAGAGGGTTTGATGCAGTACTTCGTTTAATGTTGCACATGGTATTTATTAAAAAAAAAAAACAAACCAAAACTTAGTTAAGTGGATTCAATATCACTCCACTCAGTCTCTGAGAAGGCAAATTTTACCATGCCAGTGTTGACCTGGAAATGCAGGACTGATCCTTCCTCTTTCCAGAGCTCTCTGTGCAGTGGCAGTTCTACCTTTGCTGTCTTCTGCAGTGTGAATCACAAAATCACAGAATGTCAGGGGCTGGAAGGGACCTCAAAAGCTCATTCAGTCCAGACCCTCTGCCAGAGCAGGATAACCTAGAGCAGATCACACAGGGATGCATCCAGGTGGGTCTTGAGTGTCTCCAGAGAGGGAGACTCCACAACCCTCCCCGGGCAGCCTGCTCCACCATAGTTTTGTCACTAAGATCAGGACACTGCTTTTATAAAACTTCCTTCAAACAGTTATTCCCTAATGGAAAAGAAGTCTCTAGAGCATTTTGCCTAATGTTCAACAAAATTTCTTTTGCAGTTTCCATCCTTTTCATTATAACTCCTCTAAAGATACCACCGTTTTTCAGATGTTTAGATCTTCAAATTCTAAGTCTTCTGTCGTGACCCTTTAAATTATCACCTAACTAAAAGGCAAGTGTTCTTAGAATTTAATCTTTCTCACACACTGCACTCCACAGTCACTCAGATATCTCGCTGCTTGATCCTTTGAGCAGCCTCTCTTTCTTTTTTTCCCCCCCTTACATCTTCTCGCCCTAAGGTGAGTAAAACTGAATATAGCAGAAATTCTGCATGTAGTTTCTGCTTTTGAATTTAATGAAATTGAACGAGGGCAAAGGAAGAGTCTGGCACCTGGGAAAGAACAACCCCAGGGATCAGGATAGGCTTGGGACTGACCTGTTGGAAGGCAGCAAAGAGGAAAAGGATTTGGGGGTCCTAGTTGATGGGAGGTTGAGCATGAGCCAGCAATGTGCTCTGGGGGGCAGGAGGGCCAATGCCATTCTGGAATGGATTAGAAGGGCTGTGGCTAGTAGGTCAAGAGGTTCTCCCATCCCTCTACTCTGCCCTGGTGAGGCTGCATCTGGAGTACTGTGTCCAATTCTGGGCCCCCCAGTACAAGAGGGACATAGAACTGCTTGAGAGAATCCAGCACAAAGCCACAAAGGCGATGAAGGGAATGGAACAGCTCTTTTACAAGGAGAGCCTGAGGGAACTGGGGCTGTGCTGCTTGGAGGAGAGTCAGAGGTGACCTCATCAGTGTTTATAAATATGTAAAAGGTGAGTGCCAGGAGGCTGGAGCCAGGCTCTGCTGGGTGATGCCTAAAGACAGTACAAGGGGCATTAGGTGGAAGCTGAAGCAGAGGAAGTTTTGTGTAAACGTGAAGAGGAAATTTTTCACTGTGAGGGTGACAGAGCATTGGAACAGGCTGCCCAGGGGGGTTGTGGAGTCTCCCTCTCTGGAGATAATCAAAACGTGCCTGGATGTGTTCCTGTGTGGTCTGTTCTAGGTGATCCTGCTGTGGCAGGGGGGGTTTCACTGGACGAGCTTTCAAGGTCCCTTCCAGCCCCTGACATTCTGTGATTCCATGATTCACACTGTAGAAGACAGCAAAGGTAGGGCTGCCACTGCACAGAGAGCTCTGGAAAGAGAAAGGAAGCCACAACACTTGGAGCCGGAACAAGTTCCCAAGAGTAACCTAGAAGCTGAATCAGACGTTACATATCAGAGACAGACAGACAATCAACTCGGGCAAGCTGTACTATTAAACACTGACGATGTCTACTGAATGCTGCCTACGTCTACTGAACGCTGCCCACGTCTACTGAACACTGCCCACGTCTACTGAATGCTGCCTACATCTATTAAATGCTACCTACGTCTACTGAATGCTGCCTACATCTATTAAACGCTGCCTACGTCTATTAAACGCTGCCTACGTCTACTGAGCGCTGCCTACGTCTATTGAGCACTGCCTACATCTATTAAACGCTGCCTATGTCTATTAAACGCTGCCTACGTCTACTGAGCGCTGCCTACGTCTACCGAACGCTGCCTACATCTATTAAACGCTGCCTACGTCTACTGAATGCTGCCTACGTCTACTGAGTGCTGCCTACGTCTACCGAGCGCTGCCTACGTCTACTGAGCGCTGCCCACATCTACTGAATACTGCCTACATCTACTAAATGCTACCTACGTCTACTGAATGCTGCCTACGTCTACTGAGCGCTGCCTACGTCTACTGAGCGCTGCCTACGTCTACTGAGCGCTGCCTACGTCTACTGAGCGCTGCCTACGTCTACTGAGCGCTGCCTACGTCTACTGAGCGCTGCCTACGTCTACTGAGCGCTGCCTACGTCTACTGAGCGCTGCCTACGTCTACTGAGCGCTGCCTACGTCTACTGAGCGCTGCCTACGTCTACTGAGCGCTGCCTACGTCTACTGAGCGCTGCCTACGTCTACCGAACGCTGCCTACGTCTATTAAACGCTGCCTACGTCTACCGAGCGCTGCCTACGTCTATTAAACGCTGCCTATGTCTACTGAGCACTGCCTACGTCTACCGAACGCTGCCTACGTCTATTAAATGCTGCCTAAGTCTACTGAATGCTGCCTATGTCTACTGAGCACTGCCTACATCTACTGAATGCTGCCTACATCTATTAAACACTGCCTACATCTACTGAATGCTGCCTACATCTATTAAACGCTGCCTACATCTACTGAATGCTGCCTACATCTATTAAACACTGCCTACGTCTACTGAACACTGCCTACATCTACTGAACGCTGCCTACATCCATTAAACACTGCCTATGTCTACTGAACACTGCCTACATCTACTGAACGCTGCCTACATCCATTAAACACTGCCTATGTCTACTGAACACTGCCTATGCCTACCTACTGGATGCTGCCTATGCCTACTGAACACTGCCTATGCCTATTGAACACTGCGTATGTCAAAACTACTTTTAGAAAAAGATACCAGGTTGGAAATCAAAGTTCCACATATAACAGCAGTATTGGTAGTAACCATCAGCCATGGTTAATAACGGAGAAGGGAACACTAAACCCAGCTCCTTGCACTGCTTGTCACAAGCTGTGTAACACTGTCATGCCAGACGGTAAGAGAAATTCTTCCGAGAATAATTAGATTTTCAAAATGGACATCTTCATAGAAGAGGTATTGCTACTAAAAATAGAAGTATAAAAAAACACTGTAGTCTGCAGTAACAGGAAATGTCACCATGCATTAGAGCATTTTCTTATTCCTGTAGGTGGAGATTACGGAGGAGAGGGACTGTGGTTTATCTTCCCAGTTCATGCTAAAGAACTTGAAAACATTTGAAGGCTTGCAAGGTAAGAAAACCATACCAGGGAAACGCAGTCAGAAGCTGATATTCGTTTTTCCTGGTTAATCATTTTCTTTCTGTTTTACTTTCCTCTTCCTGCTCCTCCTCTCTGCTACCATGGCCACTTAACTGCCATAAAATACAGAGGTTCAATATGAATTTAAACATTTCACAGCTGATTCATGTATCACAATTATCAATAGTAATGGACTACTATGCCAGTACTAGTGGAAAAAATACTGTTCTCATATCATTGCCAATATTTAAGTGCTATTTATTCTGCACAAGGTTTTGGGGTTTTTTCTTGGGTTTTTTTTTCCTCTCTCTCTGTACCCTTTAGAGACTTTTCTTGAAGCCCAGGCAAAAGATACACTCAGAACAGGACTTTTTTTCTCATCATCAGAGAATCATAGAATGGTTTAGGTTGGAAGGGACATCAAACTCAACCACTTCCAACCCCCCTGTGCCATAGGCAGGGACACCTCCCACAAGGACAGGTCGCTCAAGGCCTCATCCAACCTGGCCTTGAACACCTCCAGGGAGGGAGCAGCCACAACCCCCCTGGGAAACCCAAGCTTGAAATATCCTTAAGGGTTATTCTGTTGCCAGTTAATACGTTCAGATGTCCTTCAAATTTGATACTGCTTGCCAGAGAAAACTGGAAGGAGTAGTAGATACTACAAATCAACATATTTTTGCCTTCAACAAAACAGGTAGTAAGAGATGAAAAAATCTGGTTTGTTTTTTAACTTAGTAAAGAGATTAGTAGAGGGAGGGGTAAGGTTGTGAAAATAAATTCGGACCAATCTTTGAATAAAAATAATTTTTTAAAATAAAAAAAGCCTGCTTCCTTCTCCAGGCTCTCCTAATGCTCTCTTCCTCACCTATTTCACACACAGTCACCATGACATTCACAGGCCTTTGTGCCTAGAATGAAGTACTTAGCAAATCTTACACTTTATGGGCCATAGGATTCCAACATTAGATACAAACATAAAGACGCCACATTCCATTTGAGCATCAGAGTCAAGAATAGGGTAAGGCAGGAGAGCCTACTGCTGCCAGCCACTATAGAGCAGCATAGAGCAGCGTAGAACAAGACAGGTTGGAAGAGACCTCCAAGATCATCCAGTCCAACCTAGCACCCAGCCTTAGCCTATGGCACTAAGTGCCCCATCCAGGCTTTGCCTGAACACCTCCAGGGACAGCTACTCTACCACCTCCCCGGGCAGCCCATTCCAATGCCAATCACTCTCTCTGCCAACAACTTCCTCCTAACATCCAGCCTGTACCTCCCCCAGCACAACTTGAGCCTGTGTCCCCTCCTTCTGTTGCCTGGGAGAAGAGCCCAACCCCACCTGGCTACAACCTCCCTTCAGGTAGTTGTAGACAGCAATGAGGTCACCCCTGAGCCTCCTCTACTCCAGGCTAAACAACCTCAGCTCCCTCAGTCTCTCCTCACAGGGCTGTGCTCCAGGCCCCTCACCAGCTTTGTTGCCCTTCCCTGGACAAATGGAGATGATTTATACAAGAGGGTGTACCAGCAAGAAAATAGCCTTTGTTAGAATCTAATGCACAGGGAAATAAAAACATTTTGGAGTGTGACTGCTACTGAATGGAACTGCACTGCATTGTGTTGGTAGAGTCATTAATTAATTTTAGTATTTTAAAGGAAAAGCAAATTGCTCCAATTGCTGTTCTTCAGCAGACTTCTCTTCTAACATTGTTAATGCCGGTAACTTCTTTCCTTTGGTTATTACTGGAGTGCTCTACCACCCCAGCAGACTCAAACCTTCGAAAGCTATCCTCTTCAAAATCATTCTGTATCTTATCCTTGATGGACAAGAGACAATTGTAACACCAACAGTTTTTCATGAATAACTTCATCAGCTTCTTACACAAAAGGTAAGAACAAATCAGAAATACTCGTGGAACAACAGAAAAAAAAAGGTTAACCCCAGATATATTTTGTGAGGAAAATGCATCAGGGACAAGCATTTTAAAATCAAGCCCTATTCTCTGACTGAAACAAAGCTGGAGAGAAGGAATTTCAATGTGAGAAATTCATAGAAAAAAATCTTCTTTGGCAAAAAAAAAAAAAAGGAAATCAGAAATTTTAAACACCTTGAAAAATTGTGCAGCTAACTACTACAACCTTCTCATTCTCACACAAGCCTTAACCTAAAGTAAAAGCACTTCCCTGCTTTTAAGAATGGAGTTCTCTTTAAAATATCTTATAAAGACTAAATTTGGCAGGGGAGTGGGCAGGGATAGGGTAGGATGAAGAGGAGGGAAATTTGCCTCAGATGTCTGATGGTTCTCAACACGGATTAATACAAAACTAATTTTGAAAGAGGTCTCCTAATTAACAGTGCTAATGCCAACATACTAAATAATTTCTACATCAAGCCTAGCAGTGCTTTTCAACAAAAAAAAGAGAGAGAGAGAGAGAAAAAAGTTATTACTGCAATAAAATATATGAGAATTAGAGAGTCCAGCAGAAACAGTTTCATTCACATTCCACTGAATTATGTTCCATTCATTCCACTGAAAAATCATTACTGGAAAAAACACTCCCAGTGTTTATCTGATCAAGATTCATTCTTTAAAAAGAAATAAAAAGTAGAAGAGAATATTTTTTTTATTTCTTGATCAGATCATTTTTAGAAGGCTATTAAAAGTGCATGGAAACTCCAAACATACTTTGATCTACCCAAGCTGGGACTGGAAGTCCACACTGGCCTCAGAATTACCCATGAGGAAGATCAACTGTCAGTCTAAATGCCTTTAAAGGAAAACAAACCAAGCACAACTTCAGGCTCACCAATGTGTCTATTAAGTAACCTGCTAACTCCAGACTGAAACCATCTTCTGGCAAAGAATACATCTACTACACATGAAAAAAAGCTTGGTTTAAGATACAAGTACTGGAAGTATGAAGACCAATAATACACGCACAGGTGGCTACTGTAGAATCATAGAATGGTTTAGGTTGGAAGGGACCTCAAAAACCATCCAGTTCCAACCCCCCTGTGCCATAGGCAGGGACACCTCCCACTAGAACAGGTTGCTCAAGGCCTCATCCAACCTGGCCTTGAACACCTTCAGGGAGGGAACAACCACAACCTCCCTGGGCAATCCGTTCCAGTGTCTCACCACCCTCACTGCAAACAACTTCTTTCCTAAGATCCAATTTTAATCTCCCCTCTGACAGTTTATATCCTTTCCTCCTCATCCTGTCATTACAAGACCTTGTCAATAGTCCCTCCCCAGCCCTCCTATAGCACCTTTCAGATACTGCAAGGCTGATATAAGGTCTCCTGGAAGCCTTCTCCAGGCTGCAGAGCCCAACTATCTCAGCCTGTCCTCACAACAGAGATGCTGCAGCCCTCTCAGCATCTTCGTGGCCTCCTCTGGGCTCTCTCCAACACTTGCATCTCCTTCTTGTGCTGGGGGCTCCAGAGCTGCAGACAGTGCTGCAGGTGGGGTGTGAGGAGAGCAGAGCAAAGGGGCAGAATCCCCTCCCTTGCCCTGCTGCCCACAGCTGCTCTTGCTGCAGCCCAGCACACAGTTGCTGTCTGGGCTGTACTCATACTGCAGCCTCATCTTGAGCTTTGCATCACCCCAGACTCTCAGGTCCTGTTCCTCAGGGCTGCTCTCAGCCATTCCCCACCCAGCCTGGGGTTATTCTTGAGATTGCAGGACTTTATAAGTGGCCTTAGTCACTGTCAAGAGGTTGGCTTGGGCACAGCTCTGCAGCCTGTCCAGGTCCCTCTGGATGGATCCCTGCCCTCTAGCAAGTCAACTGTGCCACACAGCTTGGTGCCATCTGCACTCTTGCTGAGGCTGCACTGATTCCTCTGTCCATGTCACTTAAATCATTCTTGGAGGGAATCTGTTTTTGTTTTTTAAGCCTGTGGTCTTAAACAGTCCATATTTGACACAGAAGAGCAAGCAATTAAACTTGGAGGCTAAAACCCACACTTCCTCCATTGACAGTGAAGAATATGCTCCTTTTCACCTTTGAGATGAATTAAAAGCATCCCTGCTGTCACTTGTGCTTTATGGCTCATTTTAATGTTTCCAAAGCTTTTTAAATTATTCCAAATTCACGAGGAGGATTTATGAGTCTGAAAATGTACTAACTTTCAGGATGGTACTTAAGATCAATTTAGGTTATTCTGTTGAGTAACGTGAACTGTTGCCATGAAATAATAAAATAGCCCACAAAAGGCAGTCTGACACGGAGCAGTATTGTTTTATGGCATGGTGAATATTTTACATTTTATTCATTTTTCTTAAAGTTAGAATGATCCACCAGAGAATCAGTAGAAAATGGGAGAAAATATCAAGGGAAATGAGGGCAAGAAAACTTGAAAGTCTTCTGCCAAAGGAGAGAAGTGACATCCTCATCCCACAAGGGAAACTGCCTACAAAAACATGCTGTGATAGGATGAGGGGCAACGGCTTCAACTTCACTATGAGGGTGGTGGAACATTGGAACAGGTTGCCCAGAGAGGTGGTTGAGGCCTCATCCCTCCAGATATTTAAGGTGAGGCTTGACAGGGCTCTGGACAACCTGATCTAGCTGAGGATGTGCCTGCTGACAGCAGCGGGGCTGGACTGGATGACCTTTGGAGGTCCCTTCCAGCTCAGATCATTCTATGATCATAGAATCATAGAATGGTTTAGGTTGGAAAAGACCTTAAAGATCATCCAGTTCCAACCCCCTGCCATAGGCAGGGACACCTCCCACTAGATCAGGACGCTCAAGACCTCATCCAGCCTGGCCTTGAACACCTCCAGGGAGGGAGCAGCCACAACCTCCCTGGGCAACCTGTGCCAGTGTCTTGTCACCCTCACTGTGAAGAACTTTCTCCTAACATTCAGTTTCAATCTCCCCTCTGCCAGTTTGAAGCCATTCCCCCTTGTCCTGTCATTACAAGACCTTGTGAACAGTCCTTCCCCAGCCTTCCTGTAGGCCCCCTTCAGATACTGGAAGGTTGCTATAAGGTCTCCTCAAAGCCTTCTCTTCTCCAGGCTGAGAAGTCCCAACTCCCTCAGCCTGTCCTCACAGCAGAGGTGCTTCAGTCCTCTGATCATTTTTGTGGCCCTCCTCTGGACTCTCCTCTGGATTATATGATACTGTCATATAGTTCTCAACTAGTATTTATTTAGCTCAGAAACCCAAAATACCACCTGCTTACTTTGGCTATGGCACAGAGAGTGTCTTCTAGTGAGAGGTGTCCCTGCCTATGGCAGTGGGTTGAAACTGGATGAGCTTTGAGGTCTCTTCCAACCTGAACCACTCTATGAGGCACTTTCTAAGAGATGGCAGACATAATTGTGCCTAAGTCTTGCACCATTCCTGAATATCCAGTAAGCTGGTTTGAGGCTAATTGGAATATTTTAATGAGAAAAATTAGATTATAGGTTTTGAAAAGGAAACAAATGGTGATGCCTCCTTCACTCACAGGTTTACTGAGATGTACTAAAGCAAGCACATACACAAGAGAGTGAGTGAGTAGTGAGTCTGTCTGTGGAGTCTGAGCTCTCCCTCCTTGACTTCTAGCTGGATCTGTGTAACCCAACTAGTCAATTCTGCTTCTAACCCCCTTCACCAATATCTCTGACATACTTTACACATAAGGTAGATTCTGGTATAAGACTGGGAGGTGGGGAGAAGGTAGAAGGGTGGTTGGGAGCCCCTCCTGGGGACTCTGATTTCTGGGAGGGCTGTGGTCTTTCTGTATTACCTTTAACTTGTATATTTCTGTATATAGCTGTAAATATTTGTAATCTATTGTAAATACCTGCTTGTATATTGTGCTGAGCTGTGAATATAAAGCTTCATTCCTTCACTTCCAGCTGGCTGAGGCTAGTGTGGGTGAATTCAAACGTCAGGGGGAGAGAAGGGGGGTGACTAACTCTCAAACCATCATAGCTGAGGAAACAGTTGTGTAGACATCTTCTGTTTTCCCAACAAGCTGTTTAAGAACTTAATATCAGCCAGCAGCTTCCAGTACCATCAGTTTCATTAAGGCACACCACAAGTGTTGCTGAAAAAACAGTCTCATTAAAAGAAATGCAAAACATCTGTATTTATTCTCCTGAAGTATGTTCACTCAATGTCTTCCAATATTTCTGTTTACAACCAATATGGCAGGGAATGACAATACAGACTGTGAAGGAAGCTGTGTTCAGGCAAAAAAGAACAAGACTGTAAATTCGAGAGCTTCTTTCTGTAGCACCTCGTGTTCCCAAAGGAATCATAGAATTGTTTAGGTTGGAAGGAACCTCAAAGCTCATTTGGTTCCAATCCCCCACCATCGGCAGGAACACCTTCAGAGCATCATAGAATCAGTCAGGGTTGGAAGAGACCACAAGGATCAACCAGTTCTCCTACTGAGAAACAGGTATTTACCTTTTCTCCTTAAAAACTTAGCACTAACTCATTCCAGAATAGACATTTGTGCATTTAGACATTCATGCATACACTACATATTTCTATTTTTTTTTTCATTTAGTGTGAAATCAAAGGGATTCTTTTGATCATCTCTTCATTAAGCTCGGCCAGCAACTAAGCACCTATAGAATCATAGAATCAGTCAGGGTTGGAAGGGACCACAAGGATCAGCCAGTCCCAACCCCCCTGCCATGCCCAGGGACACCCTACCCTAGAGCAGGCTGCCCACAGCCTCTGCCAGCCTGGCCAAAAACACCTCCAGGGAGCTGGCCCCAAACACCTCCCTGCAGGGGCAACCCATTCCAGCCTCTCACCACTCTCATGCTCAACAACTTCCTCCTCACATCCAGGCTGAACCTCCCCACCTCCAGCTTTGCTCCATTCTCCCTAGTCCTGGCACTACCTGAGAGCCTAAAAAGTTCCTCAAGGAAATCTGTCAGGGTAACTTGTAGGGGGTTTCTGAACTATTTGAAGACCACAATAATAATATTAATACCTACTTCATCAAATACAACCATAGCCTGGGTGAAAAAGACCTGTGCACTTCACTCCTTTGTGCCTTCTTACTGTCATTAATAATAACAGCTTTAAAAATAAACTTAGACATTCTAAATAATGTAACATTTCTGTTCAAATTCCTGTTCAACTAAAAATGCAGTTCTCAAGAGTCTCCTGGCTCAGCTTTCCACGGGAAGCTAATCTTTACCAGGTCACCTACAGGAGCAAAGGAATAATTATCAAAAGAGATTCCTAAGCACAAAAGCCAGCACTACTTCAGGATCTGAGATCAAATGTTGCCATTCACTTCTACAATGCATCTGCAGTCACTGTACCTAAAAAAAACAAACAAAAAAAACCACCTGGGGGATTTATTATTATCTGTGGGTTTTCCATGTAGTGGCACATTCCCATCATTTGGACTAACTCGGTTTTGTTTTACTTGCTACAGCAACATAAACCTTCCACCAAGTATTACAGTTTACAACATAGCAGGCTGTTCACCTCTTGGAAAATGAACACAAACTGTGGAACTCTGCTGCTCAATATCTAACTCTTTAACACATTTTTTTTTGTTATCTCTTCAGCCAAACAGCTGCAGCTTGGAATTCCAGACTGAAGCTTGGATACACTGTACAGAAAGTTCTGGAGCTCCCAACACAGCAAAGACATGGAAGTGTTGGAGCCAGTCCAGAGGAGGGCCACAAAGAGGCTCAGAGGGCTGCAGCAGCTCTTCTCTGAGGACAGGCTGAGAGAGTTGGGGCTCTGCAGCCTGCAGAAGAGACGGCTTCCAGGAGACCTTAGAGTAGCCTTTTGATATCTGAAAGGGGCTAACAAGAAGGCTGGAGAAGGACTATTGACAAGGTCTTGTAATGACAGGATGAGGAGGAATGGGTTTGAACTGGCAGAGGAGAGACTGAAACTGGATGTTAGGAGGAAGTTCTTTACAGTGACAGTGGTGAGACACTGGCACAGGTTGCCAAGGGAGGTTGTGGCTGCTCCCTCCCTGGAGGTGTTCAAGGCCAGGTTGGATGAGGCCTTAGGTGACCTGTTCTAGTGGGAGGTGTCCCTGCCTATGGCCCAGGGGATTGGAACTGGATGATCTTTGAGGTCCCTTCCAACCTAAACAATGCTCTGATTCTGTGATCTAAACCTGAATCTGCTTCGAGCCAACCTTCTGTTCTTCAAGGTCCTATTCTAGCTTATAGGTCTCATTTCTTGGAAGCCAACATGTTACTGCAGAGCGACTCTTGGGTTTCACTTTTGAATAACTTTTCTTTCCTTTATTTGTATTATTGAATGATGCTTTGCAGCTGCAGTGATTCAGAGAATCACAGAAACATTCAGTGTGGAAAAGACCCTTGGGATCACCAAGTCCAACCGATTGAGGGTCCTTCTCTGGAGTCTTTCAAGACCTGCCTGGATGTGTTCCTGTGTGACCTGAGCTAGATTGTATGGTCCTATTCTGGCAGGGGGTTTGCACTCAGTGACCTCTTTGGGTCCCTTCCAACCCCTGATATCCTGTGATCCAATCACTTACACCTGTTTCATCACATGAGCACATTCTATATACAATTACCTATTTAAATAAAATCTCCTGAATTCCAACTGTTCAATATACTCTGTCTGGATGAGGCACTCAGTGCCATGGTTTAGCTAATTAGAAGGGTTAGGTGACAGGTTGGACTCGATGATCTCAAAGGTCTTTTCCAACCTGGCTAATTCTGTGGTTCTGCAGTTATTCATCTGCAAGAATGGTAAGAGGCAAAGCTGCACATAAAGGAGTACTGAAGAAGCCTATTTTCTGCTTTCAGTCACACATATTTTTCAGGACTACAGAAGTTTAAAGAAAAAACAAGAGACAAGAAATAAGTTCTCACTCACCAGCCCTGCAGCATCTTTTACTTGCTGATTACTGCAGTGCATTTTAGGACAGGACTTCCTAAGCAAGGACCTGTTTGTATTTCTAAATCAGGCAATTATTAGTTTCTTGAAATACTCAGGTTAGAATTCTCCTTCATTTAGACAAGTAGGTGTTCCTTTGCTGAGCTCACTAGACCTGGACAGAGGAAGAGGGCTTGCTCAAGTCTTGAAAATAATCAGCTATAACTTACTGATCAGTCCTACACCACCTTACAGTGCCAAGGGAGAATTCTCGGTGTAGCTACTAAGAATGAGATTGACCCAAAGCTCAGAGGATTTAATCATAAGGTCTGGAGAGAGACGGAAAGGCAGCGCTCCTAGAGCTGCTCTCACAAAACACAAGAGCTGTGACTGTGCTCTTTGAATTACAACAATTCTATCTGTTTATCTTTAAAGCACAAGATGGATGTACAATTTGATGACATTAGAAAGCATCATGAAGACATTACTAGTGAGTGTGTGCTCCAGTGGGTACAACATATGCTGCTGAGATACTAGAAATATGATGTAAGGATAAGATACTGCCCAGGGAAATCATTTAGTGAAGGCAGATAAACAAAGCATGAAGTGTAAAACCCAATATAGCACAGTTGCCTCTGTAGAACAGCAGAAACCCACAGCAATGTGAAAATATGCCTCAGTTTCACTACTGTGTCAAATGGGCTAGGTTGTTATCAAAAGTGAAACGATCCTGGCTTAACAGGTGACCAAATTTTATCCAGCATTGGAAGCATAATGGAGATCCAAAGACACCTAGCAAAATATTGCCTTCCTGAATACAGCCTTCAGTTGGCAGAGGGCAGATACATTCAGCTGAGTCACTAACCTCAGGAAAAGAAAAATCAGCCTGGTCCTCCAAATGAGTGAAGGACTTGGTGTGTGGCACCTGCCTCATGACACCTCCATGGTGTGCAGTTATTTCTGTAGCACTCAGGTGCCTCATCTTTCTCTAACCTCAGTGTGAGAGTAATCAATCAGCCCCTGAAGGAGCAGAGTTCCTCCTGCAGACTGCAGGGAGGAGGTGGACTGACATACTTAAGGGAGGTACAAATACTTAAGGGGGGTACAAATACTTAAGGGAGGTAGAAATACTTAAGGGAGGTACTAAGAGCAACCTGCTAAGCATCCCTTAAAACCCTGACACCTGTACTTTGCATTTGCAATTCCTCAGCCCTTAAAGGAAACCACCTGGGGGATTTATTATTATCTGTGGGTTTTACAGATAGTGGCATATCACTCCCATCATTTGGACTAACTTGGCCTTGTTTTACTTGCTACAGCAACATAAACCTTCCACCAAGTATTACAGTTTACAACATAGCAGGCTGTTCACCTCTTGGAAAATTAACACAAACTATGGAACTGTGCTGCTCAGTATCTAACTATTTAATACATTTTTTTGTTACTTCTTCTGCGAAACAGCGGTGGTACTCCACCCTGTGAATGATGAAAATCACTTTTATTTACAGAAAGAAAAGAAAAAAAGACAAAGAATGAGGTGCCAGCCTGCAAGAAACAGGCAAGGACCATACTGAAAGGGAGGCTTCATAGAAGGAGCACATCTGGAGTGGCATCTGTGCTTGCATACAATTCTTTTACTAAGTGATGGGTTTCAAATAAAAAATGGGAGTCCTTACCAATGCCACAGCCTTCCTTCCTTGGCAGGCAAGGAGCATACTGAAAAGGAGGCTTCATAGAAGGAGCACATCTGGAGTGGTATCTGGAGAGTCCAGAGTGGTATCTGGAAAGTGGTATCTGGAGAGAGTCCAGAGGAGGGCCACGAAGATGATCAGAGGGCTGCAGCAGATCTGCTATGAGGACAGGCTGAGCGAGTTGGGACTTTTCAGCCTGGAGAAGAGAAGGCTTCAAGAAGACCTTATAGAAACCTTCCAGTATCTGAAGGGGGCTACAGGAAGGCTGGGGAGGGACTATTCACAGGGTCTTGGAATGACAGGACAAGGGGAAATGGGTTCAAATTGGCAGAGGGGAGATTTGAACGGGATGTTAGGAGAAAGTTCTTCACAGTGAGGGTGACGAGACACTGGAACAGGCTGCCTGGGGAGGTTGTGGCTGCTCCCTGACTGGAGCTGTTCAAGGCCAGGCTGGATGAGGCCTTGAGCAACCTGTTCTAGTGGGAGGTGTCCTTGCCTATGGCACAGGGGGTTGGAACTGGCTGAGCTTTGAGGTCCCTTCCAACCTGAACCATTCTATGATTCTATCCCCAGAGACAGTGACTCCATCTCTTCCCTGGGCAGACCATTGCAGTGTTTGATAACCCTTTCAGTGAAGATGTATTTCCTACTATCTAGCCAAAATCCTCCCCTAGCTCAGCTTGTAACCCATATCTTATAAGTATTCTGTTCTCTGCAAGACAGCATTTAATTTTTTCACCAGTTACCAAATTACATGAAAGGAAAGCAGTTCTTAACTGTTTCCTTTTTTAAGAACAAACATTGAAATGATATTTTGATGATATTTTGAACTCCACAACCAAAGAAAAGGGAGTTGTTCAGCATGAGAGTGGTGAGAGCCTGGCATGGGTTGCCCAGGGAGGTGGTTGAGGCCAGATCCCTGGAGGTGTTTGCAGCCAGGCTGGCAGAGGCTGTGGGCAGCCTGCTCTAGGGTAGGGTGTCCCTGAGCATGGCAGGGGGGGGTGGAAGTAGATGATCCTTGTGGCCCCTTCCAACCCTGACTGATTCTATGATTATATAAAAAGGACTTGATTGCTGCTCTGCAAATTTTAGCATGCAGCACAAGGTGAAGTTGTCACCCGATGTAAGTCTTGTAATGCAGCAGGGGAACAGCTCATTAATAAAACATCACTATGCCAAATCCTCACAGTTTCTCAACATCACCAATAAAAACACCACTTGGTAGAGCTAATTTTCTTTGCCCCAGAACAGTGGTGCACATCAACTGACCTGACTGTGCTTTCCATTTCATAGGCACAATGTTTATTCCACTTTAATTATGTCTGGAAACTTGTGAGTCTACACAGGTGTCCTACAAAATTTGTATGTGAAACTAAAACCAGGAGAAAATGTTCACAGTGTCAAGATCAGAACATGAGGAGACTACTTTCTCTACCTCTTGCTTAAGATATTAAAGTAAACACCTGGATTTCTGTGAAATGTGTTTTATTTTCAACTGGAAACACCTTGTCCATGCCTTTAACACAAGGAATTAGATAATGTTTCCTTCAGATTACTTAGATCTGTTTCCTTGCACCTGGTTTAACCTAACTTTCCAAAAGAATCTGCTGATGATGAAAATTCTCAAAATTAATGATATTTTAGTCAACAAAAGCATTCTTCCACAAGAGCTATCAGAAAAACGTTTTTCATCTAGTAAGTAACATATATGTATAGACAAACCCATCTTCAAGCTCAAACTTTGCTTCTGATTCCCCACTTCAAAAATCATAGAATGGTTTAAGTTGGAAGGGACCTCAAAGCTCATTCTGTTCCAACCCCTCTGTGCCATAGGCAGAGACACCTCCCACTAGAACAGGTCACTCAAGGCCTCATCCAACCTGGCCTTGAACACTTCTAGGGAGGGAGCATCCACAAGATGAAGGCAGCTCTTCCAGAGAAGGTTGATATGCAGAGCATCTTTCATTTTAATAGCACTTCCTAAATTTAAACTGCAACAAAATACACCAGAATGTGGTACTGAGCATAAAACACAATTTCTGTAGAGTAGTAAATCTTCCTAACTGTATACTACAGAGAGTGGAAAATTCTGCATCCCAATGACACCTGAGAGAAAAGATAGGAACTATTTATTGAGGACTCTGACCAGATCATTGAATCATAGAATCGTCAGGGCTGGAAGGCACCTGAAGAATCATCTAGCTCCAGTCCTTCTGCCATAGGCAGGGACACCTCACACTAGATTAGGTTCCTCATAGCCCCATCCAGCCTGGTCCTAAAAACTTCCAGGGATCATTGCAGTTACAACTTTCCTACCCTAAAGAAAAGCATACTTGCTCAGTTTACAACTGTATTTGATGATGATCCAAATTCTCCTTGCACCATTTCCACTGGCACAGAACATGCAGCAATCAGCAGACTGACAGGCTTCCCATACTGATGTTTACATCTTTGGTCAAGGCTCAAATATTTTAAATAAGGGGGCAAGCTAAAGATGAGAAGCATCAATGATGATCTCATGTGAAATCTTCATCAAGCTTGACTGCTGTGGGAGGAAAGGCAAGAATGTCCCTGCTCACTGCAGCAGCATTGGACTATGTGGCCTTTAAAGGTCCAACCCAATACATTCTGGTTAGCAGGCATGGATGTACTGTTGAGAATCTGCTTATACCTTCAGCCATCACTGAAAGTGGAACTGAAATCATACCTACAACCAATCTAGTCAAGGTAAATGTAGTGGGTTTGCAGTTACCTGCCCCCACACACCTTTTATAAACCCTGGNCACCTTTCCCCCCTTCCCCAGCCTTTTCTCACCACCTGTTGATGCTGCAGATAAGCTGAAGATCAGTCAGAGATTAGTAATAGGAAGGAGTTAGTAGTTTTACTCTGAATTAGCTAAAAGACAGAGAGACAAAGAGGGATCATCCCAGAGAAGCAGCCACCGCCAGACACAGTCAGAAGCAAACTGCTAATCTGGTTGTTTTGATAACAGTTCTTAAAACAACTTTTTTTTTCTTTCTCAGTGAAACTCGGTGAAGTGCCACACAGTGTGTTTTTATCTCTCTCAGCCAATAGACTAATTTCTCACTCAAATCCTCCAATTAGCTCAAACCAACACAGTAAAGAAAGCAGGAAGTGACTTCAGGAGACCCCAGATCTGGGGTTACTAACATTGCTGAACTGAAATCTCACTTCCTGACTATTTGGATCACTCCAATTAGCTCTCCTTAAGACAAAACTTGCTATAAAGTGGCTTAGCCCTACGTAGATCCCCCACAAGCCAGTTGATGCTACTGGAGTTCAGGAACAAAGCTAAGCATCAAGCCTATAACCCAACTAAACACAGCCAAGAGAAGCCACCTACACATGCTTAAGAGCAGAGTGGACAGGGGGGCAAGGGAGGGGACTCTGCCCCTTTATTCTGCTCTTGTCAGACCCCACCTGCAGCACTGTGTGCAGTTCTGGAGCCCCCAGGACAAGAAGGACATGGAACTGCTGGAGAGAGTCCAGAGGAGGCCACAAAGATGATCAGAAGGCTGGAGCAGCTCTGCTATGAGGACAGGCTGAGAGAGTTAGGGCTCTGCAGCCTGGAGAAGAGAAGGCTTCCAGGAGACCTTAGAGTAACCTTCCAGTATCTGAATGGGGCCTACAGGAAGGCTGGGGAGGGACTATTGACAAGGTCTTGTAATGACAGGACAAGGGGTAATGGAAAGACTAGGGGTAAAGGATTTAAACTGGCAGAGGGGAGATTGAAACTGGATGTTAGGAGGAAGTTGTTTGCAGTGAGGATGGTGAGACACTGGCACAGATTGCCCAGGGAGGTTGTGGCTGCTCCCTACCCAGAGGTGTTGAAGACCAGGTTGGATGAGGCCTTGAGCAACCTGTTCTAGTGGGAGATGTCCCTGCCTAGGGTGGAGGGTTGGAACTGGATGATCTTTGAGGTCCATTCCAACCTAAACCATTCTACGATTCTACGTGTGAATGTTAGGGAAGGGTTTTTAAAGACAACTGTCTAGGCATCTACACAGAAGGTGGAGTTCAAACACAGAAGGACCAGACTCAAAAGGAAAATTAAGCTCAAATATGGCATTTGCACAACATTCAGGCTCTTGCACCAAAGATCACAACCCTCAAGACTTCAGCTTAGCTTTTGGGGCTCCTGAAAGCTACACTAACAGAAACAATTTATTGCTTTTGTTGTTGTTGTTGTTTGGGTTTTTTTGCACATTCTGAGGATTGCCTGCACCTTCAAAAAGACTTAACAGCTGTAATTGAGTAACAAAATTTGAGAAGCAATATCAGCACTTCTCAGAGCAAGTGAAAATGAACTGCAACATCCCCAAACATTCATTCTCTCTTTCCATTACCTGATGCTGCATCTTCACTTTCCCTGCGCAATTATTTTCTCCCCATTTTCTCGTGTTGTTTCCCCGGGCTCCATACCTAAACAAAAATTACTCTGACTTCTTTGTATGTTCCTAAAAATTTCTAAAGCAAAGTAAGTCAGGTGAAATGGCTGAATGTTATATATAAGAGGTAACTGCTGATGCTAACAACTTTCTAGTCCTTTAGATTTCTGGATTCCCACAGACTCACTAAACATCTGCTAAGAGCTGAAACTGCCCAATTCTCAGCATGCAAAATTAACTGCATTTGGTTTTGTGAAACAGGATTTTTGGGACACTGTAATCTTCTCAGAAACATGGTCTCAGTATTTTAACCACTAAATAATATTAGTATAATAATATGATTTAATATTGCACTACCCTTAGTATAAACTCACATACAATACCTCTTCTGAGACAGTTTCCCCTGTTTACACATTGGCTTCCCACTCACAAGCACAAAAAAAGTATTAAAATAGTAATTATTTCCTATGCATTTTACTCCTTCCTGTTCAGGAAGGCTGTGGCTGCTCCCTCCCTGGGGGTGTTCAAGGCCAGGCTGGATGAGGCCTTGAGCGACCTGTTCTAGTGGGAGTTGTCCCTGCCTATGGCACAGGGGGGCTGGAACTGGATGAGCTTTGAAGTCCCTTCCAACCTCAACCATTCTATGATTCTTCTTATAAATTATTTAGTAAATTGCCCTCTTTGTTGCTTTAGGTAATTACTGCCAATTCTATTGGCACCCTTTCCTCCATCCTTCCTACAGTGGGCAAAGTCATATGCCAGATTATTCGCACCATAATTTCTAAATACTGCATAAGTTTGTATTTAATAAAATGATGAAAAGTAGTTTGTTATACGAGTAGTAACTTCATTATCTCTTCTCAGCATTGTTTTTTTCCTACAGGAACTATTTTAATTACATAAGAACACATGTAGCTCCCATAATGAAAACTCAAGAGAGAGAAATGTATCATCACAACCTTAAAACTTCTCATCTAAACTTGACAGAGGGAGGAACAGCAGACAGAAACACGAAAAATTGCATTTAACAAAAGCTGAGTTGACACGTGAAAGGAGAACTGAAATAATCTTTTGTTTTATTGATTTGACAATATTTTTTGGATTGCAAGGCCAGGCACAGATCACTTAAGCTAAGCAAAATGTTGTTGTTGGGGTTTCTTTTTAATGTAAAAAGCTGCAGCTCACAGAAATTCAGACAACCCTGCTACAGTCGTAATGGTAAACTGTCATCCTGAAATGACATTTCAGAGACACATCAATGAAATTTTAACATCACTTACTGAAAATTAATACTAGGAATTAGACTATCTTCATCTTTCTGAACTGAAAGCAGGAAGAGGTTTTACTATGCTGTTCACAATTTTGCAAATTGTCATGCTCTCCTTATTTAAGCAAATCATACAAACTTCACTAACCAAGTGACTGCAAACACTTCAACCCAAATTATATTCACAGTATCAAAGGATGAGAATGTAGTCCAAATTATTCATCAAGATTCCCCACTGGATGATAGAATCATAGAATCAGTCAGGGTTGGAAGGGACCACAAGGATCAGCCAGTTCCAACCCCCCTGCCATGCCCAGGGACACCCTACCCTAGAGCAGGCTGCCCACAGCCTCTGCCAGCCTGGCTGCAAACACCTCCAGGGATCTGGCCCCAAACACCTCCCTGCAGGGGCAACCCATTCCAGCCTCTCACCACTCTCATGCTCAACAACTTCCTCCTCACATCCAATCTGAATCTCCCCACCTCCAGCTTTGCTCCATTTCCCCTAGTCCTGGCACTACCTGAGAGCCTCCAAAGTCCCTCCCTGGCTTTTTTGTAGCCTCCTTCAGNCTCTTGTCCCAGGGGCTCCAGCACTGGATGCACTACTCCAGGTGGGCTCTCAGCAGAGCACAGTAGAGAGGGAGAATCACCTCCCTGGCCCTGCTGCCCACACTTCTGATGCAGCCCAGCCTCTGCTTGGCCTTCTGGGCTGCAAGTGCACACTGCTGCCTCATGTTGAGCTTCTCATCCACCAGCACCCCAAAGTCTTCTCTCATCAGGGGGATCTTGAAGGTCTCCTCTAACCAGGCTTATTCTATTCTACTCTATTCCACTCATCTATTCTATTCCACTCATCTACTCTATTCTGATCCTAGGACTGAATCCCCTATAGCATTAAGCTTTACTGATATTCAAATACCAAAAAGGAATCATCAAATGTAGTATGAATCATAGAATCACAGAATTGTGTAGGTTGAAAGGGACCTCAAAGATCATCCAGTTCCAACCCTCCTGTGCCATAGGCAGGGACACTTCCCACCAGAACAGGCTGCTGAAGGTCTCATCCAACCTGGTCTTGAAGACCTCCAGGGAGGTCTACATTGGTAAACTAACATAACCATGTCTTTTAGAGTCAAACACAGAAAGCAAAGGTATTCTATCCACCAGTTTCCACAATCAAAGGCAACTAGCATCACAAGTGAAAACTTAGCATTTTGGTTCTAGTTTCTTAAAGAAAAATATTTAAAGATTAGGATTTCTTCCACTATTCTGACTTTTTCCACTGTTCTGATTTCAAGTCCATATTCTTTCCTCATGAGGAAAACAATCCAAGGATCTTTAGGTAAACTTCCTGTGTGTTTTCTTGAATGTATGTACAAGTGAAGAGGCTCCAAAGGCCATCAGGAAAAAGATGCTGTAGGAGTATGACAGAAAGCTTGAATTCAAGACAGACATTCTGCCTTTTGCAGTATTAGTGTAAGGGCTGTGCAACCAATATACCCACTACACTAATTACATATCACTACCTACTACTTTAAACAAAGCAGAACATATTTTTTAGTATCACAGAGCAACTCCATCCTAAAACAGCTGTCTGGCAGTGTAGTATTACTATCTCCTTATGCCAACACCAGCAGGCTGCAGTCCCAAAAGAGGCTGCCCTACCCTTCTGCTTGCTCTTATAGTCAGGCTGCCTTCCTTGTTGGATTAGCAAAAGTATTTGTGTGGCCATCAGGTGAACTAGATAAAGAAATTGATTTGAATTACAACTGAACCACAGTTCACTGTGGTTCAAGATGTTTCACTTGGAACAGTTCCTTCCTCCAGCACACTCTACAGACAAACAAACATTTGTGCTACATGTGAAGAGCCACGAGAGCTGAGAGCCAAAGGAAAGAGGTCATCACTGTCCTTCTCAGTAGCATGCCAGTTTAAAGTAGTCCTTGAAATAGACTGCAAAGCTGAAAGAATGAATGACCCTCTAAAATTATTTCCCTTCCCTCCCAGAGAAGAAACTTGTGCTGGTTTGAACTAATTGGAGAATTTGAGTGACAAATTAGACTATTGACTGAGAGAGGAAAACACAGGATGTCACTTCACCCAGAGCTCTACTGAGAAAGAAAAAAACAAAGTTGCTTTTAAAGTTATAACCAAAATATAGATAGGGCAGACAGTTTCAGACCACTCTGGCTGTAGCTGCTCTTTGCATGGTCTCCTTTGTCTCTCTGTCTTGGTAGCTAATTTTCAGTAATACTACTAACTTCCTTCCTACAACTAACCCCCCCTGGCCAATCTACCTCCGTCTATCTTCAGCATCAACAGGTGGTGAGATAAGATTGAGGAAGGGGGGAGAGGTGATAGGGGTGGTTGGTTACCCCTCCTGGGGATTTTGGTCTCTGGGAGGGGTGTGGTGTTTCTGTATTACCTTTTNTGGGAGGGGCTGTGGTGTTTCTGTATTACCTTTTCACTGTATAGATCTGCAAATACCTGTTATACATTGTAAATATTTGCTTGTATATTGTGCATTGCTGTAAATATAAAGCTTCATTTATCAACTTCCAGTGTTCTGAGTTCTAGCCAGGGTTTATATCAAAAGGTGGGGGGGTAGGTAACTGCTTAAACCACTACAAAACTAAATAATTAGCTTATCTTGGATGCCAAACAATTAGATAGCTAAAAGGCTCATACACTAAGAGTGACCATAAATTGTCTATTTGAGTTCATATAAAGTAACTTTTCAGCAAACAAGGACATGTTTAAATATGTTTTGACACAATCTGTGAGACCCTGGAATGGATTGCCCAGTGGGGTGGTTGAGGCCATATCACTGGAGGTTTTTGCAGCCAGGCTGGATGAGGCTGTGGGCAGCTGTGGGTAGAGTGTCCCTGGGCATGGCAGGGGGGTTGGAACTAGATGATCCTTGTGGTCCTTTCAAACCCTGACTATTTCTATGATTCTATGAATCCTCTAGCCTCTTTAAAACATGACTCAAAGAGTATCCTCATTTTCCCATATGCTCATCTAGTTCCAACCCCCCTGCCACTTCTTAAAAGCTGCAAAGATCATAGAATCATAGAATTGTTTCAGTCGGAAAAGACTTCTAAGATCACTGAGTCCAGCCACTGAAACTGAAGATAAGGAAACACTGAGAAACAGGTATCTATCTTTCCTCCTTAAAAACAGCACTAACTCATTCCAGAATAGACATTTGTATATTTAGACATTCATGCATACACTACAAATTTCTCTTTTTTTTTCATTTAGTGTGAAATCAAAGGGATTCTTTTGATCACCTCTTCATTAACCTCGGTCAGCAACTAAGCACCTATAGAATCATAGAACCAGTCAGGGTTGGAAGGGACCACAAGCATCAGCCAGTTCCAACCCCCCTGCCATGCCCAGGGACACCCTACCTTAGAGCAGGCTGCCCACAGCCTCTGCCAGCCTGGCTGCAAACACCTCCAGGGATCTGGCCCCAACCACCCTCCTGGGCAACCCATTCCAGGCTCTCACCACTCTCATGATCAACAACTTCCTTCTCACATCCACTCTGGATCTCCCCACCTCCAGCTTTGCTCCATTCCCCCTAGTCCTGTCACTCCCTGATAGCCTCAGAAGTCCCTCCCCAGCTTTTTTGCAGGCCCCTTCAGACACTGACAGCCACTCACTCACTCCTCGCTGGTGGGACTGGGGTGAGAGTCATAAGATTATAAAAGTGAGAACCCCAATGGGTTGAGGCAAAGACAGGTTAATAGGGAAAGCAAAAGCTGTTCACACGAGCAAAGCAATTAATTCATCACTTCTCCCCAGCAAGCAGATGTTTAAAGCCAACTCCAGGAAAGCAGGGCTCCATCACACATAATGGCTACTTGGAAAGACTAACACCATCACTCCAAAATCCAGCCCCCCTTCACACTCACAGGATGGCAGGGTGGAGTGAGAAGGAGAAAGGGCCTTGACTGCACAACCACTGCTCAACAGTTAACTAAACCATTCCCAAATTACCAACACTGCTTCCAGTGCAAATCCCAAACAGAATTCTATGGTAGCTGCTACGAAGAAAATTACTCCAGCAAAACGCATGCAGACAACTTTGCTAAGATGCAAATCCAGTGGCAAAGGAACTTTGCTTCTTTCTTACATTCAGGCTTCATGTTTTGATGGCATCAGGGAGCTAACATGTAAAGCAAGAGGAAAACACATCCAGAGAGCTGTTTACCTGCCTCACTTTTCTTTCCCCACAATGACAAGCAAGGGAAGGAGCAAGATGAAAGCCCAGAGTGTGGGGTATCATTTCAGAAGTATTCAAATGCAGAGAAGCTAAATGATCACACCTCAAGCTGTACACATGGCTTGCAACTCCTGTTTCACTTCCCCAAATACACTGGGTTTAAAAGAGAGCAGGCTGCAGTTTCGATAACATCTGCTACAACAAATAACCAAAAAAAAAGAGGAGTGTGAAGTCGGATGAATGTTTAAACAGAACATTTTTTTATGGATCAGCTAAATCTTTTCTGCTTTTTAATTAAAAGTAAAGAAAATGGAACTTAATTATCCTGTAAAGATTAGCTTGTGGGCATCTTCCTGTAAATTACTTCTAATTGAAAGCAAATTGTCAAGTGACATTCAAAGTACTGTCCTTTAAAACACAGCTGTTCTATTGCTGATTTCAGTACATTACAGTGCTTTCTTGTTACAGTAAGGCATATTTGAATATTTTAACAATCTGACTGGGTTTGTATGGATTTCCATTTAGTATATCTTAATCACATCCCCTCCTCCCAAAATTGGAAGAAATATTAGCTACCTTATTGTACCAAATATCCTTGAAGTAATTTCTCTTTGCCTCTCGTTTTGAAGCTTATCAGTTAAACCACTGATTAGAGCACAAGGCATGGGTAACCAACCAGTTCCAGCTGGTAGCCTGCTACCTAGTCTTGTAGCTAAAGCAATTCTCCTACTGCCATGAGCCAATTTCCTTGCAAAAAACAAATATTAAATATTTTAAACAATTTCAAGTAGTTTTATTTTCTCAACTGCAAACCCAGTTTACATGCTATTAACTTTAGTCATGCTGGACAGCAGTCCTGAGGAAAAGGACCTGGGGGTCTGGAGTGATGCAAAGCTCAAGATGAGGCTGCAGTGTGAGCGCAGCCCAGACAGCAACTGTGTGCTGGGCTGCAGCAAGAGCAGCTGTGGGCAGCAGGGCAAGGGAGCCGCTTTGATCTGCTCTCCTCACACCCCACCTGTAGCACTGTCTGCAGCTCTGCAGCCCCCAGCACAAGCAGCACATGCAAGTGTTGGAGCTAGTGCAGAGGAGGCCATCAAGATGCTGAGAGGGCTGCAGCAGCTCTGCTGTGAAGACAGGCTGAGAGAGTTGGGGCTGTGCAGCCTGCAGAAGAGAAGGCTTCCAGGAGACCTTGGAGTGGCCTTCCAGTATCTGAAGGGACCTACAGGAGGGCTGGGGAGGGACTATTCACAAGGTCTTGTAATGACAGAACGAGGGGTAACGAGTTTGAACTGGCAGAGGGGAGATTGAAAAGGGATGTTAGAAGGAAGTTCTTCACAGTGAGGGTGGTGAGACGCTGGCACATGTTGCCAGGGAGGTTGCGGAGCACAGAATCATTGAAGATCACATTGGGTGATTCTGTGCTCCAAAACCTCCCTGGGAGATTTTCAAGGCCAGGTTGGATAAGGTCTTGAGCATCCTGATCTAGTGGGAGGTGTCCCTGCCTGTGGCATGGGGTTGGAACTGGATGAGCTTTGAGGTCCCTTCCAACCTAAACCATCCTATGATTTAGTTAGTCAGTTAGTTACAAATTCATAAATTCGTGTGACTATTTCTGATACACTTTCACAGTAGATCTTTAATACTCAGAGCAAGACAAAACTATAGACATGAATGTCATTTTATCAGACGGATCCAATCGTTTCGATAAAGCACTTAAATGTGACATCGTTTCCCTTGGAACTGCAACCTCAACCCAAAACTCTGTGGCTGTCTTTTATTAAGTCTCCCTTGCAAAAGGCAAGGTTTCATTAGGGTGAATTAGATGCCAATCTCCTCCTTGCACATGTGCTCACCCTCCTCCAGGGAAAAGTGAATTTATCACACAACCATAAACACGGCCAGGTGAATTTTGTGTTTCTACCAAAATTAGTGTAACATTTGGCATTTCTACTGTGATCCTCCTACTTTTACCAGCTCTGTGTAAGGCTCTGGATTTACACACTTCTCTGTGGCAGTGAAAACAGATCCTTAAAACTTTTATATGCAATATGTAATGCTTTCACAATCAGAATCATAGAATCAGTCAGGGCTGGAAGGGACCACAAGCATCAGCCAGTTCCAACCCCCCTGCCATGCCCAGGGACACCCTACCCTAGATCGGGCTGCCCACAGCCTCTGCCAGCCTGGCTGCAAACACCTCCAGGGATGGGGCTTCAACGACCTCCCTGGGCAACCCATTCCAGGCTCTCACCATTCTCATTGTGAAGAACTTCCTCCTCATGTCCAGTCTGAATCTCCCCACCCCCAGCTTTGCTCCATTCCCCCTAGTCCTGTCACTACCTGATAGCCTAAAAAGTCCCTCCCCAGCTTTTTTGTAGGCCTGAGGCTTGAAAGGAATGTCTACATCTGAACAGGAGTGGCTTGCAGAGGGTGCTTGCAAACTTGGGGTAAGATAGCTGGAAGTACTACTTGTATATTACAGCTGGGACACAGGACCAGCTGCTGCACAGTTTGCAAGCACAGGGATGATGGTGAGCTTCAATCCTCAGATGAGGAAAAGGGTTTGCCAGAAGGGAGTGTTCACGATATCATTTGGTTTTTCTCAGAACCATGCAGCTTAGACTTTTTTTTTAAGGAAACACATCACTGGGGACCGACTGCTCCTGAAACACTTGCAGCATTTCCCCCTCCCCTTTTTATATCCAGAATGTATGATCCATGCCTTGTGGCTCTCAGCCAAATTTAGTCTAGTGTGTGCTTCAAAGAGGGAATGTTTGCCACATTAGAAAGGTATTTATAAACATGTGTTGCCATTGCTGGACTCGAGGAAAGTGCTCATCTCTCTTACTTTAGTATAGAGTTGTAAATACTAACCCAAATTAGCAAGAAATCTTAAAAACATGGCTGTAAAACAATCATACAATGATTTAGGTTGGAAGTGACCTCAAAGATCATCCAGTTCCAACATAGCCTGTGCCAAAGTCAGGGACACCTCTCACTAGAACAGGTTGCTCAAGGCCTCATCCAACCTGGCCTTGAACACCTCCAGGGAGGGAGCAGCCACAACCTCCCTGGGCAACCTGTGCCAGTGTCTCGCCACTCTCACTGCAAAGAATTTCCTCCTAACATCCAGTTTAAATCTCCCTTCTTCCAGTTTAAACCCATTCTTCCTCATCCTGTCATTACAAGACCTTGTCAATAGTCCCTCCCCAGCCCTCCTGTAGGCCCCTTTCTGATAGTGGAAGGCCACTATAAGGTGGCCTGCAAGCCTATATATATACTATAAGGTCTCCTGGCAGCCTTCTCTTCTGCAGGCTGCAGAGCCCCAACTCTCTCAGCCTGGCATAGCAGAGCTGTTGAAGCCTTCTTAGCATCTTCGTGGTCTCCTCTGGACTGGCTCCACAAGTTTCTTTTCTTTCTTGTGCTGGGGGCTCCAGAACTGCATACAGTACTCCAGGTGGGGTGTGAGGAGAGCAGAGCCAAGGGGCAGAATCCCCTCCCTTGACTTGGTGGCCACGCTACAAACTTTAATTCCATCTGAATTTACTGTATTTGATTTCCTGCCGACTTCATCACACATTTGAACAAATCAGTAAAAGTAACAAAAAGTGCAGCTCCATTTTTATTTCATCTTTGTTTCCAGTCCCAGCATTTTGTGTGTTGGGTTTTTTCCCCGCTCCTGTAAGCAGGGAAGATATAGGAAACAAAATCATCTTCCTTTGTGTCTTAAAGACAATAAGATACTTTGATTACTGTGCAAGTAAAGTTAGAGAGATTGTACTATTTCTGCTTAAAACACACTCAAGGCCCTGAGACAGAAAGAACAACCAGGATAGTCTTAACAGAAGTGGGCTTCAATCTCATCCTCAGATTGTACTGTAAGTAGATCCTACCTAATGTCGTACGGCTGGTGTCAGCCCTAAGAACACAGCTAACGTCCTCACCATCACTATGCAGTGCAAGCACTGCAGCAGTCACCTAGCACGTGAGGATGAAGAACTATCAATTACTTGCCCTGTGAGGTTCAGCTTCAAAATCTACGACACGGAAAAACCAGAGGAGTAGTGGTTCTCATCACAAGCGCTGAAAAACAGTGCAAATCCAACCCAATAAAAATGCAGGCAAGTAAGACATTTAATAGCATAGAATCATAGAATCATAGAATGGTTTAGGTTGGAAGAGACCTTAAAGATCATCCAGTTCCAGCCCCCCTGTGCCATAGGCAGGGACACCTCCCACTAGATCAGGTCGCTCAAGACCTCATCCAGCCTGGCCTTGAACACATCCAGGGAGGGAGCAGACACAACCTCCCTGGGCAACCTGTTCCAGTGCCTCACCACCCTCACTGTGAAGAGCTTCTTCCTAACATCCCATTCAAATCTCCCCTCCGACAATTTGAACCCATTCCCCCTCGTCCTGTCATTACAATATCTCAGCGAAACTGCAACACCAGGAGAGTTGAGTTTCATGCCACGATGTGCTGGGTTGAACTAACTGGAAAATTTGAGTGAGAAATTAGACTATTGGCTGAGAGAGGAAAACGCAGTATGGCACTTCACTAGAGCTTTACTGAGAAAGAAAAAAAATTTGTTTTAAAGTAGTGTAACCAAAACATAGATATCAGACAGTTTCAGACTGCTCTGGCTGTAGCTGCTCTTTGCATGG
>VWZI01004082.1:121041-139784 GCA_013396835.1 Psilopogon haemacephalus | reverse complement strand
AAAAAAAAAAAAAAAACAACAAAAAAAACCACCAAAAAAAGATGGAACAACAGAATAAGATGCCAGAGGCTGATGTTCTGCTTCTTAATTGAAGCTGCTTCATTGTATAGGGGTCTGTTATGAGGGGGTAGAAGTGTCAGGAGTTTTAGTGTGAATGGCAGAAAAATAAAAGCATAAACAGGGCTTTTAAAATTACAAATCAAAGCAGCAACGCCAGCTTTACCAGCATAACTCAACTAAAAGGTTCCCCTTTCCTTCAGGAAAAAAAAAAAAAGAGTTCTTGAAGTCTAAATTATTCTTCCCATCTGGAAAGCCCCAGGTTCTAATCCCAGACCAGACTGAATCTTCTTTTTTTTTTCTCCTTTGTCTATTGTCTGCACTCTGCTCCTCTGCTCATGCTGTTCAGTTAAGGAGGTACCTGAATTGACCAGCCAGAGGAATTTGGAATTTTGTTTCTTTTCTTTCACCCTTTCAGCAAAATTAGTCTCCTTCTCTTCCTTAGGCTTTTCCCACCCCTCCCTTCCTCCTCAAATGGTGCTTTTCTGCTTTCATGAAGTGCTAGGTTTTCCCATGCAATCAAAACATCACCAGCACTTGTAAAAAAAATCATGGCATCTCATGGTATCATGCTAGGATAGTCAAGACAATATTCCCCCACTCTAATTTAACAAGACATTCAGAATCCCTATTACAAGAGGGATGTAGACATGCTGGAGGTGTGCAGAGAAGGGCCACGAGGATGCTCAGAGGGCTGCAGCACCTCTGCTGTGAGTACAGACTGAAAGAGTCGGGGCCGTTCAGTTTGAAGAAGAGGAGGCTCCCAGGTGACCTTCTTGTGGCCTTCCAGGATCTGAAGGGGACCTACAGAAAAGCTGGGGAGGGACTTTCGAGGCTCTCAGGTAGTGACAGGGCTAGAGGGAATGGAGCAAAGCTGGAGGTGGGGAGATTCAGATTGGATGTGAGGAGGAAGTTGTTGAGCATGAGAGTGGTGAGAGCCTGGAATGGGTTGCCCCTGCAGGGAGGTGTTTGGGGCCAGATCCCTGGAGATGTTTGCAGCCAGGCTGGCAGAGGCAGCCTAATCTAGGGTAGGGTGTCCCTGGGCATGGCAGGGGGGTTAGAACTTCATGATGCTTGTGGTCCCTTCCAACCCTGACTGATTCTATGAACTTGCAAAGATCAAGGCCTCCTAGGAATGTTCCATTCTTCTTTTAAGAATCAGCCCACATGCTTAAAGGGTCATAGCCCCCTAAACCACAAGGCAGAAGAGGAAATGGAGGTTTGAGGCTGAGGGATCACTTGGTCCTAGGGTTTGGAATTGTAACACAAGGGCAAACATCAGCCTTCATCACAAGCAGCTCAAATGCAGAGACCACCACTGACATCTTCTCTGTAAGGAATACACATTAATTGCATTTAAAAAGTGGAAAGTAAATATCTGACAGAGACTTGTGTGAAGTTGAGATTAAAAGCTACAGCTCCTCGTGGACACACAATCTCTCTTTCCACAGGAATTTTCAGAATGTAAGAAGTACAAAATCAGCATCTCACAGCATTCACAAGAAATTAACTCCCATTTCCATTCAGATGCTTCTGTGTTATGCAAAAGAGGAATGGCAGGAAAAGGATGAACACCAGAAAACCTTTTTTTTTTTTTTTTTTTTTTCAGGTATTATAGAATGACTCTTCCTANACAGTAGATCAGTTCTGGGATAATGACAAGAGTATGTCCAGCAGATTAAGTGAGGTTCTCCTCCCCTTCTACTCTGCCCTGGTGAGACCTCATCTTGATTACTGCCTTTAGTATTCAGCTCCCCAGTTTAAGAGGGACAGGGATCTGCTGGAGAAGGTCCAGCAGAGGGCTACCAGAATGATGGACTGGAGCACTGCCTCACGAGGAGAGGCTGAGGGACCTGGGGCTGCTTAGTCTTCAGAAGAGAAGACTGAGAGGGGATTGAATCAATGTTCATAAATATCTGAGGGCTGGTCAGAAGTGGGGGGACAGGTTCTGCTCACTTGCTCCCCAGGATAGGCCAAGGAGCAATGGGTGTAAATTGCAGCACAGGAGGTTCCAGCTCAACACAAGGGAGAACTTCTTGACTGGAAGGGTCCCAGAGCACTGGTACAGGCTGCCCAGAGAGGTTGTGGAGTCTCCTTCTCTGGTGCCTTTCAAGACCTGTCTGGATGTGTTCCTGTGTGCCCTGAGCTAGATTGTCTGGTCCTGCTGTGGCAGTGGAGTTGGACTCGATGACCTCCATGGCTCTCTTCCAACCGCTGACATCCTTTGATCCTGTGATAATCTACATCACACTGAAGGGAAGAATTTAGCCTTGTCTTGAAGAAATACAAATCAGGACTGCTCCCAGAATGAACTGATCTATAGAAAATCTTTTCTGCTGTTTGTTTTTATGAGTGGTTTTGGATACAGAGAGCACTGCGTGTCTTTTATGTGTAATCAATACTGCCACACAATGGGTTTTGTCAATAATAATAACAATGTTAAATTGATATACCTGTTGATACAAAGTATGTGTCATAAGGTAGTGACAGATGTGTTTTGAAATGGAAACTATGGAAATGCGCGAGGAGGACTTTTTTTTCCTCCCACTTCCTTCCTTTGAACATTTTGCTGGAGCTTGTTTTCTTCTCTCAGCCAGGGAAAGCTAGATCCAACACATAATTTAGCAGTATGCTGCTTCTATTTCTAAGTCTTTGCCTTTTCAAAGAAATACACTCTAATTTTCAGAATTTTTTTTCCCCCCTTCTTAAAATACGTAAAGATGCCAAACATCACGAAGAAAGCAAAGATTCTTTCTTGTTCATTTTTCTACTGATTTGGTATGTGCAGTTCCTTAACTGTTCTTGGTTTACACCATTTCGAGGGAGAAGAAAAATCAAGCCTGCTGTCAGTACTTTAATTTCAAATAGCGCCACAAGCACCACTCACAAAAATAAACCACACCAAACCAAACCAAACAAACAAACCAAAAACCCCTCTGCTGGCAGCCTGCATAAACAACAAACCTTAGCTCTTCACCGACCGGACTCCCTCTTTCTGCATTTCTGCTGTAGTCTCAACTTCTTTTTCCGCCCCCCCTCAACCAGTCTCTGAACTCCTCACATGGTGTCCCTGCCAAATTCTTGGCATTGGAAGTGAGGGGGAAGAGGCCATACCATAAGCGTGTTGATAATGAGGAGATAGAAATAGCAAACCAGCTGGATTGTCCTAATAAAGTATGTCTAGGATTCAGAGACACAACAACTCCCTGTTCAGGTCACTACTCAGCATTTTTTAACCCTTTGCGTTCCAGCTTGACCTTTCACTGATCTCCGTTAAATTATTAAATTAACATCCAAATGAAACTGCACTTGAAAAATCCACTTTGATTCCAACGAAACCTATGACCTGCTCCTGTCTAACTGTATTTTAATTATGTCATTTTCGCCTGAGACATGCGAGGCAGACCTGAAAGATTCTTCTTTTTTTTTTTTGCTCATTGTTTTTCTTTTCCTCTGTTATCTTAAAAACACCAATGGTGGCTACTTGATCCTTGTTCTTTTGCTCGAGCATGCCTTGGCCTCCTGGTGCCATTTACAAGCTTACTCCAGCTCTAAGGCAGTGAGTTTCTATTTTCTCTTTACTTCAGTTACTGAGCACTGCAAATAAAAGATGTGCTAATGCACACAAACCCCAGACACTTTTACTTTACCTGTGTCCAATCACCAACACATGACAAATTTTCGAGGAGACCTTATAGCAGCCTACCAGTATCTGAAGGGGGCCTACAGAAGGGCTGGGGAGGGACTGTTCACAAGGTCTTGTAATGACAGGACAAGGGGGAATAGGTTCAAATTGGCGGAGATTTGAATGGGATGTTAGGAGGAAGTTCTTCACAGTGAGGGTGGTGAGACACTGGCAAAGGTTGCCCAGGGAGGTTGTGGCTGCTCCCTCCCTGGATGTGTTCGAGGCCAAGCTGAATGAGGTCTTGAGCGACCTGATCTAGTGGGAGGTGTCCCTGCCTATGGCACAGGGGGGTTGGAACTGGATGATCTTTGAGGTCTCTTCCAACCTAAACCATTCTGTGATTCTATGATTCTAAATTATAGTAATGGTTACATCATCACAATCAAAAAGTAGTTTCCCAGCTGGTATGAGATGGTGGAACCACACCTGATGGTACACTAAGTGGCACAAGAAGTGTGTATAAGGCTTAGCCTAATTACTCCATGTAGTGATCACAGGAAGGGCCTCATGGCACTACTTTTACATCATTTCTGTCAACTCAGCGAACTCCTGGACTTTGGAGTCCCTTTAGCTGCACAGGCAGACCAGCTAGATATGTGTTTTCTGAGATCTATTTATTTCTTGCTTATGTCTCTGAAGAATGTTAACATCAGAGACTCAGCAATCTCTCCTTGTGCCTGGCTTTTCTTTATTAGAAAAGTGTGATCCAGTCCATTTGTTCTGTCTTCCTTTTTTTTATTAAGCTAGGAAACTTTTAATGCACAGAGCAGTAATGTTAAAAACACTCAAAAAACTTCACAGCATCGGGTACAACAGGTCTCAAAGTTTGCATTCTTGGTGCTACCAGCACTTGCTTGATAATAATTTCTGGTCTCTGGCTTAAACTTTTGCCAAAAACTGAGTGGTAAAGTTAACTGCTGTTCAAAGAGGAAAAACACAAAGGAGCGAACTACTATTACTTAGCAAATGCTACAGGAATGTAAGAGAAGTGCACGTAAGCCTCACACCAAAATGCCTACAAATTCCACCTAAAGATTGCTCTCTGTTATTAGCCAAGAAGACAAAAATCACTCCCCATTAATAGAGGATATATGGCAATGTCATTGCAGCTTGGTAGCTTCTTTTTCGTAGCAGAAAGTACCCCTGAAAAATGAGAGAGACCATAGATGTATTATTAAGAAAGTCTCAAGTCCACAGGCTGTGGCATGTGGTTTTCTCTCACTCTATCACAGTCAAAATGGAATTCCTACAGATGCTAGAGGAGCAACTCCTGCAGATGCTGGAGGAGCAAGTCCTGCAGATGCTGGAGGAATTATATTTTGACAGAGCGACAGAAAAACGCATGCCATAGTTTGTAGACCTAAGAATTTCTTAATAATGCAGATATAGATTCAAACGTGAATCTGTTCCTCAGTAACAGCTGTTCTGTTCCAATGGAAATTAAGTAATTTTCATCAGATTAGTAACTCTCATCAGGTATATGGGATGAACATTCAGTCAAAATGCAAAAATATTGTGTGTATATATATATTTGCTGTTATATGGGGGTTATCACATCCATAACATCTTGCCATTGCATGAATTTACAACTCCCTTCGATTTCCACATCATCAATGGGTAACACAAACCAGAATTCAAACACTGACTCCAGGTGCTTCACTAGAGAAGTGTTGTTTCAAATGGAGAACAGCTAACAGCATCTTCCTGAAGTTCCTCCAGCAAGATGCCTTAGCAATTAAGCACCAAAATACAGGTATCAGAAGTGCTTACAACTTTTCTTTACACTTCATATACAAATGTAATCAAAATACATGTGAATGCAAAATCTACCATAGCTATGTATAATTATGGCTTACAGATTTCCAGTCCTCCTGCATATAGTACAAACAAGTTCTATGCTTCTTTCTCTGTGCTCTCAAAGGAACAGTGATTCCTTTTTCATAACACTTCCCTTCTAGGAAGAGATGAAACACCCTCCAAATTTTTTGAGGCTCTTCTGATGTTTAGCAGCATTCAAGCCTGAAATGCAACGTAAATAAAGCAGAATACAATAACAAACATTCAATGTCTTACATGAGAACAACTTAGAATGTAGAAGTTAAAGCATAAAGCCCAGGACTTTGTGGAAAACTTAAAACCAGCAAAAGGAAAGGAGATGATCACATATGGGCAAAATATTGTTCCATGAATAACTATATCAGAATTAAACTAAGTGTTGTGTGATAGCTGAGCTCCCATAACTACACTTTATTTTCACTAAATCTTAGATTCTGTTTTTTTTCAAACATCATCACTCATTTCCATGCAAAACCTTTCTATTCCTGCCAATTCTATCTGTGCCCATCCCTTATAAAGGTAATTTACAGACATGTGAAAGTCTTCACTTACAGCCTCGTTTTGCATCGCTTCCATTAACGACATGATTCATGATCTTTAGAAATGCAGTCCAGCTTTCCATATCACACACTACACACTTTCTTTGTGATGCTATATTGTTATGCATTCTGCTATATTATAAATGAGAGCTACATAAGGCAAGCAATTAGGCATATATTGAAGATGAACCATCCTTAAGGCGCAGGAAACTCCAGGCAACTCGGCGCTGGCATTTATTGTTTGGGTTCTTTTAGAAAGAAGAATTTCTTCTGTATAAAAAAATGACTGGCATCTTAAAAATCTCTCCAAATATAAAACACCTGATACATATTAAAGAGGCACTGGTTCTGGCACAGTGGTTCAAGATTTGCAATGCAAAAGCCTACTTCCAAGACAAAACTCCACACCATTAGTAGCAGCCTAATTAAAGAGGCAAAGCGTACTCTAAAAGTTCAGAGGTTTCCTTGTAGCTCCTCCTGTTTATGATCTTGCTGTAAAGTAAGATTTTAATCTAAAATGAAATATTTCTGCCCGTCTTTTAGAAGACAGAAAGGAAAATCTTCTAAGAGCTACACTTGGCTATTTTAACACACATTAAAATTCAAGCTATACAATGCCTTTATATTAAACACGCAGGGAAATGTCCAGTAAAAAGAGGGCAGAGTATAGCTCAATGACAGAAATGGACATGAGAGAATCTGGGTGCTGAGCAGATAATTTACTGTCAGGCACCAATATCTAATGCAAAAAAAAAAAAAGGAAATAAAATCAAACCCAAACCAAACAAAAGAAATCCTTCATGGACTGGACCATAGAGGTCAACACTGACCAAAGTTGAAAACCTTTAATTTAATTTAATTTTAAGCTCCATTTTTTTTTTCTGTTACTGATATGAAGGTAACATTTGCAGGGTTCATGTTTCAAGGGGTCTGTTTAAGATGCACCACACAAGAACACTTGAAAATTTCAAAAATCATTACTTCACCATCTCAAGCTACTTCCTCACCAGTAGTATCTTTAGCTGCAGTATGGGTTTCATCCAAACAAAATAGCATTTTATACTGAAGTTGCATGCTTTAATTCAAGCTAATTCTCCTATACTGAGATACACGTATACATGTTTAAGTACCATTTTAATTATTTTAGTTAGTATCATTTTAATGATTTTAGTATAATTTCAATCATTTTAGCAAGTATCATTCCAGTCACTTTAGTAAATATCATTTCAATGATCTTAGTATCATTTCAATCATTTTAGCAAGTATCATTTCAATCACTTTAGTAAGTATCATTTCACTCATTTTAGTAAGCATCATTTCAATCACTTTAGTAAGTATCATTTCAATGGATTCTTCAACAATATACTGTTAGAAATAGCTTTCAAGTTCAAATCAGTACACAAAACTCTTTCCTACATATAGACACAAAACTTTCTATTTCATTTGTGCCTATTTTTGATAGAGGTTTGTGAGGGTTTTTTTTTTCCTGGCACAACCTGTTATAAAAGATGGTTACTCAAATAATTTCTTGCAAATATGATCTGCTATTGAAGATCATTTATCAGTTTAGGTTTCAGTTCAGCAGAGATAATAGCAGTGGAGTCTCTAAGAAGATGCCAAATAATACCATCTGCATCTTGCTACTTTTAGTAACAGGAACATCTGTCCACTAAGAAATGGTTAAAGAGTAGCAAACTGATTGTGAAGCATTTAAAAATGTTTTTCTTACAACAAACCATTTTTAATTTTTTTTTTTAATAAATGTGATTAGTCATCATCCAGTATTTTTAATAGCTTTAGCATTCCTGTAAACAAAATTTGTACCACTGCACAGCTCAGTACTTCAGTAAATGCCACTGGGGAAGAACGTTGGGCTAGATGAACTTAAAACTGTCAGACCAAGCTAAGTATTTAAAAACTAAAATGAAAAGCCAAAACTTCAGACGTTTTCCTCAATGGCATCACATGAATCTGTGTTCTTAGAAGATCTTTCTGTGAATGCAAAGTTTCAGGTTCAGAGATAAACATAAAGCAGGTGTTGTTCTCTTACGCTGGTACTGCATGGTGTAACGTGTACCGTGACACAAATGCTCCCATGACTTGAAACAATTGAAGCATTGCAATAATAATGTTCCAGATGTTTGCTTTTTTTCTTTTTCTTCTAATTTGCTTTATAATGCAAAAGCCATAGCTCTGACTTTGAAGACAAAGCCTTAACTGACAACCAGCGTGGGGAAAAAACAAACAAACAAAAAAATTTAGCAAGAATTTGGTAGGGTAAGAATTCCATACCTGAATTCACCTTCTTTCTCCACAGTAAACACTTTTGAACCAACCACAGAAAAAGTGCCATGTCAGGCTGATCAGGCCAGTTATAACATCCCCAAAGCACACTTCCATTTAAATGAGATTTCCTAAGCTGCAGAAGTAACCAGAAAATTACATAGCCTAGCTGGTGTAAGGAGTAGATTGTTATTCTCCATTTCTAAGAATGGCTGATCTTGATTATTTTGGCAACATGACTTTCCCTCCCCCCTTTTCTGATTCAGCAAACCCAATTCTCCTCTTTGTATAATGAAATGGGTCTCATGTGTATAACCTAGGAGGTGTAGAACTCATAACAAAGCAGGCTGCTGTTTCTGGTCAGACGCAAGGATCACACCTTGAAAAAAAGCCTAATAAAGCTTTCCTCATTTTTTTTGTTAAGTATGCAATCACATCTGGAAAAACCTCAGTATAAGGAAGTCAAAAGGAAGAGCCAACTATCCTGTGATGCAACACCCAGAAGTCTGGATCCTACCTGCAAATTGTACATGGGCTTTCACAACTTACTTCAGACCACCTGTAGTAATGCTGTTAAGAGCTCAGCATAACCACCCAAGGAAGCTCGAATGCTAATAGGATGCACCACGGTATTAGCAAGATGCAAAAAGACCTTACATACACCCACAGCCTTGTCTTAGATCTGCATTCATAAATGCTACTCTTAACCCTTGAGTTCTGCGGTTTAAACCTCGAAAGGAGGTTTACAAAATAGCCAGAATAAAACTGTGTGCGCCTCGAGTAACTCCTTTTTTTATTATTATTGCTCAAATGAAACAGATCCCCAGAGATCAGACAGCAAAAAAAAACAACCTTTCTGGAAGTATAACTGATCACTGTTCAAATGACCACCAGTTCACCTACCCTGATCACATATTACTGGTAGCACTCCAGGTTATACCACAGGTTCATTCATACTGCATTCCAGCTATACTATCAGCAATACAGCACCTTGCAGAATTCATCTTACTGATATTAAGCCAGCAGCATTAGCTGAGACCCAACTGTCCTTTGGAGATGTGACCCTTAAAACTCAGAGAAAAGCGGTACATTAGAAAGGATTTCTAGAGAGTATCAAACTATCCAAAAATCTAAATTCAAATCCGAGCTGTCCGAATTCCAATTCTCTGGCAGTTCTACGCATTTTCATGGCTGCCCAGAAAACCTGGTTTGTTTTTTTTTTTTTTCATTTAAAAGCTATTATGTCTTGATTTTTTTTTTTTTTTCTTTTTTTCTTCTTCTTTTTTTTTTTTTTTCCCCAAATCCTTCTGTTACTCTTACATAGAGAGTGCTAATTGTAAATGTGCCCTGAAAAACAAAAAAACCCACACAGAAAACCCCACAAACACTCATGGCAAGGTTGCCAACTGATAAATAATCCCTGGTTCACATAAATGCACTCCTCATCAATTTATTTTAATGCTCTTTATGTATACCGTGCTAATTGCTCCTAATCTAAACAAAAATACATATTTCTGTATATTAGGTACAATATACTGTGCTAATTGCTCCTGCTCTAAACAAAAATGCATATTCCTGCATATTAGGTGCAATACACTGTGCTAATTGCTCCTAATCTGAACAAAAATACATATTTCTGTATATCAGGTACAATACACTGTGCTAATTGCTCCTGTTAAAAAAAAAAAAGAATATTTCCCTATATTAGGTACAATACACTGTGCTAGTTGCTCCTGTTTAAAAAAAATACATATGCCTGTATATTAGGTACAAGATACTGTGCTAATTGCTCCTACTCTAAACAAAAATACATATTCCTGTATATTAGGTACAAGATACTGTGCTAATTGCTCCTGCTCTAAACAAAAATACTAATTCCTGCATATTAGGTACAATACACTGTGCTAGTTGCTCATAATCTGAACAAAAATACATATTTCTGTATATTAGGTACAATATACTGTGCTAATTGCTCCTGCTCTAAACAAAAATACTAATTCCTGCATATTAGGTACAATACACTGTGCTAGTTGCTCATAATCTGAACAAAAATACATATTTCTGTATATTAGGTACAATATACTGTGCTAATTGCTCCTACTCTAAGCAAAAATACATATTCCTGCATATTAGGTACAATATGCCCTGTATATAATGGTTCACAGATTAACAATATTGCACAAGCTGCAATTAATTTATGCACAGTGCTTTATTACGGTCCCTCTATATACTTAACACAAAGCCCTCAGTGCAGTGATAAATTTACTAGGAAAACCTTTTTTCTTTTTTTTTTTTTATTTTAATCATGTTTACAAATCAGATCATGTTTCATGTTTTCTGTAAATGTAGAAATGCTTTATGTAAATACGGAATGTAAATGCTTTATGTAAATATAGAAATTAAATGGCCAAAAAAAAAATTAAAATAAAATAGAGTTATTCTGTAATACACTTGTCCAACAGGTATATTGCCTCTGTTTTCCTTCCCCTCCTCTCAGAACTAACAGCCTTATTTTTGTATTAATGCTGACCAGATTACTTGGCCTTTCAACAGACCATGAAAAGTTAAGTCCTGCAGCTAAAGAAAAAAAACATAATCCAATACCCCACCTTGTAGGAACCCAGCACTGCTTGACACTATACAGGAACCGACCTTTTTGTCCTTCAGACTTGCCTACCAGGCCCCATCTTCTATCGCAAAAGCCAAATCATCTGATCCCAAACTAACTGTCAACTGCTTGTGATGGTGGGGAAGCCAGACATCAATCAATCAGTTTTTATCAGAGCCACTCTTCGTTTTTCTCTTGTGCTCATCTTATCATCTGACCCAGTTGTAGCCCTGACTTCAGAAGCTTAAGTAACTTGATGACAAAATATGCGTCTGTTTGTCCAAGATGCACATTGTTGAGGAGTGCACTTGTATTTTTAGCAACCAGCTAATATTTTTTTCTTCCCCCCCCTCCCTCCAGATAAACTGTCAAATATTTGAGAATCTTTTTTTCTCGGTTCTTAAGTTTTTTTTTTTTTAAGCGTTCACTGAAACACAAGGATGAATTTTTGGAATGACTATCTGGCTAGTTCTGTTGGTTTGGGGTTTTTTCACGAGAGATATAAATGGATTTTCATGCAGAAATTCAAGCAGTTTCCTTGTAAACTGAAGGTACTTGCAAGCCAAGGGCCTCTCACAGGCACTCCATCCTATTCACGTGCACCACAGTGCCATTCAATTGTACTCCAAATATTGCTAAGTATGAATAATGATTACTGACACACTAAAACTACCCAGAATCACACTAGTTCTGTGGACATGACAGATTTCTCCTTCTGCATCTTACAAAACCAGAGCATTTTTGTCTGCATTCCTTCTGAAATGGACGAAGTACAATTAGCAGCCAACACTCAAATACTAATCTGATTTAAAGCTTCCAAAATAAAACAATGTTACTGCTTCCAAAAGTCATTTGATGTATGTTTATTTACATTTGTTTTTAGAACTAAAGTTGCTAAAGTTGCAAACATAACTACAAACCAAACCAGAAAAAAAAAAACATACACGCACAACCTACTGCAACATAAGCTTTGATTATTTTACCATGGTCTTCCTGATTTCACAACTCTGTCCCAGTTTGATGCATCAGCTGCAGATGGTTCATTTACCTTGTGCAAATGCCTAAACTGAATTATCAAAATCCTTGCTGTACTTCAGACTTTGCAGAGAAGGGTTTTTTTTTTTTGCTACCTAAGGTGAGGCCTGAATTTGAAAGTAAAAAGCAAAGGATCAGTACAATATATCCATAATTTCAAGTAGATTTCAGAATGTCTTCGTAAATTATTTTTCATGGTGTCTTATAAACATTGACCTTCATTTGATAACAGGAATATAACCCAGGATTAAATTGCAGGGTTCTAATGAGGATTCCAATTGCAGGAGCAAAACACGGCACCCCCTTCCAGGTTTGTGCTGCAGCTATAAGAGTAAAAATTGTAATACCTTCCACAGATTTTCTTCTTGGTCTAAAATAACATGTCCATGTATCACCAGAATAGGTATTTCAGAGATTGTTTCACTTCAGCAGAGAGAATCTTTACAACAGACACAAAAAAAACATATCTCTCCATATTTGGGTCTATGAGGAGTTTCTTTTTTCCACACTACAATTCGTTCTGTTCTAGTTTAAAATCACTTTTCAAAACTAACTGCCCACGTGTTTAAAAAGCAATTACATTCCTCTGTATCACTGTATCATTTTTGCTTAAAAAAAAAAATACGTAGACTTTTGCTCCTCATAGATAATATGTAAAGGAACATACATGGCACAGGGAGCAAAATCCAAACCATGGAATTCCTTTGAGCATAATGAAAACACTTAACCCTAGCCCATATTCTGCTCCACACTCTAATTTTACACACACCAAACCACTGCATCCCATTTGTGGCTGCATGCATTTTTCAGCTCCTATCCTCTATCATCAACAGGGCTGCTTCTATGAATGAAGTTAAAGAGTGTGTTCCCTACATTTCTCATACAACATTTCTATACCTTCCAAAAAAAAGGGTTAGGCAGATGGGAAACCTTGTAACAGGGAAAAAAAAATCTTTTAGTACTTTAGGGCAGCTGGCATTAATACCTTGTTATCTGGTAAGGACAAATGGAAAAGTGTCTGGATTCAGGAAGATTTTTATTGTTCTCTGCTATGCTAAATCTAAGGTAAAAAGACCAAGTACAGTGAAAACGGCATGCGACATGCAGCTCTATCAGCTCATCACAGACTGAAAGCTTCAGGCCTAGTTGTCTGGGAGAATAGAGCAGCATCACTCTAAACTCATCCATGGGAGTGCAAAACCTAACGTATGGGAAGAGTTTATAAAGAGATGTCAGAGTAACTCACTAACTCCTGAGCTATTGCTGTTTTCGATCATCTGTTACTAAACTGCATTCACTTGGCAGCCCTCCTGAAAATGAATAAACCTGAATTGTAGAAGTTCTATCAAACAATGCAGTAGCACCCAAAAAACAAGGAAAGCAGCATTCACACTCCAGTTTTGATTTACACACTTGCAGTTCAGAAGCTGCACCATATAAAGATCGGATAGACGAAGAAGCCTTGCACCAAATTGGCTCTATAAATTTAGAAGGTTTCTGAGGATTTCTAATAAAAACACCATCTCGGTCCCTGAACCTGTTTTAAAACCCCAGCTAATTCTTCACAACATTAACAACATTTACCAAGGATGACGACGTTACATAAAGCCCTTTCTCAATACAGGAAATATAGGGCAGATGACAATGAGAAGGCAGATGGAAAATAACACGGAGAGAATTTATTCAACGTCTGTAAGAGGAAGACAAAAACCTTTTTTTTTTTAATTATTCCAATATTTTTAATGTACACAAATTCTTTTCACAGTTAGGACTGAACAAAGAGTAACAGGAGCTGCTAAATGCAACTGAAGACTCTACACATTTAGATCAAACTAAATCCTATTTTTTTTTTTTTTTTTTTTGGAAAAAGGAAAAAAAAAAATCTACTGTGACAACCGCCTGCATTTGCTACCAACTCATGATGGCATTACCCTTTCAAAGCATTAGATAGAACTGAATAATCAATGAGAAATGTCAATACCAAGAAGTGATTCCTTCTGCACTCTACGCTTTATGCAAGGGTTTGGATTTTCTTTGGTCGGGGTTTTTCTTCTCCGTATCTTTTACAAGAACTCTTCTTCAACATTGCAAATGCACCAGATTATTCTTCCTGCATTTGGCATTTCCCAAGCCAGTATTTATCTGTGTTAGTAAGACACACAAATTTTTTTTTGCTACTTCACACTCTAGGAATGAAAACAATTACTGTCTAGCCCATGACTGGGAGGCAAGTACACTGACACCCTTAACGTATGTCTCAAATACAGCATGTCCTAAAGAACTATCAAACAAATAAATACACACAAACCACTGGGTAAAGCAGATGCACTTGTTTCTAAGATCAAAACTTGCTGTAACTGTTAAGTCTTTAAAGCCTTCAGAACAAGATTTAATCACACTACAACTACAGGTCTTAGGGGCATTGTCTAAAGTGAGGACTTTTAAGTAGCTCTAAAAAAATACAGCAAAAAGGAGCTGCAACATGGTAAAAGAGTGTTGTCAATACAATTATTTCAGGAGGTTGTGGTAATCTAGTATCAACTTACCAGACTCAAAAATGACTGTAACCAGAGCGCAGCATTCAGATTTTTCATGATGCCTGTTTGCCATTAATTCAGGAGTGAACCGGCCCTATTCCTCTAGAGTTTTCAAGCAGTTTATTGCAAAATGCATAATAAAATATGCCCTTTCCACTCATTCATATTCTGTTTCTGCCTTCGTTCTGCACTTCTCTTCAACTAAGTGGAAGAAAGCCTAACCATGTATTGCACGAGAGGAGTAACACTGCTGCAGAAACGCTGCAGAATTTCCATACTTTCACTTTGAAACTCATTTGTTCCAAGCACAAACGACTAAACTGTAAATAATCCTGACTCCACAATTCTCCTCCACCATTGTGTCATCTCAAAAAGACAATCCGACAGTAAGGGTAATGACACCCTCTCAGACAAGCCTGTGGGCATTAATATTTAAATCTTACCTATCCCCTGTGATTGGAATTCAGCCTCGATTCGCAAACAAAAACTAAATCAATGTTCTTAGAGTTCAAACTAGATCCCTAAACAGTTTGCCACTCTCCGTGCACAGATAAGATAAACTTTCTTTGACCCAAGAGATGAAGTTGCCATGACGATCAGAGAGTCCACTTTCTATATTGATATTTTGCTGATGTAACAACAAATAGAACCAGATCCCAGGGCTGATAATGGTGATTAATTAATACTAATATTGATCCCTACAAGCAAGAGACAAGGCTATTAACTTGAAGCCTGAAAAGTCAATTGTTACCTGTGGCACAGATACCAGCAGCTGATTTTGAAACATAATAAACAAATGTGCTATCTTTATGCTAATACCCTTTGGAAGGGTGCATCCCTTTCTCCAGCACGGCAATTCCACAATTCAAATCCGTTATTTTCATTCAACCTTTTAATTCGCATCCCAAGGAGAGAAGCGAACTTCAGGAGTTCCAACGGAAAGCTATGCAAAATGCCACAAACTGAATGCTTCTGTCAACGTGAACTAACCAAAGGCACCCCCCAAGACTGCGGTGAGAAGGAAGGTGACACAGACTTTTTTTTTTTTTTAAGAATACATCATATACAAGCCATAGGATTTTGTATAAAAATTGCAAAAGTGCCTTTTATCTGGCGGGAAGCCTGTTTGCACCCCCTCATCTGAATCGAGAGAAATAATAAAAACCCACAGGTAAAAAGCCTCGCAGTGGAGATAGCATCCTCGAAGGCATATCAAAGAGCAGAACTGGCTTCACCTACCATTGAATGGACAGGCTGTATTTAAATTAACTGCAACTGTAGCTTGGTGTTAGAGTGACTGCCCACAAACTACGTTTGAGACGTGCATGCTGTCAAAATACCTCGCCGAAATAAACCTCCGAGGTTCTTTCTTCGCCCTCTTTAGGAACAGGTTTTAAACGCTAGGGAAAATCCTATGTGAATAATACCACAGGAGAAAGTCCCTGTCCCTTTTTTTGGAAAGAACCACCTTGTCCATTTTGTATTTGCTCTGGTCATCTTACCAAAGCAAAGCAGAACGATTCTATCTGACATAAGAAATGGTGTCCTGATTAAAAAAAATAAGAAGAATAACAAAAATCATCTTCTGCTAGTGGCACTGGATGACTTTACACCGAGTTTTCTTATTAGTACGCTACCTCTGTAGCGCTCATTAAGTATATTTAATGCTTAATGGAAATAATTGGCACTGCTGATGGTTTGCTTTCTTCCTCGTTTCATTAAACGGAGCCCTTATGTGAATCTTTATATTGGCTATTATACAGCTAAGAAAAACAGGAATTAGTAGAGACCAGGGAGGGAAAAAAAAAAATAATTAAAATTAATTGCTTTATTTTCCCTTTCAGCTGAACGTCTTAAAAATATTTACATTTCTATTAGCACATGACTGCAAATAGGGATGCTGTTCTAACAGGCGGTGTGAGTAGCCTGCAACATAAAGATCAATTGCTCTGCAACGAATTAATACTCGGCCTCAGAAAACTAAAAACTATCATTCATGATTCATACTCAAGAGGTACAGGCAGCTGCTTACCTAGTGCTCTGCTTTGATTAAACTGAAAGCACTGTAAGTGCCTTTAATGTGCTAGAGTGCAATTTAAAGGAGAGTACAAAGCGAAACTCTGTCAGAAAAGAAAAATGTCTATTTTCAGAAAAGATAAAGGGAGAAAATACTTCATTTCCTATCCCACGTAAGCAACGGAACATGTTAAAGCGAGCCGTAGGTTGTATTCTACAGTAATTCGGAATGTCCTAGGAGAGGGGAAGAAAAAGAAGAGATTCTCACCTTTCAATTCTGTTTCTAAACCAAACACCTACACAGGAGCCTACTGGATCTCAATGAAAATGCATCAATGTGCCTGTACTCCTTCCTCTATTAAATTCACAAAACTCCACTGAGGGATTTAGAAGCCTCCAATTAGTAGTTTTCCCTGCACGCTTCCAACGTTGGTAGTTTTCCCTGCACAATTCCAACATTGGTAGCCTTTCCCTGCACACTTCCAACATTGGTAGCCTTTCCTTCATACTTCCAATGCTGGTAGCTTTCCCTCCACACTTCCAATGTTGGTAGCTTACCCTGCACACTCCCAACGCTGGTAGCCTTTCCTGCACACTTTCAACGTTGGTAGCTTTCCCTGCACACTTCCAACGCTGGTAGCTTTCCCTGCACACTCCCAACGCTGGTAGCTTTCCCTGCACACTCCCAACAAATTTAAATACCTTTTTTTCTTGTTATTTCACACTGATTACACTCCTGAAAAAAAAAATTAAAGGAAAAATGAGCTAAAGCACTATTGGGAAAGTGCTGTTGTATACCTTAACTATTAATAGCAACTGCTAAACTTCTATGAGCAGTGAATTTATTTATTTTTTTCATTACTGTAATAACTTATACTTTTAATTGCACATTAGTCATTACAGACTCTAAAGAAGCAAACAAAAAAAAAATTAAGATGATATCTAGAATTAAACTTTTATAATAGATGCCTTGTCAGGTAAGATCACCAGAAATCTCATAATGGGAAACAACCTCCACCAAGTATTTTCACACAAACGCTGTTTTAAAAGGCAACAAGTAGAAGGATCATCTTCTAGAAGGATAGTAAAAATGTTTTGCCCCTTAAGAGGACAAATTTGGTTTTATGTGTGGCATTCAAAATGAAGTCAGAGTTTATGTGAGCTGGCATTGTACTAAAGAGTACTCTGCATTAAACAGTTTCATCACTGAGGAAGATCACGGGCAGCGGAGGACTAGAAAATTTTTTTAAAAAATAGGTATTTTCACTGCCTGCTTGAAATTTATTCTGCTCTCAAAAGAAAAGTGTAACTCAAGACAATACAGAAATACAGAAAAGAACATCATTGCCTAATATTAGCCCACTATTGTTATTTTTAAAGCAGCATTTAGATTTAAGAAGACACAGACACAGAAAAACACTCTTTAAAAATGGATGAAAAGTAAATACGCCAGAAAGCAGCCTAATAAAGTGTAAGGTGAGGACCTAAGCCTTCAGATGCTAAGGTTTTTTCCTTGGAAGCAGCCTTTACACATCAGAAAGCATACAGAACAGGTTGGAAGAGGAGTTAAATAGTGGACAGGCAATCTCTTCATTGAAAATTAACTTCTTGAAGAGAGGCTGAGATGATTAACTGCAGCCCGACCTCTCCCTGGCGTCAACACTTTACTTACAAAACGTTTATGTAGCTTATGTAATTTCAAGTTCCAATCTTCATCGGTGCTCCTTCCCTTCCTAACACAGAATTCAAGGCCACTTTGTGCTGAACCTTCTTCCCACCACGCTACATAAATTATAGATCAAACCCAAAGTTGTCTAAGTAACTATTCCATTAATAATTGGGGGGAAATGTTCTTCGTATGACATGACCACAGAGAACAACAACGACAGAAAAAAAACCTTTAAAAGCTCCTTCAAATATTTGGGTAAAGAGAGTAACATTTTACAAACAAATAAATACAAATGTTTCAGCCATTCAACTCTCCCCCATCTCTAAACCATTGTTCCTAAGTGGGACTGAAGTTGGGGACGTGCAGGTCAGTAAACACATTTACCAGACTGCAGACAACTCTAGGAAGAACAAGAAAATAGAGCCATAAAACTGCAGACACAAACACATCGCTAATCATAAAGAAATACACTGGCCGG
>VWZI01004082.1:99129-116433 GCA_013396835.1 Psilopogon haemacephalus | reverse complement strand
AAAAAAAAAAGCCACTCACCACACAAATGAAAATGAATCAGCTTCGTTTCCCTGATGCCAAGGACACTTGGCCCTGAAAACTCTTTTATTGCCATGCTTCTAGAAATTTCAGACCTGGCACAGTAAGGTATGGCAACGTTAAGTGTTCTTGCAGCTTCTTTAACTTGTGTCTTTCTTTGACTCTTAACTTCCGCGGTCCAAATGTTCTCATCAGAAAGAGACTTCAGGCTAACCTCTCAAAACTTTCCCTGATTATTTGTTTGGGCAGGTGGGAAAAGCAGCATCAATTCGAGGATGGCAACCCGCTGAAGTTTTGTGTTAGACTGCAATGTTTGTAAATGGTAATGGAGTTTGCAAAAACATCGTTGTTGTTGTTGAAGGAGAGGACAGGATGTAAACTGTGAACTGTATTAAACACCTGTTCAGCTGCTCCAGAGAATCTGAGTAAATAATAAATATTTTTTGTTTGGCTGGAGTGTGCCAGGTTTATGTTTGAGCATCTTTTCTTGGGGCGTGGGCTTATGGTTAAGTACCAGTGGTAGTGTTTTCAAGGAGATAATTCTGTGGCAAGAGTCTACCAAATGAAATGCTCTGCTGCAGTTTTGTTGCAGTATGAGGCTTGAACGGATACCCATCTTTCAGATTAAAGTTCATATTTGATCTTTACCCGTTCTCACCATTTTCTTACATCTCAGTCCAGTTCTCTAATCAGGATTAGCAATGTCTTTTCATTTATCTAGGTCGACCGTTCTTTTTTGCCTGTTTTTTTGCCTTTTTTTTTTTTTTTTCCATTGCCAGCCTCCCACATGGTGTTTTCAGTCTTAATAGGTGATTTGGCAGACACTAGCTTTGAATCTACTGCTGCTTAAATGCATTAAAAAAAATATATATATATATATATAAGTCGAGCAACCTGTTTCCAGCATTTGGGCGATATACAAAGTGCAACTTAAAAATTCATGTAGTTTCTGTGGTATACAGCACTTACAAATAAGTGATAAACAGCAGTGTGAAGGTATCCCAAGTTAAGTGTTTATTCTGGCATGCTGTTTAGGGTAAATTACATAAGAGCATCATTACCGTGCTGCCTCTTGCTTTGGTAAATATTTAAGCAGCCATGTATGTTAAGTTATACATTTTGTCTGTTTCGAGGCATTAAAGGCTGCGTTCTACTTTGTCAGCTCAAAACAGGGCATATAAAGAGGTGTTCTTTCTTTGGCTGTTCAGAGAGAGACGTGGGATCACTTAAAGGATTATTACCCTTAGTCGTTCCCATGCATTTCACTCTATTTTGGATTTGTTTACCTAAAGTCTGTTCGTGTAATTTCCAAGAGAAAGATGCATCCATACGACTGCTGCTTTAAGATGCTATTAATGGCCTGAACTAGTGAATTGCTTTCCCTAATTCACAGAGAAGCTTCCCTGTAGTAGGTTTTAGCAGCGCAGGAAAATTACCTGTTTTCTTTAGCAGACAAGTAGCACTTAGCACATCCCACATGAAAAGAGCTCCAGCAGGCCATGCCTAGTAGCTGAGCTCAAGCACTGCAGGTGATCATCGTTGTGTTGTTGCTGCACTGACCTCTCTGTCCTTCACCAACAGCTGTTTCCAATAAGCAGAAGGGGCAAGACCACTGTCTTTTGATGGGGCTTGAGTTGGGTGGACATCAGTGATGTAGCTTTTCCTCAGGGCTCTAGAACAGGCCCCATATCTTCTGTTAAACATCAGAGAGGGCAATTCAGAGCACATTTTTAAAATCTTACAAATTACCTCTCCCCCTGCCCTTCACTTGTAGCTGTAGCTACAATGATATCCACGCCGAGGTTAAGAGTGTCTGTGCCATTTGCCACCTCTTTAGCTTCACCTGTTGAATATTGCCCATAGCAACCACACAGTGCTCACAAGGTTTTGCCAGCATGGCCAGGGGAAGGGTAACCCCCCAGAGGAGGCAGCTGAGCATAGGGGAAAGGATGTCTGCATTTTTTGTACCGAGGGAATTGTGACAATCTGTGCAAAACTGAGGGTGCTGACAGAGAATTAGAAGTGATGGTGTAGGAACAGCTTAGAAAGGTAGCACGCTTCAACCAAAACCGTAATTGGATGTGAGAAGTAGTGGGATGGGCCCATTTCAGAGGACTTACTTTCTTAGTTACAGTATCTCAAGGAGAAAATAACCTCCACAGAGCCTCATTGCCTAATCTTCTCAAGCTTCATCACTTTCAGTTGCCTGTTCCTTACTAGGATTCTACAATGATTTCCATAAGTCCTCTAGCTGGAAGGTCATCAAAGTTGAAAACTTAAATTGTTGACATGCCTTTGGAAAAACAAACAAACAAAAAAACAAAAAAAAATCATTCCCTCTCCTCTGGGTTATTTGCTTTTTTTTGAATCTGGTCAGATCATGATTTCCCCCTCCTCTTTCTTTTCAANACAAAACACCACCAAAAAAACACCAACCAAACAGCAACCACCACCAAAAAAAAAAAAAAAGCAAACCAGGAAAATTGCAGCTTAGGTGTTCCTGATCTCCAAGTGTTAGCAACTTTCTTACAGATAAAAATGCTTAACTTTACAGTGATTTTTTAAAGCAACCTTTCCACTCCCTCATTGAGAAGAGGAAGTACTAAAATACTGAAACACTCTCTTGGCAGCAGAATTAACTTCTTGACCAGCAAGTATGGATTTCCTATAATTTTTTTTTTTTTCCTGATGAAGGAGTATATTGAGCAAAATCACTTCAGCATTCTCACATAAATCTGGATACAGGTTATTGTATGCAAAGACAGTGAAGACATCCCAGATATTAGGCAGGAGTTGAATCTGGAAGAAAATATGCTTGATTTTTGGGGATGTGCACGTAATCAAATTCTGACCACTTAAACCAATTAATAAGGGTATGCTATATTAAAAGTATAATTGCATAGGTGTTGTCGAGCTCTTAGGTTTCAGTTTCCTTTCTAAGGACTAGGATTCTTTCACAACCTTAATCATAATGTTTGGTTCTTTAGCTCTAAATTAAAAAGAAGGGGAAAAAAAGGTGTTTCTCCAAGTGTTAGGAAGAACATAGTGCATGGAGGTGGGGGGAGAGTTGTACTTTGTTCCTCTCCTTTCTTTGGTCAGTAGCTCTTTGGTGAAGTAGTTAACTAAATTGTTAAGGCTCAGAATTAATACCTCTCTAACATGACAATTTGAACCTTTCCCAGCTGTGTGAAAGATCTACAGCTGATTATGATTTCATAACTTGAAATTTTGCTGTGTGGTCATGCCAGACTTCACTTAAATTCTAAGACAACAAGAAAAGAGACTTAAATAAATCACTGAGCAGCCAAAAGATGATCAGTCTGAGGTTTGAAGTGAGAAGCAAAGCATCATCTGACCTTTGAAACAGAGAAGAAAAAGCTCTACCAATGTGTTCCTACATGTCACAAAGGAGAAAGGCTCAGAACCTGCAGAGGGCTATGGGGTCGATGAGGGGACTTGAGGGCAAGCCTTATGAGGAGAGGCTGAGGCACCTGGGGCTGCTTAGTCTGCAGAAGAGAAGACTGAGAGGGGATTTAATCAATGTTTATCAATATCTGAGGGCTGGTTGGGAGAGGGGCGACAGGTTCTGCTCACTTGCTCCGTGGGATAGAACAAGGAGCAATGGGTAGAAGTTGCAGCACAGGAGGTTGCAGCTCAACACAAGGGGCAAATTCTTGACTGGAAGGGTCCCAGAGCACTGGCACAGACTGCCCAGAGAGGTTGTGGAGTCTCCTTCTTTGGAGCCTTTCAAGACCTGTCTGCATGTGTTCCTGTGTGCCCTGAGCTAGATTGTCTGGTCCTGCTGTGGCAGGGGGATTGGACTGGATGATCTCCTTGGGTCCCTTCAATCTCCTGACATCCTGTGATCTCCAAAGGTGCCTTCCAACCCCTAACATCCTGTGATTTACAGAGTCTTGTACATTATCATGTGTGGGATATTGAGATAACTATATGCATGGGTTGCCTCCTGAGGTTGTGGAGTCTCCTCTGGAGCCTTTCAAGGCCTATCTGGATGTGTTCCTGTGTGATCTGTGCTAGATTGTCTGGTGCTGCTCTGGCAGGGGGGTTGGACTCGATGATCCTTGGGTGCCTTCCAACCCCTAACATCCTGTGATCCTGTGATGCTGTGTTCTGAGGGTATCCAGGGTGAACGAGTAGACCCAGAGATGTGTATTACCTCTTCAACCAGCCCTGAGAACAAGTTTGAACTGAATCACTGCTGCATTTTTTTTGTGAATGTTGTTTGTCCCTAGGAGTGATCACAACCCTGCAGAGAAGTTCCTGGCTGCAGGATTTCAATGGATGCAGCAATGTAGGAAGTCAGACACACAGAGTGCTGGAATCAGTGCTGAGTCAGACTTCACGTTGATAGTCCAGACCTTTGCATCCCACCTGGGAGATCTGCCAGTGTTTTAGAGGCCAAAACCCGTGTCCACTCCATATGGAGAAGGAATAATGGCATGGAAATAAATGGTGACCTCAGAAACTTTATGGATTCCTGGGCAGTCTTTTCCTAAAAAAGGTACTCTCTGGATTGGAGTTAATTTTTCATCGGTGCAAAGCTCCCTGTTTTCTTGGTGTCAGTTTCCTGTCTTTTTCCACCTATTTATTTAGAGCAGAAATCACAGCTCCTTCAATAGTTCCGCTATGCAAGCTACTTTTCATCCCACATTAAAATTTATATCTTATTTGTTATCCAGAAATAGTGGCAAGGATTATTCTTCGTTTCCTGACTGGGTGCTCTCTGATATTGCTCAGGTTAATCTTATGGGTGAACAAAAGAGTTTACCAACTGCTTAGACTTTTTGGATAACTTCGAATCAGAATCGCAGAACAGCCCCCGCAATTCTCTTTATAATAATGTAAAATACTAATTTTCACTGCACAGGATTGCAGTAATACCCAGGGAGGGTGGGGGAAATTGACATTCACTTCTGAAAAAAAATTATACATATGAAACACTTTCTAATTTTGACATCCATGTTCTCCTTTACAGAAAAAAAATATATATATATATATATACACATATATATATCCAAAGATCAGAGAAACCCTGCTGCAGAAATGGCTTGCATGAGCTAACATATGATATAGTATTGCCAGGCCTTCAGCTGGAAAATTCAGTGGCTGTGGCATAGCTAGAGAAGGCTTTTTGATTGAAGAAAGCTAAAAACATGGATGCGTGCTCAGGACAAGATATTTTATCACACATACAGCAGCATCTGGAGTGTGGAGTGGAAGGATCAGCGTCCTATGAGGAAATATTTCTGGATGCCTCGGTTGTCTGAAATGCAGCCCATTCACCCCCACTGCTTACAGATGGCCACAGAAAACTCAGAAACCCACTGAAACATGCATATTATCCCACACCAGGTTGCGAAGCTTCTGCCAGCAGCAAGGCTGTAAAACCCACAGCAGCAGCAACTTGCTGGTTTGGAGCGTGCATGGGCTTCAGAGGTCAGTTTTGGTACAAGTCAGAGGACTTCCCTACCTTCTGTGACCTTACCCTCCCCAGGAGTGTGCTACCTTTAGCACAGTCATAGCACTCTCTGAGAGAGGCAGCTTCTCAGAGATGAAAATAATAAAGTAGCATTAATTTCATTGCAGTTTCTAAGCACAGAGAGGGAGAAGTTTGGAAGAAAAAGTGAGAAAAAAAAAAAAGACAAAATGAAGGAATAGTAAAATATTAGTAGAAGAGGGAGGAAGAACAGACAGCTATAGTGCTTTAAAGAAAAATCTTGATCTCTATTTCTATTTTAAAAGGGAGAAGCACCCAGTGTGATCCAAGATGATATTGGGTGATTCTATGCTCCACAACCTCCCTGGAGGTGTTCAAGGCCAGGTTGGATGAAGCCTTGACCAACCTGTTCTAGTGGGAGGTGTCCCTGCCTATGGCACAGGGGGGTAGGAACTATAAGAGCTTTGAGGTCCTTTCCAACCTAAACCATTCTATCCTATCCTATCCTATCCTATCCTATCCTATCCTATTCCATTCTACTCTGTAAAAGCAAGTCAGGTAACCTGAAGGATGGCTTCTGAATAATGCTGATGATCAAGATACTAGGAGGAGAGAATTATTAAGGTAGGATATAAGGAACAGTGGCATAAACATATAGAAAAGGAAGTTTAGGCTGATAACCATGAAAATCTGTCCTGTTGTGGTGAGATTATTGCCATAAGGCANTATTATTATTATTATTATTATTATTATTATTATTATTATTATTATTTCATTTTGGGTGATAGGCACTTTGTTAAAATAATGATGTCTGGAAAAAGAGCACTTTGAATCGAATGCAAGAGCACAACAGGCAGTCGAGGTTTTAAATTTCAAAGCAAGGCAGCTAGAGTGAGTTGCCTTTAGAACGCACAAATGCACCTAGTGAAATAATCAAACAGCAGAGGATGTCCTTTATGACCCAGCAAGTCCTGTCCCACTATCTCTCTTTTAGGACAGGAGCAACTATTAATCAGTGATTGCCTGTTTGGAACAAATCCCTCCCTTCTGTAAGAGCATCCTGGGTCTTGAAATCATCACAATTTCAGACTGCCTGTTCCGAAATATGCCAGCTCACACACAGCTCTGGACTTCCAATAGGGTTTGTGCTTTATATGTTTGGAGTTTTAAATGGAGATCATCAGCAGGAGTCTACAAGGCAGCTCAGTTTCTGTTTCTCCAGCTCTGAGGAAAAGGACCTGGGGGTCTGGGTGGATGAGAAGCTCAACATGAGCCAACAGTGTGCACACACAGCCCAGACAGCAACTGTGTGCTGGCTGCATTAACAGAAGCATTACCAGCAGGGCAAGGGAGGGGATTCTGCCCCTTTACTCTGCTCTTGTCAGACCCCACCTGGAGTACTGTGTGCAGTTCTGGAGCCACCAGCACAGGAAGGACATGGAACTGTTGGAGAGAGTCCCGAAGAGGGCCACAAAGATGATCAGAGGGCTGCAGCACCTCTGCTATGAGGAGAGGCTGAGATAATTGGGGCTTTTCAGCCTGGAGAAGAGAAGGCTTCGAGGGGACCTTATAGCAGCCTACCAGTTTCTGAGGGGGGCCTACAGGAGGGCTGGGGAGGAACTGTTCACAAGGTCTTGTAATGACAGGACGAGGAGGAATGGGTGCAAATTGGCGGAGGGGAGATTCAAACGGAATGTTAGAAATAAATTGTTCACAGTGAGGGTGGTGAGGCAGTGGAACAGGTTGCCCAGGGAGGTTGTGGCTGCTCCCTCCCTGGAGGTGTTCAAGACCAGGCTGGATGAGGTCTTGAGTGACCTGATCTAGTGGGAGGTGTCCCTGCCTATGGCACAGGGGAGTTGGAACTGGATGATCTTTAAAGTCTCTTCCAACCTAAACCATTCTATGATTCTATTCTATGATTCTATCTCCTGCAGTGTCTTCCATTCTCAGACCACGTAAGAAAGTCACAGAGCCCAGCTCTCCTATGTGAAACTGTTGCTGTACCTCCCTTTAATTTCAATGCTGGCAGTAGGGAGAAGGTGTTGAAAATCAGTTCCTTATGTTAAAACTGTACAAACTTGCAGGCTGGTAATGAAATGCAGATCTTTGTGCCGAATGAGTTCATGACATCAGTGTAGCCCAGTAGCAATAATCTTAAACTGCTACCAGACGTTCAGAAGACTGCTGGAAGAAAAGCACAACTGTTTTCTATTATCACTTACTGGTATTTAAATAGCTCATGCTAGAATAGTACTTGCAAAACCTTCCTCAAGCCTGATGTGCAGGTAAATGACTGAGAGCAATACATTTCACTTCATGCAGATGATGTATTACTTTCTTGTTAGGTTTCCTTACTTGAGATGATTTCTCTGTCTTATAACCACGACTAAATCTCCAGCTACAGAAGGAAATTGATTAAATCCAACAACTTGACCTTGTCGACTAATGTCCCCAGACACCTCTTTACTGACTACCATTTTCTATAGGCTTCTACAGAGTGGAGCTGGAATATTTATATCCTGTCCCATGTTCTCTGCTCCCAATAGCTACATCTTCTCCAAAATCATTATTAAAATTAAACATTATTTAGAAGGATGGACTCTCAGGCTGAGTTATGTTACCTTCAGTGAATTATTTTCTTCAGACCTTGTATCTCATCCACATGTTACCCTGCCATGCACATCTCTGAGGCAACTATTGAGGACCTGTAGCAATTTCTCTTGAAGTCCAATTGAAATTAAAAGTAGTGCTAAGGTGAAAATTACATTGCCTCGAGATGTTACAGTTATTATTTTGGATGCAATTTAGCAGTCACAGATCAAATGTTTTATTTAAATGGTGGCTTTATGACACGGTGTCATTTTGGGGGTGTGAAATTAGGAACTTCCTTCATTCCAACAATGTCTCTATACTGCCATTATGTTCAGCCAAGACAATCCATAGTCACGGAATCAGAATCGCAGCACCATGCAGGTTGGCAAAGTCCCTCAGGATCACCAAGTCCAACCTAGAACCCTACTCTACAAGATTCACCTGAAACCATAGCCCTGAGCGCCACATTCAAAGGCATTGAGTGACCTGTTCTACTGGGAGGTGTCCCTGAGTATGGCAGGGGCTTGGAACTGGATGAGCTTTGAGGTCCCTTCCAATCTAAACCATTCTATGATTCTATGACCCTTAAACACATCCAGGGTGGGTGACTCCACCACCTCCCTGGGCAGCTTATTCCAGTCCCTGACCACTCTCTCCAGGAAAAAAACTTTTTCCTAATGTCCAATCTAAACCTCTCCAGCCTCAGCTTGAGATCATTCCCCTTTGTTCTGTCTCCAGCTACCTGTGAGCAGAGCCCAGCAGCAGCCTCATCACAATGTCCCTTTGCAGGAATTCTTCTCACTCTTCCACACTAGATCAACTTAAAAATCAAACCTTTTTTGATTCAAAATCAAATCTTTGTGATTCAAAATCAACTACAGATCTCAAGAGATATAATTTCTTTATTTAGACTAGTGTCTAACTACATTTTCTTACTCTGAGAGATGTAAAGGACTGTAGCATCAATTAGAAAACTGTGGAAATAAATTTATCATCTTGAGGGAGTTATAAAACTTCCAGCCAGTGCTTTCTGTAGTGTCCTGTTATTCATTAGTGAAGTGTATATGCATAACTGGACTTAATACGATCCAAGAAAGGCAAATCAAATGAAGGTGCACCAAACTGAATGTTAGCCAAGAATAAAAGAGACTATGTTTGCTATAAATAGAATTGACTAGAGCCTAGGATGAAGTTTCCAGTCATGAAGGCCACTGTGTTTCAGAAAGTCTCTGAGCAGAAGTGATTACAGGTAATCCAACAGGGTTAGAGGAAACAATTGGTCTCAGAGGAGGATCTTAGTAGAGAGTACTTGTGAAAGGAGAGGATTCTTACTGGGCATAAGGATTTTAAAATCAGTTTCTGGTATATGCAAGACATATGTCATTGTATGTCTCAAATAAAAGGTCACTGCAGCATTTGTGACCATTTTACATTATTTAATTCACAGGTGTCCACAGGATGTCAGGGGTTGGAAGGGACCCAAAGAAATCATGAAGTCCAACACCCTGGGACCAGACAATCTAGCTCAGGTCACACAGGAACACATCCAGACAGGCCTGCAATGGCTCCAGACAAGGAGACTCCACAGCCTCTCTGGGCAGCCTGTGCCAGTGCTCTGGGACCCTTTCAGTCAAGAAGTTGCCTCTTGTGTTGAGCTGCAACCTCCTGTGCTGCAGCTGCCATCCTTGTCCTATCCCAGGGAGCAGTGAGCAGAGCCTGTCCCCCCACCCCTCCCACCAGCCCTCAGATATTGATAAGCATTGATTCAATCCCCTCTCAGTCGTCTCTTCTGCAGACTAAGCAGCCCCAGGTCCCTCAGCCTCTCCTCATCAGGCTGGCGGAATAATTTCACCCAATGCAAATTTTCTCCGTTGCTTGGTACATGTTAAATACCATAAAATGCCAACATGCCGAGGGACACAAACTTGCAAACTTTACCTGAAGTGGTCGCATTGTATTGGCTTCATTCCTCTGCTGCACTGAAGTAAAGAGGAGATAAAGATTCTGTTACGTCTCCACCAGTTCAGCACCATCCTGTAGATAAGAACTCAAGCGACCCTTCAGCAGAAAGCTGGAGAAATCACAGGAGTGCTCTAGCATCTGACGACTGGAACAAAACACTCAGTACCCTCTGTCAGCCAGAGCTGGAAGAGAATTCCACGCTACGCCCTTCCCAGTTCCTCCTTGCCTCCGGCAATCACAAACAATCTGACTGTATGTAAATATATCCTGTTCTTGAAGCTGACAGAAAACGAAGCTTTCTGTAAAGACTGCTCAGATCCTGTGAAAGGGAAACTTATGGTCATTGTCCCTCCCTTCAGGCATGGAAAATGGCAGTACAGAACATTGCAACTGGTGCATTTTGTTTGACAGAACACACACACACACACAAGCCTGAGCATAGAATCATAGAATCATAGAATCATAGAACGGTTTAGGTTGGAAGGGACCTCAAAGATCATCCAGTTCCAACCCCCCTGTGCCATAGGCAGGGACACCTCCCACTAGATCAGGTCACTCAAGACCTCATCCAGCCTGGCCTTGAACACCTCCAGGGAGGGAGCAGCCACAACCTCCCTGGGCAACCGGTGCCAGTGTCTCACCACCCTCACTGGAAACAACTTTTTCCTAACATCCAGTTTCAATCTCCCCTGTGCCAGTTTAAACCCATTCATCCTCATCCTGTCATTACAAGACCTTGTCACCAGCCCTCCTGTAGGCCCCTTTCAGGTATTTGAAGGCTACTATAAGGTCTCCTGGGAGCTTTCTCTTCTCCAGGCTGAAAAGCCCCAACTCTCTCAGCCTGTCCTCAGAGCAGAGCTGCTGCAGCCCTCTGATCATCTTTGTGGCCTTCCTCTGGACTCTCTCCAACAGTTCCACATCCTTCTTGTGTGTGTGCTTGCAGATGTTTACATAGGTCTATATTGCCTATATAGCCACAGGGGTGCCCGTGGAATTTTAAAAAAAGAAATCCAGAAACTCCTTAAATGATGGCAAATCAACTGAAAAAAAGAAAAAAAAATAAAGGAAGGACAGCACTCATCATAATCTCATCACAATTTTTTCATATTAAAGCCTGTCTCTTTGATTTCTCAATGTCAGGTTTGATCTTGCACAGCTTAGGTGCAGTATGTTGCCTGTGCCTGTGAACTGCCCTCCTATCTGTTTCCTGAGCTGTTGTTCCCCACTTGTAATCCTGTTGTTTGAGTGCCTTACGTGTGCTAAAAATAACCCTAAGAGAAGTTGCGTGTAAGTGCAGGGTGAGAAGTGATGGACAGGACAGCGACGCAGCACAACCGAGCACGCTGAATGTAAAGAGGAGAGCAGACCACGCTGCACAGCACTCACTGCTTGTTGTTGCTATCATTTATGAAGAACCTCGAGGTGCTGGAGGCACTGTGAAGTACGCACACACACACACACACACAGAGACATATTCTCTTCCTTAAACAGTTTTTAATCTAGAAATGTCGTCAGGCTGCTTCTTATTCTCCTCTCAAAGGAGTAGAACAAAATACAGAAGGACGATCTAAGTGCCTTTGTCAAAGGTTAAGCCCACCTGGAGCCTTATCCTGATTCCTCCCTGGGGGTGGTCTGACCTGCCCCCAGGTGTCGTGTTTAGCCCCCTCCCACTTCCTGCCAAAGACTGCTATAAAAGGGGGGGGGGGGCAGCTTAACTTTTTTTGTCTCTTGGTCCCTCCTGCCTGTGTTGGTTTGAGCTAATTGGAGAATTTGAGTGAGAAATTAGACTATTGGCTGAGAGAGAGTTAAACACAGTGTGTGTCCCTTCACCCAGTTTCACTGAGAAAGAAAAAAAAGTCGTTTTTAAGAGCTGTTCTCAAAACAACCAGATGGGCAGTCTGCTTCTGTCTGTCCTGGCTCCGGCTGCTCTCTCCTTTGTCTCTCAGTCTTGCTGGTTAATTCAGAGTAAAATCACTAAAACTACTAACTCCTCCTATTACTAATCTCTGACTCATCTTCAGCTTATCTGCAGCATCAACAGGTGGTGAGATAAGGCTGGGGAAGGGGGGAAAGGTGGTAGGGCTGGTTGGTTACTCCTCTCTTGGAGATTTGGGTCTCCAGGAGGGGTGTGGTGTCTGTATTGTCTTTTCACTGCATATTTCTGTAAATATCTGTTATATCTTGTAAATATTTGCTTGTATATTTGCATTGCTGTAAATGTAAAGCTTCATTTATTAACTTCCAGTGTTTTTCTGAGTTTTAGCTGGGGTTTATAAAGGTGGGGGGGCAGGTAATTGCAAACCCACTACACTGCCTGACCAGCAACTTGCAGGACTGCTGCTGGATCACCATGTGCTCCCCAGCAAACACATGGGGATACCAAACATTTTCTTTTTTGGAGCTCTGACTGCATTTCACCCTCAAAATCCTGCATCCTGCTTCATGCATCATCAAATTCCAGCATTCGGACTCAACTCCCTTCCACAGGTTGTATTCTGTTATTGTGTATTTCTCTCCCTTTTTTCCCCTTCATCCTCTAATACCTTTCATTTTCCCTACCTGGTATTTTGCTTCCCTTCCTCCCCAGCCTCTTTAATTCCCTCTACCTTTTATTTATTGTTAAAGTTTCTCTCTTTTTTCTTCCAAATGAAAATCGAGTATTTATTGACTTTTGAGCTGAGGGTGGGGCTAGCTTAAACCCAGTATAGCATTATATTGAATCATGACTAAGCCTATACTGCATTAACAAAGTTTATTCTGTGTCCTCTGACTTTATCATACATTTTCACTACTGAGGAAGACCCCATGCCAGCAGTTTGAGACTTAGAATCATAGAATGGTTTAGGTTGGAAGAGACCTCAAAGATCATCCAGTTCCAACTCCCCTGTGCCATAGGCAGGGACACCTCCCACTAGATCAGGTTGCTCAAGACCTCATCCAACCTGGCCTTGAACACATCCAGGGAGGGAGCAGCCACAACCTCCCTGGGCAACCTGTTCCCGTGTTAAAACTTGTTAAAACTCATCTTGCAAGGTACCAGCATTTGAACTCACCTGCAGAGCCACAACTTGCTAATGAACTTGAGTGAGTGTAGGTCTATTTTGCCTATGCACCACAACTACAATCAAGTCAAACTTCCACTTCCTGGAGTCATCGTTTTCAAAGGACACCTCCAGCAAAACCTTCCTTTGGCTCCCAGCCACCTGCCTGCACTTGTCTACAAGTGTGTGCTGCACTGCAGACCCTTGAACAATGGAACTTCAGAAGCTGCCACAAACAGAACTAATCCGTCACTTCCATTTGCAATAGAAAGTCTCCATAGAGGAGAACAAGAAACAACCCCTGAAGAAGAGCATTCCTTTCAACAGTAGTCCATCAATTCTATTCTCACAAGCATGCATTCAAAATCAATTTCTCTCCTGTGATGCTGGCCCTAAAGTTAAACAACAACTCAACTGCTAACAAGATAAATGTAATCAGAGGTGAGCTATGGAAATCATATTAATCATAGAATGGTTTACGTTGGAAGGGATCTCAATGATCAGCCAGTTCTAAACCCTCTGTGCAATAGGCTGGGACACCTCCCACTAGAATAGGTCATTCAAAGGCCTCATCCAACCTGGCCTTCAACACCTCCAGGGAGGTTGTGGAGATCACATTGGGTGATTCTGTGCTCCACATCCTCCCTGGGCAACCTGTGCCAGTGTCTCACCACCCTCACTGCAAAGAACTTCCTCCTAATATCCCATTTAAATCTCCTCTCTGCCAGCTTAAACCCATTACCCCTAATCCTCTCATTACAAGACCTTGTGAATAGTCCCTTCCCAGCCTTCCTGTAGGACCCTTTCAGATACTGGAAAGCTACTGTAATGTCTCCTGGAAGCCTTCTCTTCTCCAGGCTGAGGAGCCCCAACTCAATCTGGAGAGATGGCATCCATCTAAAGGTCAATAAAGGTGAGCACAAGGACAAGAATCTGGTATATCACAGAGACACAGAATGACAGGGATAGGAAGGGACCTCTGGAGATCATCTAATCCATCCCCCCACTGTTAAAGCAGGTTCAATTAGATCAGGTTGCACAGGAATTCATTCAGGCAAGTTTTGAAAACCTTGATTGAAGAAGACTCCACAGCCTCTCTGGACAGCCTGCTCCAGTGCTCCAACACCCTCGCAGTACAGGAGTTTTTCCTTATGTTTAAGTAGAACTTCCTGTGCTCTACTTCATGTCCCTTTCCCCCGTCCCATCACCTGGTACCAGTGAACAGGGCCCAGCCCCATTTCTTCGACCCCTGCCTTTTATAAGCATTGGTAAGCTGCCCTCTCTGTCTTCTCTTCTCCAGGTTAGAACAGCCCCACATCTCTACCTCCCTCCTTGTGCGAGAGATGCTCAGTGCCCTGATCGTCTTTGTAGCTCTCATTTTTCCCAGATTTTCCATGCAGCTGGCATAGAATGAAGGGGTCCAGTGCCCTGAAGGCCAGACCACCCCGCTCAGATCCAGGGAACATGAAAGCACCGAGACCCTCATGCTTATACACATGCTGAGTTCTTTCCAGATGTCAAGGTGAGGACACTTGGATCAAATCCACATGGCAGTGCTGTCCATTTGTTGGTTGCAGTTCCCAGCTTTTGGACGAATTTCACAGAAAGAGTGAGCTACAACAGAGGAACTTGGAAGCTGGGGACCACCAGCAGATGGCTAAATAAGATGCGCTGTGGGTTGCCAGGAAAGTCTTTGTGGGTTTCGTTGGAAATGCATTTGCCAAAAGGAGAAGTCAGAAGAAATGCTGCAGGTTTGCAATGGTGATGTTTTGAGGGGGGGGATTTAAGGGAAATCTACCACCTTGAAAGCATCTTAAGCACTTCCTAAAGGCATGAGGGAAAATAGAATTGCAGAATCACAGAATGGTTTAGGTTGGAAGGGACCTCAAAGCTCAGCCAGTTCCAACCCTCCTGTGCCATAGGCAGGGACACCTCCCACTAGAACAGGTCACTCAAAACCTCATCCAACCTGGCCTTGAACACCTCCAGGGAGGGAACAGCCACAACCTCCCTGGGCAACCTGTGCCAGTGTCTCACCACCTTCACTGCAAAAAACTATGTCCTAACATCCAGTTTAAATCTCCCCTCTGCCAGTTCAAACCCAGCACCTTTCATCCTCTCATTACAAGACTTTGTGCATAGTCCCTCTGCAGCCTCCTGTAGGCTCATTTCAGATACTGAAAGGCTACTCCAAGGTCTCCTGGCAGCCTTCTCTTCTCCAGGCTGCAGAGCCCCAACTCTTTAAGCCTGTCCTCATAGCAGAGCTGCTGCAGCCCTCTCAGCATCTTGGTGGCCTCCCCTGGACTCTCTCCAAGGGTTCCATGTATTTCTTTTGTTGGGGGCTGCAGAGCTGCAGACAGTGCTCCATGTGGGGTGTGAGGAGAGCAGGGCCAAGGGGCAGAATCCCCTCCCTTGCCCTGCTGCCCACAGCTGCTCTTGCTGCAGCCCAGCACACAGTTGCTGGGCTCATCTTGAGCTTTTCATCACCCCAGAGCCCCAGGTCCTTTTCCTCAGGGCTGCTCTCAGCCACTAAATAAGTCAAGGATCTTCATTTTGCAGCACAGCCCCAGCTTTGTGTGGCACATATGTGCAGTGACAGAACACTATGGTGGGCACAGCTAGGGAGTAGATGGAGCCTAATTGTGTTCTAATGTTCTTCATACTTTTCAGATGATCATTTTTTACAGCTAATGAATGTCAGCAAGGGATTGTCACCCCACTTTATTTATGCAGCAATACCTGCAAAGTGTCTACGCTCAAAGCAGGCACCAGAGGGGGATTCTGCAGTTGAGCAGGTGAGGTAGGCTCCGGGTTCCAGGTCACATCTTCCAAGTGTGATCCTACAGCAATTACTGTCAATTTTTTTTTCTTTTTATTTATTGCTCTGAAAATTGAGTGTATATGAATGCCTTTGGTTATAATAACAGTGTAGGACTTGCATGTACTTCTCCCCCATTATTTCCCATGTGGAAATTCAGTTCTCCTTCGGTCTAGCAGCGATGCAATTCAGGGTCTTAATAAAGGAATCCAATGTGGCTGTCAACCAACAGAGCAGTAGTATTGGATATCTTGTGCTGGAAAGGAGGAAAAAATGCTGCATGGGAAATATCAATATGGATTAATCTATGGGCCATGGATGTGACTGTTTATTAAATCGGTCTTAGCTGTATAATGTATATAAAAGTGAGATAAATTCACCACCCACTTTCCATTGATTTAGCAAAGTTCAATTGAGAATTTTGTCTTGTTGTTTTGCGTGTTTATATTTGACTGTTTCTTCCTAGAGAAGCTTAATCAGTGTAAGCTTACATAGCCAATACGACCTGCTGTGAAAGCTTGGATCTTTAATACTGCACCATAAGCCATGCTACTGAGGTAGAAAATTTACTGCTGGCCAGAAAAATAAAAATACCCTCGCTTCGAGATGGTGAAGCATAGTTCTAAAAGATCTCAAGCTGGTCTTCCAGCTAGCTGGTTTCAGAGAGGAGATCTTAGACGAGGTAAAAACATAATTGTGTGCACAGCAAACTGTTCACATATGAAAGATGTAGTGTACAAATCAAAAGCTGCGGTGGCATTCTGTTGTCACATGCATCTATTGAATCATAGAATGGTTTAGGTTGAAAGGGACCTCAAAGCTCATCTAGAGACCTTCCAGTATCTGAAGGGTGCCTACAGGAAAGCTGGGGAGGGACTGTTCACAAGGTCTTGTATGACAGGATGAGGAGGAATGGGTTCAAACTGGCAGAGGGGAGATTTAAAGGGGATGTTAGGAGGAAGTTCTTCACAGTGAGGGTGGTGAAACACTGGCACAGGTTGCCCAGGGAGGTTGTGGCTGCTCCCTCCCTGGAGCTGTTCAAGGCCAGGCTGGATGAGGTCTTGAGTGTCCTGATCTAGTGGGAGGTGTCCCTGCCTATGGCACAGGGGGGTTGGAACTGGATGATCTTTGAGGTCTCTTCCAACCTAAACCATTCTATGATTAAATAATTAGAGTGCATTGGTGGACTATATGCATGCATCCCCAAACTAAGCATAGTGCTTGTATAGAAATATATTTTACATGTTGGATTGTAAAGGGTTAACCTCTCCTGGGGAGTGGACGGAACCTGATCTCAGGTCATCCTTACTCCTCCATGCGGGTGTCTGAGACCTGATCCCCAGGTGTGGTGGTTAGTCATAGAATCAGGCAGGGTTGGAAGGGACCACAAGGATCATCCAACCCCCCTGGCATG
>VWZI01004082.1:84297-99123 GCA_013396835.1 Psilopogon haemacephalus | reverse complement strand
ATCACCCACCCCCCCGGGCATGACCAGGGACACCCTACCGTAGATCAGGCTGCCCACAGCCTCTGCCAGCCTGGCTGCAAACACCTCCAGGGAAGTGGCCCCAAACACCTCCCTGGGCAACCCATTCCAGCCTCTCACCACTCTCATGGTGAAGAACTTCCTCCTCACATCCAATCTGAGCTCTGGATGAGCTCCAATCCAATGGAGCAAACCTCCAGCTTTGCTCCATTCCCCCTAGTCCTGTTACTACTTGATAACCTTAAAAGTCCCTCCCCAACTTTTTTGTGTAAGCTTCCTTCAGATCCTGGAAGGCCACAAGAAGGTCACCTGGGAGCCTCCTCTTCTCCAGCCTGCACATCCCCAACTCTTTCAGTCTGTCCTCACAGCAGAGGTGCTGCAGCCCTCTGAGCATCCTTGTGGCCCTTCTCTGGACACACTCCAGCATCTCCACATCCCTCTTGTAATAAGAGCTCCAGAACTGGACACAGTACTCCAGGTGGGGTCTCACCAGAGCGAATTAGATTATTTACTGTTAAAGTTTTCTTTTAACTTCCAAATCAAGTCAAGACTATTCCTTGGGCTTTTGGGCTCCAGAATGCTAGCTAGAACCAGTACAAGGTTTCTTAATTAAAGGCCTAAATTAATCTTGCCCTCCAACTGCCCAGCATATAGCCTAGCCAAACAGAGAGACAAAACTATCTCGTGTAAACTTCTATGGCTGATATAAATTTGATTAAATAATTTGTTTAATTAATTCGATTTAATTAATTAATTTTTTTCTCCCATTTATGGATAGTCTACCTTCTAGTGAATCTTCAAATACTCCTGATAAAAAACTTGTAGAAGGATCTCCTCCTTTAAAATAGCATCCAAAGAATCACAGGATGTTAGGGGCTGGAAGGGACCCAAGGAGATCAAGTCCAACCCCCAGGTTGGAATTCTTCCTCCCCAGGAGGGAGTATTCTCGAGCCCCTTTTCTCCAAACAGAAATATTCCTCTGGCAGGTACATGCATTGTTCAGCCACAATGTACCTGACTTATTACCAACACAAAACACCCCAAAATCAGGAGCTACTACTCACTATTCTATAACTTGGACCATACTTATGTACATAAAAGGCTTTTAAGAATGCAGCTGCAAAAAATAAAAAAAAATCTTACCTTGCATCTAAGCACAGGCTCTTAGCTAATAGTCTTTGTACAGCTGAGACTTACAGGTAAGGTATTTATACATTTGTGGCTGGGCAAATAAATCACTTCTAATGAGGCTAAGTAACTCCTCTCCATTTTCCCCTTAGATAACGCAAGCGTTCAAAGTGGGACATTATTGCACTTAGCTACCAAGCCAAGGTTAAAGCTCTTTGTTTACTGGTCCATTTCTTATGAAAAGGGAAATAAGACTTGAAGTGCTCCAAATCTTATTACATTCAGTGTTCAGCAAATTGTCAGCAGACCCACTCTTATGGCTAGAGGAATTTTTTTCTTCTGGGTGTAAGGGGGGACAAAAAAATGCAAACCTCGAGCTAACAAGATTGAGAAAGGGCAAGGGAGGGGATTCTCCTCCTTTACTCTGGTCTCATCAGACACCAACTGGAGCACTGTGTGCAGTTCTGGAGACCCCACCACAAGAAGGACATGGAACTGTTGCAGCAAGTCCAGAGGAGGGCCACGAAGATGCTGAGAGGGCTGCAGCAGCTCTGCTATGAGGGCTCTGCAGCCTAGAGAAGAGAAGGCTTCGAGAGGACCTTGTAGCAGCCTCCCAATATCTGAAAGGGGCTTACAGGAGGGCTGGGGAGGGACTATTCACAAGGTCTTGTAATGACAGGATGAAGAGGAATGGGTTTAAAGTGGCAGAGGGGAGATTGAAACTGGATGTTAGGAGGAAGTTGTTTCCAGTGAGGGTGGTGAGACACTGGAACAGGTTGCCCAGGGAGGTTGCGGCTGCTCCCTCCCTGCAGGTGTTCAAGACCAGGTTGGATGAGTCCTTGAGCAACCTGTTCTAGTGAGAGGTGTCCCTGCCTATGGCACAGGGGGGTTGGAACTGGATGATCTTTGAGATCACTTCCAGCCTAAACCATTCCATGACTAAACATCCTATGAGAAAACAGACTGCGTAGCTTTTGTGTCCAGTTATTATCCCATTTGTAACAGATGGAAAAAAACAACAACAACAACAAAAAACTAAAACCAGGTAGAAGGTTCAGATTCAATGTAAATTAGGGCAGACACTTGCTTTTGACTTGAATTTGTGAGTAGTGTAGCTATCAAGGGACCGTGCACATGACGGAAGTTGTTTGTTGCTTTATAATTTCGTTAAATAAGTCAACAAAGGAGCCAAAGACTGAGCAAACAACGAGACCTACTTATCCATTCTCATCAAAGTCAATCCTTTTATCTGTCACAGTTTCAAGACATGATACTATCAACAGATTTTTTTTTTCTTTTTTTTTTTAATTTCAGAAATAAACATTACAACATTTTTAGTCCAGACAGATAATCTGGAATTGTATCTGTACAAAGCAAATGGAAGCAAAGGCAAAAAGGGACACTTTTCCCTTCATTTTTCTGTGTACTGATCCTCTCCAAGGTATAATTTGTGTGTTTTGGAATGTAGCAGTCAGTTACCCTGTTCTAGTGGATCTACCTGCTGTTTGAAGAGATTAAATTGGAAGAGTGGTAGTGCCTGCTACTTCTCATCCACCCTCTGAACCCTAGGCTTAAAATATTTTTGAAGCACAAAGAATAATTAATTCTATTCCTGCCACCAAATGTCAATGTTTCTTGAGAAGGAAGCTGGCTTGGGTGTTGGTGGATCCTATTCTCTCTATCCTGTGTGGGCATGAATTGTGTTTAAATTGGTTAATGCACTCTGTGCAAGACTGAGGAAAAACCTACTCTGAGGTTTTTTCTTTCTTTTTCTTTCCCCCTTATTATAGAATCATAGCATCAGTCAAAGTTGGAAGGGAGCACAAAGTTGGAAGGGACCATCTACTTCTAACACCCTGCCATGAGCAGGGACACCTCACACTAGATCAGGCTGTTCACAACTTCATCCAGCCTGGCTGCAAACATCTCCAGGGATGAGGCTTCCACCACCTCCCTGGGCAACCACCCTCATGCTGAAGAACTTCTTCCTAACATCCTCCAGGCTGAATCTCCCCACCTCCAGCTTTGCTTCATTCCCCCTCGTCCTGTCACTACCTGATAGCCTAAAAAGTCCTTCCCCAGTTTTTTTGTAGGCCTCTTCAGATACTGGAAGGCAACAATAAGGTCAGCTCAGAGCCTTCTCCTCTCCAGTCTGAACAGCCCCAACTCTCTCAGTCTCTCCTCATAGCAGAGGAAATTTAAACTACCTGGAAACTAAAGTGCCTCAGGTTTCCCAGAAGGAGGCATTAAGTGCCTCATGAAGTGGTGAGAGGTGCCACCAACATCCTGCTCTCCGCACATCTGCAAGAGCTCCTGCCTGCACCTCTGCAAACCTCCATGCCAAGAGGAACCAGCATCAGGTCAGAGCTCATCTGCCTCTTTCCCAACACCCTGCTAGAGCCTGGGAAGATCTGGAAGCCTCTCAACGGCTATCAAGATGCTGAGCAATTCCAACATTGTTGCAAAGGAGCCAGAGACTAGCTCTGAATTCTACTCCACCACCGTGAGTAGCAACAGACTTTCCCTAGGGCTTCAGGCTGCCTATTTATAAGTGGGGCGAAGCCATTTTGTGGGTAAACCTTTCCAATTTTCTGATTCTCCTAAATAAATGAATTGCCCATAAGCATCCTTGTGAAGATTTTTCCTGACTGAATTAGAATCCAAATTTAACTGTTTTGGAGAGAGTTTGTGGGTGGGGCTTTTTGGAAATAAAATAACTACATATTTTATAATTCCTGCCCAAATAGGTCACTCTTTAAAAGAGTATTGGCAAAAAAATATTTTTTTTTTAAACCTCAAAACAAAACCAACCCAGAGAGAAAGAAATAAGAAAACATAATGGTAGAAACAAAATAGCAAGGAAAACAAACAAACAAAGCAAACAAAACACATTTAACTGATTTGGATAGAGTTTGTGGGTGGGGCTTTTTGGAAATAAAATAACTACATATTTCATAATTCCTGCCTTGTTAAGTGCCCCAACTTAGTCACTCTTTAAAAGGATATTGGCAACAAAAGAACAACCCAGAGGGAAAGAAATAAGAAAATGTAGTGGTAGAAACAAAATAACAAGGAAAACAAACAAACAAAGAAAACAAAAAAACCCCTAGCAAATCCAAGGAAGAAAAATAGAATGAAAATAATATTTTTCTAAGAAAAATAATACTTTTTTCCCCCCATCTCTTCCTTGAGAGGGGGGACAATGAGGAGGGCACACAGATCATGAACAGACAACACATGTTGCACAGCTGGAGGCTCACAGTATTTTCCACTTCTACTCTTCCCAAGGTCCACTTCTTCATGAGCTTGGAAGGAAAAGATTAGCAAAGGAAAGGTAGAAAAGGAAAGCACAGCATTATGGACATCCCATCAGATCTCACCTGGAGTACTGTGTGCAGTTCTGGAGCCTCCACCACAAGAAGGACATAAAAGTGTTGGAGAGAGTCCAGAGGAGGACCACAAAGATGATCAGAGGGCTGCAGCAGCTCTGCTATGAGGACAGGCTACAAGACTTGGGGCTCTGCAGCCTGGAGAAGGAAAGGCTTCAAGGAGACCTTATACTGGCCTCCTAATATATGAAAGGGGCCTACAGGAAGGCTGGGGAAAGACTATTCACAAGGTCTTGTAAAGACAGGATGAGGGGGAATGGGTTCAAACCGGCAGAGGGGAGATTTAAACTGGATGTTAGGAGGAAGTTCTTCACAGTGAAGGTGGTGAGAAACTGGAACAGGTTGCCCAGGGAGGTTGTGGCTGCTCCCTGCCTGGAGGTGTTCAAGGCCAGGCTGGATGAGGTCTTGAGCATCCTGATCTAGTGGGAGGTGTCCCTGCCTATGGCACAGGGAGGTTGGAACTGGATGATCTTTGAGGTCTCTTCCAACCTAAACCATCCAATGATTCTATGATTCTATCACCATCGTGAACACATTCCTAATAACACTGGAGGACCTTTTTTTTTTTACCCCTAGTCTATACTAAACTTTATCTTAGACATGGGCCAAAAAGTAGAGTCTGAAAGAAGTCAAATTTATCTGCTTGCTTCCATTGCTCTACACATTTCTTCCAAGCCTGGGACTGCACTATGGGAAGACTGGAGGGTATTAGAGAGCATCTATAGGAAGCTGGATTTCCTAAGTCTGTTTCGTTTCAGTTTTACACATTTACTTTAAAATTATGTTTCCTTGAGTTGTGTATAAAATCAAAGGCCCTTCCAGAAAGCTTTGTAATTTCAAGATTATTTTGTATTAATTTAATTTCACTGACAATCAAAGGCTGTACTGTGTGGCAAGATTTTGAGAGCCAGAGAAAATAATCCTTTATTACTGTTGTTGTTGTTTCATCAACAAGAGGGTCACAGAGTGCATTTCTTCCATAGGTCAAGCCTACTGTGCACCCTGGGGTGGCTTTGTTCTCTCTAAGTGCACTGGCTACGAACTTCCCCACTCCTCTGCAATCTGCAAACTCTTTGCAGCTCTTTCAGCCCCTCACTTCAATTTAGAGTTTCCAAATATATTCCTAAACTTCCTCTTCTCCTGGGTTAGGATACTTTCTGACTTCCAAGCCAGAACTTTCCTCCACGTGTATCATAGAATCATAGAGCGGTTTAGGTTGGAAGGGACCTCAAAGATCATCCAGTTTCAACCCCCTGCCATAGGCAGGGACACTTTCCCTTCCCCTTACAATCCTTTCCTCAGTTACCATTCTGACATCATCCTCTCTGTCTTGGAAACAGGTGTGGTGGTTTGGGAGTTCCCATACATGCACACATTTTGAAATCATAGAATGGTTTAGGTTGGAAGAGACCTCAAAGATCATCCAGGTCCAACCCCGTGCCATAGGCAGGGACACCTCCCAGGAGATCAGGATGCTCAAGACCTCATCCAGCCTGGTCTTGAACACCTCCAGGGAGGGAGCAGCCACAACCTCCCTGGGCAACCAGTGCCAGTGTCTCACCACCCTCACTGTGAAGAACTTTCTCCTAACATCCTGTTTAAATCTCCTCTCTGCCAGTTTAATCCCATTCCCCCTCATCCTGTCATTACAAGACCTTGTGAACAGTCCCTCCCCAGCCCTCCTGTAGCCCCCTTCAGATACTGGAAGGCTGCTATAAGGTCTCCTCCAAGCCTTCTCTTCTCCAGGCTGAAAAGCCCCAACTCTCTCAGCCTGTCCTCATAGCAGAGCTGCTGCAGCCCTCTGATCATCTTTGTGGCCCTCCTCTGGACTCTCTCCAGCAGTTCCATGTCCTTCTTGTGTTGGGGGCTAAATAACCCAGGCTAGAACTCAGTCAACTGGAAGTTAAGGAAATGAAGCTTTATAGTTACAGCCTTGCACATTATACAAGCAGATATTTGCAATAGGTATAACAGATATTTACAAATCTATACAGTGAAAAGGTAATACAGAAACACCACAGCCCTCCCAGAGATCAGAATCCCTAAGAGGGGTTTTCTAACCACCCCTACCACCTTCCCTCACTTCCCAATCTTATCTCACTCTCTGTCTTATGTGCCATATAAGCGAAGGTAGATTGGCCAGGGGGAATAGCAGCAGGAAAGCAGTTAGTGAAGTTATTCAGATCCAGCAAAGAAGGCAGGGGGAGTGTATTTGGTTTAAGCTAGCCCCTCTGAGCTCAAAAGCTCAATAAATACTTAATTCAATCTGGAAATTAAAAAAAAAATAAATCTTTAACAATAAATAGAAGGTAAGGAGAGGTACAGAAGATGGGAAAAAGGGAACCAAAATACAGGTATGGAAAATGAGGGGGATTACAGAGGATAAAGGGGGAAAAGGGAGCAAAATACACAATAATAGAATACAACCCGTGGATGGAAGTTGGATCCAAATGCTGGAATTGATGATTTGATGGTGGATGAAGCAGGATGCAGGATTTTGATGGTGAAATGCAGTTGAGTTAGAGTTTAAAAAAAAAAAAAAAAAAAGTTTGTACCCCTCCACATGTTTGCTGGAGAGCAGCATGTGGTGATGAGCAGCAGAAGGGACCAAGAGAGAGAGAAGACAAAATGTCCACTCCTTTTATAGCAGTCTTGTCAGGAAGTGGGAGGGGTCTAACATGACACATGGGGGCAGGTCAGTCCACCCCCAGGGAGGACTCAGGATCCAGTTCCAAGTAAGCTTTAACCCTTTACAGAAAGAGATGCAGCAGCAAGTACAGCGCAAAGTGGTCTCTTCCAACCTGGCTTATTCTATTCTATTCTATTCTATTCTATTCTATTCTATTCTATTCTATTCTATTCTATTCTATTCTATCCTATCCTATCCTATCCTATCCTATCCTATCCTATCCTATCCTATCCTATCCTATCCTACCCTATCCTATCGTAGAATAGCTTAGGTTGGAATGGACCTCAGAGATCACCTACTCCAACCTCCCCACCATGGGCGGGATGTCTCTCAACCAGATTCAGATGCTCAAGTCCTCAACCAACCTGGCCTTGAACATGTTGTGACCTGTTCCTAGAAGGCCACCAGGTTTGTCAGGCAGGATCTGAAAAGCCATAGAGGAAGAGCCTTTTCTGCACAGTAGAAGCCACCAATGAAAAGTGGAAAACGTGTTGCAGAGGAAGGACTAAAACTGCCTGCAATAGTACTCTGAAATGAGATGAGATGAAGTTATATAGAGCCATAGAAATGATCCACACATGTGAGATCTTTGACGTAGGTCAGAGAGCCTGAGAGGAAGCAGTGAAGTACAGGCAGCAGGAAGAGGGACTCAGTCACTAAGAGCTAGAAGTGAATTCTACGTGACGGCCAGACTGCAGCCTGGATTGACATTGGAAGCACTGAATAATACAAACTTGGCAAAATTAGAGGAGGGTTTGTGGGTTTGGGTTTGTTTATTTTCTCTAAGGAAAAAGAAAAAAAAAAGTAAAAATCTTCACAATATGTCTGAGGAGGTTCCCTTTAATTAAGAAATCCAGGAAGTTCAGAGAAGCATGAAAAGAGAAAAGACATGAGAGATGTAGTTATGGAAGTAGATACGAGCCTCAAGTTGTGTTCACAACTGAGAACTCTGTCGGACTGCGAGGGAGAAATAAATCTTTTTTCAACTACCTCCAGAAAACACTGGAAGGGAAGAGTAAGCAGGCTGATGAGAGGAGGGAATTATTGATATGGAAATGGAGCAGTGGCCACAAGCACGCATCAAAATGAGGAAGAAAAAGAAATGAGAGTGAATTTGCAATGGTTGGGCATCCCTATGGAGTAACTGATGAGATTTACAGCTCTCCTAAGCAGGCTAGGATAGCCCTGGCGAGGAGATGATTACCTGAATGGATTCTGTTTGTTAAAGAATCCACTGGCAACATGAGGCTACAAAATCACAGAATCACAGAAATATCCTGGTTGGAAAAGACCCTCGGGATCATCAGGTCCAAAATTCCCTCCGACAGTACCTGGGGATGTCACGCTGAAGTATTGCTACTTTCCAGTACACCACAGTTCAAATGTGGGAGCTCTTCCTTTATAAATTTGTTTGGGATTCTGACCATTAAAGACAAATTTGAGAGGTTTCCTTGGCATCAAACTCCAGCAAAAAGCAGCAGTGTGCAAAGCCAGAGTCTGCTGTAGGGTCTCATGAGGAGCAGCTGAGGCAACTGGGGTTGTTTATATGGAGAAGAGGAGGCTGAGAGGAGACCTTGTTATTCTCTACAACATAGCACCTCTGCTATGAGGACTGAAAGAGTTGGGGCTGTGTAGTCTGGAGAAGAGGAGGCTTCCAGGTGACCTTCTTGTGGCCTTTCAGGATCTGAAGGAGGCCTAAAAAAAAGCTAGGGAGGAACTTTTTAGGATGTCAGGTAGTGAGAGGACTAGGGGGAATGGAGCAAAGTTGGAGGTGGGGAGATTCAGCCTGGATGTGAAGAGGAAGTTCTTCAGCATGAGTGGTGAGAGCCTGGAATGGGTTGCCCAGGGAGGTGTTTGGGACCCCCTGGAGGTGCTTGCAGCCAGGCTGGATGAGGCTGTGGTCAGCCTGATCTAGGGTAGGGTGTCCCTGGGCATGGCAGGGTGCTTGGGACTAGATGATCTTTGTGGTCCCTTCCAACCATGACTGATTCTATAATTCTAAGCTAGAACCAATACAGAAGTTAATAAATGAATAAATACGAGCAGCATGTGATAGGAAGAACATCTTTCCTATCACACTGGGAGAAAGTAAACTCCCCTAAATTCACACTTCTTTTGCATTGACAGGGGCAGGCTAGGGTGAAAAATTCAGGGAGTATCCAAAATACCAAATCTACTTTAAATAATCCTGTCTGCATTGAAACAACTTTTCTTCACAATGTCACCGAGTATATTCCGCATTTTTGTTGTGAGGATTGTGCATTTTAAATAGTGGTCCCTTAAAAAACCCCCTAACAGCAAACCAACTCTTAGATGGTGAACTTTAGTCTTTGACAGGAGACATGCACATGCTTACCAGTATCTGAGGAGGGCCTACAGGAGGGCTGGGGAGGGACTGTTCACAAGGTCTTGTAATGACAGGACGAGGGGGAATGGGTTCAAATTGGCGGAGGGGAGATTTGAATGGGATGTTAGGAAGAAATTCTTCACAGTGAAGGTGGCGAGACCCTGGCACAGGTTGCCCAGGGAGGTTGTGGCTGCTTCCTCCCTGGAGCTGTTCAAGGCCAGGCTGGATGAGGTCTTGAGTGACCTGATCTAGTGGGAGGTGTCCCTGCCTATGGCACAGGGGAGTTGGAACTGGATGATCTTTGAGGTCTCTTCCAACCTAAACCATTCTATGATTCTATGATTCTATGAATAATAACTGATGAAAGTGAATTTAAAAATCTGTGTGCCAATTTCTGTCTATCTATACCTGTATGATCACTTATTGGATTCATGAGCTTGATCTGTGAGCTACGTGAAGGCACTTTTCACTATATTTGATTTTAATTCCTCTGTTCCCAGTTTTAACCTTTTTTTTTTTTTTTTTTAAAGAACCTGAGTTATTTAAATGAGTGGAAGGTAAAGCACATCAACAAAAACTGCAGTGTTTAATGTGGGAGATAACTGACATGCATGAAGTTGTTGTATTAAAATATTGGTTTTCCTATTGTTTAGCACAGATGGTGCTGGTAATTAATATTGTGCTCTGTTTTTTTTTTTTTCCCATTGGGGGATTCCCTGGTTACAAAAATGCACACAGGATATCATAAACTGCTACATTACGCTGTATGCATACTTGATTTCAGAGTTATGTATTTATGAATGAGAAACCTATTAGTCAAGGTGCCGACTGTGTGATGTTCCTAAACTTCTTCTGAGGTTACACAGAATCGCAGCAACNAAAAGGTAATACAGACACCACACCCCTCCCAGAGACCAAAATCCCCAAGAGAGGGTAACCAAACCCCCCTACCACCTTTCCCCCCTTCCCCAGTCTTATCTCACCTCCTGTTGATGCTGCAGATAAGCTGAAATAGATTGGCCAGGGGGGTTAGTAATAGGAAGGAGTTAGTAGTTTTATTCTGAGTTAGCTACCAAGACAGAGACAAAGGAGACAAAGCAGCTGCAGCCAGCACAGACAGAAGAAATCTGCTAATCTGTTTGTTTTGAGAACAGTTCTTAAAAACAACTTTTTTTTTCTTTCTCAGTAAAACTCGGTGAAGTGCCACACTGTGTTTAACTCTCTCTCAGCCAATAGTCTAATTTCTCACTCAAATCCTCCAATTAGCTCAAACCAACACACCCTCCTGAACAAGAGGAATTGTATTTTCACTGAGTAGGATGCAATTGAAAACTAGATGTGCCTGTGTTCTGCTCATCACATAAGCTCTCCCAAGAATCTCATTTGTGACCCCTTTAAAGTCAGTGGCTGCACATGTCACAGAATCACAGAATCACAGCAACCTGCAGGCTGGCAAAGCCCCTCAGGATCACCAAGTCCAACCTAGAACCCTACTCTACAAGATTTGCCCTGCTGAACAACAGGAATTGTATTTTCACTGAATAGGATGCAATTCAAAACCAGATGTGCCTGTGTTCTGCTCATCACATCAGCTCTCCCAAGAGTCTCATTTGTGACCCCTTTAAAGTCAGTGGCTGCATGTGTCACAGAATCACAGAAACCTGAACAGGCTGGAGAGCTGCACCCAGGCCAACTTCATTACATTCAACAAGGCCAAGTGTAAGGTCCTGCACCTGGGTCAGCACAATCCCAAGCACAGCTCCAGGCTGGGTGGGGAATGGCTGAGAACAGTCCTGAGGAAAAGGACCTGAGAGTCTGGGGTGATGCAAAGCACAAGATGAGGCTGCAGTGTGAGTGCAGCCCAGACAGCAACTGTGTGCTGGGCTGCAGCAAGAGCAGCTGTGGGCAGCAGGGCAAGGGAGGGGATTCTGCCCCTTGGCTCTGCTCTCCTCAGACCCCACCTGCAGCACTGTCTGCAGCTCTGCAGCCCCCAGCACTAGGAGGACATGGAAGTGTTGGAGAGAGTCCAGAGGAGGGCCACAAAGATGCTGAGAGGGCTGCAGCAGCTCTGCTCTGAGGACAGGCTTAGAGAGTTGAGGCTTTTCAGCCTGGAGAAGAGAAGGCTTCCAGGAGACCTTAAAATAGCCTTCCAACACCTAAAGGGGTTGGGAAGGGACCATTCACAAGGTCTGGTAATGAGATGAGGAGGAGGAATGGGTTTGAAATGGCAGAGGGGAGATTGAAAGTGGATGTTAGGAGGAAGTTCTTAACAGTGAGGATGGTGAGACACTGGCACAGGTTGCCCAGGGAGGTTGTGGCTGCTCCCTCCCTGGAGGTGATCAAGGCCAGGTTGGATGAGGCCTTGAGTGACCTGCTCTAGTGGGAGGTGTCCCTGCCTATGGCAAGGGGATTGGAACACTTTGAGGTCTCTCCCAACCTAAACCATTCTATAATTCTATGATAATCATGCAGGATGGCAAAGCCCCTCAGGATCACCAAGTCCAACCTAGAACGCTACTCTACAAGATTTGCCCTCCTGAACAACAGCAATTGTGTTTTCACTGAATAGGATGCAATTCCAAACTAGACGTGCCTGTGTTCTACTCATCACATAAGCTCTGCCTTGAACATAAAATATGGGCTTCAGAAACCTTGCCACCCTGGAAGGTGTCTGAGAAACATGTGGTCATGGCACTTTGGGACATGTTTAATGGCCGTGGTGGGATTAGCCTGACAACAGGACATGGTGATCTTAGAGATCTTTTCCAGCTGAAACAATTCTGTGATTCTAATCTAGGTTAGGATGTCCCTGCCCATGGCAGGGGGGTTGGAACTAGATGATCCTTGTGGTTCCTTCCAACCCTGACTGATTCTATGATTCTATGATTCTGTTTCTTACAGTAGCCAATTATTTTTCTCAGCAAAACCCTTATTTACATCCAATGTAAAAATAAAGATTTTTCTGTACTCACCAGATTATAGGCAGTGATAGGACTAGGAGGAATGGAACAAAGCTAGAAATGGGCAGATTCAGACTGGATTTAGGAAGAAATTCTTCAGCATGAGGGTGGTGAGAGCCTGGAAGGGGTTGCCCAGGGGAGGCAGTAGAAGCCCCAACCCTGGAGGTGTTTAAGGCCAGGCTGGATGACATCCTCATCTAATCTGAGGTGTCCCTGCCTATGTCAGGGGNTATATATATATATATATTTAATCTCCAGATTTTATTGCCAGATATTAATATACTTCTTTTTGAAGATATGTGAAGATGGCTGTAAACCAGATGAATACCATAATGAATAATTGTACTTAATCAGTAATAGCAGAGCAATAGATGATTTAAATGTGCCCTTATGCTATGCTGCATGTTGTCACATTTAAAGTACACATTTATGGCAAAAATCAATACCTTTTAGCCATTACAACTTTAAGAGTCACTTTAAGCCCAGTTGAGTAATGCTGGATATTATTTACATTTTCAGCAGGCATTTTGCAGGTCTCTCCCAAGGTTTCTCCATTGGTATGCATCACTAACAGGGAGTGCAAAATGATGTAATTATAATGTAATTTGTAAGCAAACACGTGTTCAGTTTAGGAAACTTGAAATCATTTGCCTTTTCAGACTAATAGCATCTGTCAGATGCTGTGTTTCATAATCTACAAATTTATTAGGACAGTCTTGGAGTTTCAAGAATCCTTCTGAGATTAACATTTGTGCAGGTTCTTCAAAGTTCCCTGATTTTTTTAGGTCACTGAAGGATGAATTTGTAAATTAGACTGCAGACTCTGAGTTTGCACTGTAAACTTTTTGGGAAGAAACATTGAACTGTTGAAGCTGGTCCAAAGGAGGGCCACAAAGATGCTCAGAGGGCTGCAGCAGCTGTGCTGTGAGGACAGGCTGCAAGAGTTATAGAATCATAGAATGGTTTAGGTTGGAAGGGACATCAAAGCTCATCCAATTCCAACCTCTTCCATTGGCAGGGACACCTCCCACTAGAACAGGTTGCTCAAGGCCTCATCCAACCTGGTCTTGAACATCTCCAGGCAGGGAGCAGCCAAAACCTCCCTGGACAGCCTGTTCCAGTGTCTCACTACCTTCCTCCTAACATCCAGTTTAAATCTCTCCTCTGCCAGTTTAAACCCATTCCCCTTCAACCTGTCAAAACAAGACCTTGTCAGTAGTCCCTTCCCAGCCCTCCTGTAGGCTCCCTTCAGATACTGAAAGGCTACTATAAGGTCTCCTCAAAGCCTTTTCTTCTCCAGGCTGCAGAGCCCAAACTCCTGTAGCCTGTCCTCATAGCAGGTGTGCTCCAGCCCTCTGAGCACCTTCATGGCCTCCTCTGGACTGGCTCCAACAGTTCCATGTCCTTCTTGTGTACAGGGCTCCAGAACTGTACACAGTACTCCAGGTGGCATCTTAGTTGGGGCTCTGCAGCCTGGAGAAGAGAAGGCTTCCAGGAAACCTTCTTGTATCCTTCCAGTATCTGAAAGGAAGGCTGGGGAGGGACTATTGACAAGGTCTTGTAATGACAGGATGAGGGGGAATGGGTATGAACTGGTAGAGGGGAGATTTAAAGGGGATGTTAGGAGGAGGTTGTTTCCAGTGGGGGTAGTGAGACATTGGCACAGGTTGCCCAGGGAGGTTGTGGCTGCACCCTCCCTGGAGGTGTTCAAGGCCAGGTTGGATGAGGCCTTGAGTGACCTGTTCTAGTGGGAGGTGTCCCTGACTATGGCACAGGGGAGTTGGAACTTGATGGTCTCTGAAGTCACTTCCAACCTAAACCATTCTATGATTCTAGGATTCCATGAGGCCTTGGGTGACCTGTTTTAGTGGGAGGTGTCCCTGCCTATGGCACAGGGGGGTTGGAACTGGATGAGCTTCGAGGTCTCTTCCAACCTAAACCATTCTGTGATTCTGTGACCTCTCTGGGCTGTGGCTGGCTCCTTGCATGGTTGCTTTCTCCCTTTCTCTTTCAAGAACCCTTGTGTGGGTTCTTGAAAGTTCCCAGATCTTTTAGGCCACTGCAGGATGAATTAGTATATTAGAATGCAGAGTCTGAGTTCGTACTGTAAACTTTTTTGGGGTGAAAAGCATCATTTCTAAACAAACTGATACAGGTACAGGTGGGCCCAGGCTAACCTCATGAAATTTAACAAGGCAAAGTGTAAGGTCCTGCACCTGGGGCGCTGCAATCCCAAGCACAAATACAGGCTGGGTGGTGAGTGGCTGGAGAGCAGCTCTGAGGAAAAGGACCTGG
>VWZI01004082.1:70124-84191 GCA_013396835.1 Psilopogon haemacephalus | reverse complement strand
GAGGGGGCCTACAGGAGGGCTGGGGAGGGACTGTTCACAAGGTCTTGTAATGACAGGACGAGGAGGAATGGGTTCAAACTGGCGGAGGGGAGATTTGAACGGGATGTTAGGAAGAAATTGTTCACAGTGAGGGTGGCGAGGCACTGGAACAGGTTGCCCAGGGAGGTTGTGTCTGCTCCCTCCCTGGAGGTGTTCAAGGCCAGGCTGGATGAGGTCTTGAGTGACCTGATCTAGTGGGAGGTGTCCCTGCCTATGGCAGGGGGTTGGAACTGGATGATCTTTGAGGTCTCTTCCAACCTAGACCATTCTATGATGCTATGATTCTATGATATACTCCTTATGTTTGGCTGCAGGAAAAAGAGCAGGTTTTAAAAAGACCAAAAAAAAAAAAGAAAAATTATCACAAAGCAATTAATCCAGCCTGTTAACTTTTTTGTTTGTTTATTTTTAAAGGAAAGATGTTACAAGAAGTGTAACAGTAACTCCACTTGTAAACTATCTCCCAATTCTCCCTTCTCTGTTAAACATTATTGCGACGTAAAAAATGTTGGAAGGTTCAGACTGGCAACGGAACAATTTCAGGAAGAGGTAATAAGTCCTGCAAATTGAGCAAGAATAAAGCTTGTGCTGATTGCTGAGGCTCTTCTCCTCAAGTGGCAAAATGAGTTGGTTAGGATCTCAGCTTTCCACGGGATTTTTTTCTCTACTGTTTCCTTCGTGAAAATGCTTAATGAACCTGAGAGGTGAATGTGTAAATATCCAGCTTTGAGCTGGCATCATCATCTTGCTCTCAAATGCCTGTTTCACAAGTGCAGTGTTGACTAGCTGCAGGGGGAATATTACTCCAAATCACAGAGGACTTTTCCCCTTAAATAAGAATCCTCAAATCACAGGCTAGCTTAGTTCTTGATGCATTTGGATACAAAGGACTCTCTGAACAGAAACAGCTCAACCGAACCCAGCTCCTCTAGCACTGTTTCTGGAAAAAACAGCTGAAGGGACAGTAATTGGAGACAGAACAAGGGGGAATGGCCTCCAGCTGAGGCTGGGGAGGTTTAGGTTGGACATTAGGAAAGAGTTTTTCACGGAGTGAGTGGTGAGGGACTGGAATGAGCTGCCCAGGGAGGTGGTGGAGTCACCCAGCCTGGAGGTGTTTAAGGGTCATTTGGTGCTTAAGAAATATGGTTTAAGGTGAATCTTGTAGAGTAGGGTTCTAGGTAGCACTTGGTGAATCTCAGAGGCTTTTCCAACTTGATGTTTCAGTGATTCTGTCACTTATCTATTTCAGTTTAAGGTGAATCTTGTACAGTAGGGTTCTAGGTAGCCCTTGGTGAATCTCAGAAGCTTTTCCAACCTCAATGTTTCAGTGATTCTGTCACTTATCTATTTCAGTTTAAGGTGAATCTTGTAGAGTAGGGTTCCAGGTAGGACTTGGTGATCCTGAGGGTCTTTTCCAGCCTGAATGTTTCTGTGATTCTGTGACTATTTCTTTTCCTGTAATAGTGAAGTGATTTCAAATGTGTAAAACCAATATTTCTGCTACATTATTTTCTCCTTTATGAGTTTCTACTTTGACTGGTGCCTTTAATTCTTAGTTGCTTCTATGTCTCTTGTTTAAATCATAGAATCATAGAATGGATTAGGTTGGAAGGGACCTCAAAGCTCATCCAGTTCCAACCCTCTGCCATAGGCAGGGACACCTCCCACTAGAACAATCATAGAATCATAGAATGGTTTAGGTTAGAAGAGACCTCAAAGCTCATCCAGTCCTAAACCCTGTTGCAGCCATATGGTAATGAATTGATGCTAAAGGAACTCAGTCATAGAATCATAGAATGGTTTAGGTTGGAAGTGGCCTCAAAGCTCTTCCAGTTCCAACCCCCTGCCATGGGCAGAGACACCTCCCACTAGAATAATCACAGAATCATAGAATGGTTTATGTTGGAAAGGACCTTAAAGCCCATCCAGTTCCAATGCCCTGCCATAGGCAGGGACACCTCCCACTAGAACAATCATAGAATCATAGACTCATAGAATGGTTTATGTTGGAAGGCACCTCAAAGCTCATCCAGTTCCAGCCCCATGCCATAGGGAGGGACACCTCCCACTAGAATTGCTCAAGGCCTCATTCAACCTGGCCTTGAACACCTCCATCTAGTTACACGACCATACTTTTGTGTTGTTTGCATGAGTAGGAGTTAAAGATGATCTAAAGCATGGTGAAAACCCCACAGCAGAAGTCACAGCTCATTTCTGCGTCTCGCCGCTGCAATCTTTTCCCATTCAGTGATCACAAAATCTGTGCTTGCACTAGCCCCAGTTTTAAGCAAGTCAGCTCTGCATCCAAAAGGAGCATGTGGCAGGGGCTCAGTTCCTGGCAGCCCTTCTCAACTTCGCAGATTCCCCTGCCTTATTGCAACCGGGTGCAGGACAGAGACCGCTGGTAAATTTACAACGTCAAATTTATTTGGTCAGCACTAAATCACTGATCCGGGCCCAAGTAATTGGTGATTGCCATGCAGGTAAGGGACTTTGCACCTGCAAATCCAAATCAGGCACCTCTAAAGGCTGCCTTTATTTCACAGTTATTTCACAGTTTATTTATGGTGGGTTATTTTAGATGTATGCCAGATAACTTAAGTGGAGGGAATCGTGCCCCTGTTAGAAAATAATGAAATTCTGGTTGTTACAAGAGGATGCTATAGAATATCTGGTGGGGCTAAATGTACAGTTTTTAGCATAGATGGCCTTTATCTGGAAAACACACGATAAGGAATGCAATTCAAATAAATTAAAAGTTGTTATTATTTTATCCGGGACCAAGCAGAAACCTAGAGCGAAAGGTAAATGACTTTTTGTACTTAAGGGAATAATATTTTTAGCAATATTATTACCCTTGGAATTGCACCATTAAAACTTACTGCATTGTATTAGAATTTCCTTTATGTTTCATTCTGCTAAGTATCATAGCTCGGGATCAATAAGCAGATAATAAACTTCATTTATTGCATCGAACAATTACAGATGTGATTTATGGAAGCTGAAACGTGATCCTAATGTGAAGTGGTATTCTAAATCTCTATAAGTAAGCTCCTTGTAGGGGCAAAATACCGCTGGAGCTATTGGACACTGTGCTGGTTTGAACTAATTGGAGGCCTTGAGTGAGTTTGAACTAATTGGAGGCTTTGAGTGAGAAATTAGACTACAGGCTGAGAAATGAAAACACAGGATGTCACTTCACTCACAGTTTTACTGAGAAAGAAAAAAAAAAATTGTTTTAAGAGTTGTAACCCAAATATAGATAGGTCAGATGGTTTCAGACCACTCTGGGCTGTGGCTGCTCCTTGCATGGCTCCTTTTCCCTGCCTTGTGTAGATGATTCTCAATAATTCCACTAACTTCTTTCCTGCTGCTAACCTCCCTGGCCCATCTACCTTCACGTATTTGCTGCATCAACAGATGGTGAGATAAGATTGGGGAAGGGGGGGAAGGTAGTAGGGGTGGTTAGAAACCCCTCTTAGGGATTTTGATCTCTGGGAGGGCTGTGGTGTTTCTGTATTACCTTTTCACTGTAAATATCTGGTATACATTGTAAANTAACTGCTAAACCACCACAGACAATTCTGCTCCAAACAAAGTGAATGGAGTGAAACGAATAGAATGGTTCATCTACACCTGCAGCTTTACTGGTACTGATATATTGCAGATAGAATCATAAAATCAGTCAGGGTTGGAAGGGACCACAAGGATCAGCCAGTTCCAAGCCCCATGTCATGCCCAGGGACACCCTACCCTAGGGCAGGCTGACCACAGACTCATCTAGCCTGGCTGCAAACACCTTTAGGGATCTGGTCCCAAACACCTCCCTGGAAAAACCCATTCCAGGCTCTCACCACTCTTATGCTGAACAACTTCCTCCTCACATCCAGGCTGAATCTCCCCATCTTCAGCTTTGCTCCATTCCCCCTAGTCCTGTCACTCCCTGATAGCCTCAAAAGTCCCTCCCCAGCTTTTTTGTAGTCCCCTTCAGATACTGGAAGGCCACAATAAGGTCACCTCGAAGCCTCCTTTTCTCCAAACTGAATAGTTCCAACTCTTTCAGTCTGTCCTCATAGCAGAGGTGCTGCAGCCCTCTGAACATCCTCGTGGCCCTTCTTTTAAAAGTACACAAAAATATACAGCTCTGGCCATATTTACTGAACTTTTTCCCCAGTGCTATAGAGTCTGACAGGAGCTATGGAGGAGGATCTAGGACACCATACAGCCTGAGGTCCAGCTGGACGTCCGAGTGTGACACACCAGACATAGGTTTGGATTGCTCAGTAATTAGCAACTGACTGTTTAATATTGTTAACTCTTTTTTTTTTTTTTTTTTTCCCCCTCATTTCAATTCATGTCTCACTTTTCAAAATTCTAAAAGCACAAATTGCGTCAGTGCCAGCAAAAAAAATAATGGTAACGAGCTCATTTCCATAGCATTGGATCTGTTTTCATGCTCACTGGTGATGGTTTCCAAAACTGAGTTTTACTGGCAAACAGGGTTCTGCTAGCGTTGTCCTTCCAAATGCCTGGAGGAAATAATCCCAGGTTTCAAATGGAAAAATAAAAAATATGCTCAGTTCTGTGTAGGTTTCAGCTTTACTTTTGTGATGAGCTGCGATGGCTCATAGGAAATGTAGCTCTGGGAAAAAAAAATATAAAATAAAAATTTCTTTGTTAACAGTTTGAAGTCATTTTGTTCCTGCTCATTAGATGCTGCAGATTTAGGCAGTTGGGCTCCCCTTGCTCTCTCTCAGAGAGGCAAAGAGACTTACTGTGATTTGTCAAATGCTGGCAACTCCGTGGCTTTGCCTTTCCTATTCCCAGGCTGCAATCTGCCTTGGAACAGATCTGCAGTGGAAAGTTTTTCCTCTAATGATTTGTACTTCGTCGTTGAGAATCTGTCTGTAAAGAATCAACTGCAAGGTCATACAGGTGTGGCACCAACACACACTGAGGCCTTGGGTGACCTGCTCTAGTGGGAGGTGTCCCTGCCTAAGCTGGGGGGTTGGAACTGGATGACCTTTGAGGTCCCCTCCAACCTAAACCATTTTATGATTCTATGAACACAGGTATCACAGAATGGCAGGGGTTGGAAGTGACCTCTGGAGATTATCGAGGCCAAGACCCCTGCCAAAGTAGGACCACCTAGGGAGGGTCACACAGAACACATCCAGGTGGGTTGGATGGGCGTAGCCCAACGGCAGGAATTTTAACAAGTCCAAGTGCCAGGTTCTGCACTTTGGCCACAATTACCCCAGGCAGCACTACAGGATAGGGACAGAGTGGCTGAGAGCAGCCAGGCAGAGAGCGACCTGGGGGTGCTGGGAGATAGGAGCTGAACAGGAGCCAGCAGTGTGCCCATGTGGCCAAGAAGGCCAATGGCATCCTGGCCTGGAGCAGGAATAGTGTGGCCAGCAGGAGCAGGGAAGTCCTTCTGTCATCTGGTCAGGACACACCTTGAGTCCTGTGTCCAGTTCTGGGCCCTTCAATTTAGGAAAGATGTTGAGGTGCTGGAAGGTGTCCAAGAGAAGGGCAGCACGGCTGGGAGGGGGCTGGAGCACAGCCCTGTGAGGAGAGGCTGAGGGAGCTGGGGGTGTGCAGCCTGGAGAAGACAAGGCTCAGGGATGACCTCATTGCTGTTGTCTACAACTACCTGAAGGGATGTTGTAGCCAGGTGGGGTTGGGCTCTTCTCCCAGGAACCCAGGGACAGAACAAGAGGACACAGCCTCAAGCTGTGCCAGGGCAGATTCAGGCTGGATGTTAAAAGAAATTCTTCACAGCAAGAGTGATTGGCATTGGAATGGGCTGCCCAGGGAGGTGGTGGAGTCCCTATCCCTAGAGGTGCTTAAGAGGAGGCTGCATGAGGCACTCAGTGCCGTGGGTTAGTTAATGAGAAGGGTTAGGAAATAGGTTGGACTCAATGATCTCAGAGGTCCTTTCCAATCTGGTTAATTCTGTGATTCTATGAAGGAGACTCCATAACCTTTCTGGGCAGCCTGTCCAGGTGCTCTGTCACCCTTAAAGGGGAGAAGTTTTTGCTCATATTGAGGAGGAACTTAGCGTGTTCTAGTTTCTATCCATTTCTCTGCCTCTCTCTCCTACTCTTCCCTATTCCCTGGATGGCCAATTCTTGTGTTTCATCTGAGCACAAACCCCAGCTGCTCCAAGCAAGTTCACTTGCTTTGCCCAGTAGGCTGGAAACCTTCATCCATTATTTCTGGACTTGCTGCTTTCGTGCCTGCATCCATTTGCCCAGTCACTTTTGGAACAGTTGTCCCCCTTTTATTTGCCAAATTCATCTTTCATCTTCAGGTCCTATCATCAAGTACTGCTCTGGAAAGCCTACCTGAATACAGTGGATTTTTTTGGTGTCCTGCTTCATTTGTATATCATTGGCCAGTGAATGGCACAAAACTCTCTTTCTGTATGGGGTTTACTCCAGTCCTGTTCCCAAGTCAAACTGCCCTAGGGCCAGAGAGGATGACTGAACCTGATTCTGATTCTGCTCAGCTCTCAACAAATAACAAACTATCAAGGTGAGTANTTCCTCTGCTGGCAATATTAGCCAAAGGTTGAGTGGATTTGTGAGCTTTTCATGCAAATATTCCTTTGTGAATATATTATGCGAGGAAAAGTTATATTTTCCTTCCAATTTTTCTGGCTTTTCTGGTACAGTGGCACAATACATGTGCTGTGCCTGCACTCTAACTTCAGTCCCCGAAATATCTAGCTTGTAATTTTTGTAATGCAGACAGCATCTTTATGGTTAAGTGCTCCACATCGTGGCACACAGTACCCTGCGAGTAAATCCATGTCCTGTTCTTTAACACTGATTTTGGCATCCACTAAAAGTTATCTGCAGTACAATCACATAGATTTCACAGGATCACAACAACATCCAGGTGGGAAAAGCCCCTCAGCATCACCAAGTCCAACCTAGAACCCTACTCTACAAGATTCACCTTAAACCGTAGCCCCAAGCACCACATCTAAACCACCGTGAAACACATCCAGGGTTGGTGACTCCACCACCTCCCTGGCCAGCTCATTCCAGTCCCTGACCAGGAAAAGCTTTTTCCTAATGTCCAATCCAAACCTTCCCAGCTTGAGGCCATTCCCCCTTGTTCTGTCTCCACCTGCCTGTGAGAAAAGCCCAGCAGCAGCCTCTCCACAATGGCCTTTCAGGTAGTTGTAGACATGGAACTAAGGAGTATTGGACTATACAGGCTTTAGTTCTCTCCCTGTGTCCAGAGGAAAATGACATGGAACTAAGGAATTTAGGACCTGATCTAGTGGGAGGTGTCCCTGCCTATGGCAGGGGGTTGGAACTGGATGAGTTTTAAGGTCTCTTCCAACCTAAACCATTCTATGATTCTAAGGAATTTAGGACTATACAGGTTTTAGTTCTCTCCCTGTGTCCAGAGGAAAGCATCATGGAACTAAGGAATTTAGGACTAGACAGGTTTTAGTTCTCTCTCTGTGTCCAGAGGGAATGAAACAGGAGGAAGTACCCTGGATCCACCACTGCAGATGTCATAGCTACCTTGTTGACCATATTGCAGCATCTGAATATGCTAAGCATTGTGCATACAGATAAACCCCCCACATTTTGTTAGACCTAAAGAGTTACCTCAGACACAAGAATTACCAATCTGTGACAACATCTGGCAAGTCGTTTCTCTACTTGTTGCTGCTGAGAGTTCATCTTGGAGATGAGAGTTAAAGGCACATTTCTGTGCAGTATATACAATGAAAAATGCAAATCTGTTGATATTAAACTGAAGCGTGACATTTATCCAGCTGGACTTCTCCTTGTTTCCCTGACACTGAATCTATTTGTTCCCTCATAGCTCCCTAGAAAGCTCTTGCTGCTACATATCCTTAGCAGCAGGTTACATGTGCATGTCATCTAACTGATCAACTCCTGGGCCAAAGGGCAGCCGAGGACGCCCACCACAGATACTTTCCACAGGCAGGTTCCAACTCCATCTATCCTCCGCTACATATGGGAGCGTAGTTGTTTGGCTGCTTGTGTGAACTGAGCTAAGATTTTGTGTTACATAGAATCAGAGAATGGTTTGGGTTGAAAGAGACATTAAAGCTCATCCAGTTCCAACCTCCCACCATAGGCAGGAACACCTCCCACTAGATCAGGTTGCTCAAGACCTCATCCAACCTGGCCTTGAACACCTCCAGGCAGGGAGCAGCCACAACCTCCCTGGGCAACCTGTGCCACCCTCACTGTGAAGAACTTTTTCCTAACATCCAGTTTAAATCTCCTCTCTGCCACTTTAAACCCATTCCTCCTCATCCTGTCGTTACAAGACCTTGTGAACAGTCCCTCCCCAGCCTTCCTGTAGGCTCCCTTCAGATACTGGAAGGTTGCTATAAGGTCTCCTCAAAGCCTTCTCTTCTCCAGGCTGAAAAGCCCCAACTCTCTCAGCCTGTCCTCATAGCAGAGCTGCTCCAGCCCTCTGAGCATCTCCCTGGCCCTCCTCTGGACTGGCTCCAACAGTTCCATGTCCTTCCTGTGCTGGGGGCTCCAGAACTGCACACAGTACTCCAGGTGGGGTCTGACGAGAGCAGAGTAAAGGGGACCCTTGACATAAACTGTTATAACAACAAAATGGCCAAGCTCTGTTCATGGAATCTCTGCAAAGATTTGGATGGACAAATCACCAGACTCACTAATTCTTAAAGACCTCAGTGCTTGTTTACAGCACTTTGTGTCCTTTTATTTTCCTTTGTTTCCTAAGGGTCAGTCTTTGTGAGCTGCATATCACAACTCTCTCCTAGGCCTCCTGAATGAGGTTAACACATGGAACACCTAATAATATGGACAGGCTTATTGCTAGACTCCCAGCAAAATGAGGACTTTGGGTTTAGAATCATAGAATCAGTCAGGGTTGGAAGGAACCACAAGGATCATCCGGTTCCAACCCCCCTGCCATGGGCAGGGACACCTCACACTAGATCTAGCTGGCCAGATCCTCATCCAGCCTGGCCTTAAACACTTCCAGGGATGAGGCTTCCACCACCTCCCTGGGCAACCCCTTCCAGGCTCTCACCCCTCTCATGCTGAAGAACTTCTTCCTAACATCCAGCCTGAATCTGCCCATTTCTAGCTTTGTTCCATTCTCCCCAATCCTCTCACTACCTGACAGCCTAAAAAGTCCCTCCCCAGCTTTTTTTGTAGCCCCATTCAGATACTGAAAGGCCACAAGAAGGTCACCTGGGAGCCGCCTTCTCTCTATACCTCCCTCACTCTCTCCTTGTAGCAGAGGTGCTCCAGCCCTCTGATTATCCTCATGGCCCTTCTCTGGACACCTTCCAGCACATCCATAGCCTTCTTGTAATAGTGGCTCCTGAACTGGATGCAGTACTCCAGGTGGGGTCTCAGCAGTGTGGAGTAGAGGGGCAGGATCACTTCCCTCACCCTCCTGCCCACACTGCTCTTGCTGCAGCCCAGGCTTGGCCTGGCTTTCTGGGCTGCAAGAGCACACTGATGGCTCATATTGAGCAATTTACTGTTCTTGTCTTCAGTTAGGTGACCATGGGTAGACACAAGGGCTCTCCAATGATTCCAGCTGTCACTCAGTCTTTATGCTGAGTCTTTACAATGCCTCCGTATCTGGACAAACAATACAACTCTTGCATTCTGAGTCCAGTCTGACAAATTCCTGTACATCTATGGCACACTATAGGATTCTGATTCATCACTTGACCAAATCTGATGTGTGTTCAAGTTGATAGCTTGCGTTGTAGTTCATACCATGTGGCCCAAAATATGCAGAGGGCACACATACAGGAATTGAGAAGAGTTCCCAGCTTTCTTGGTGTAGGTGTTACAGCATAATTGCCTAAATGATACAGAATTCACAGAAGCACAGCAACATGCAGGTTGGCAAAGCCCCTCAGGATCACCAAGTCCAACCTAGAACCCTACTCTACAAGATTCACCTTAAACCATAGCCCTAGAGCACCACATCCAAACCACCCTTAAATACATCCAGGGTGGGGTGACTCTGCCACCTCCCTGGGCAGCTCATTCCAGTGCCTTAATAAATTAAGCAGAGTTTTGTTTTTTTTTTTTGAAGGAGCAAAGGACTTCCACGAAGTAAAATCTACAAAGCAATTGGCAATTTACTTGCAGTTGCATTCCAGTTATAAAATTGAGGACAGATTAATGCCAGGCAGTGCCATGCATGGATAAATTGCAGTCATTTGCTTTGCACTGAATCTAAGCTTCTAAAGTCGGGTAACATTTGGGCTGACCACTGATCAGTGTTTTTGCCTACATGCCAACCTTTTATAAGATCAAATCAATACAGAGACCCCTAACAAGGGATTGAGAAACGTGTATAAATCATGTGAAAACAAAGCAAAGCCAAAACCTGGAACAGGAATAACTGGGTGGTGGTGATGTGCTGCAAAACCTCCTTTCCCTGCATGCTGTGGCTCTCGGCCATTCTTTTCAGGGGCAAAAATGTATTCATGCTACACTGCCGTGCCAAAAAATCCTCCAAAGTCTGAGTGCCCAAATTTTAGTTCCTAAATCAATATGAAAAGAGAAAGATCTTGACTTCTATGTGCAAAAAATCCTATATATTTACTATAGTGCAGCCTCCTATATCTTTACTGTAGTTCAGCCTCCAATACAACATACCTACCGCCATAACATGGAAATACAGAAATGAGACATTTGTAGTTAATTAATCATTTTAGACTATTATTATTTACCATAGAATAAAAAGATAAATGTGGAATATATATACACATAGAGAGAGAGACATATAGAGGCATATATGTACACACACACACACACACACATATATATATACAAAAACAGTAACAGCATAAAGGTCTTATTCATAGCTACAATTTACTTAGAGACAAAATAAGTTTAGCAGGGCTTAACTAATTTTGTGCATCACTTGATCATGCAAATCCTGGAAGTCTGCAGGATAAATTGTTAAGGAGGAGAACCTTTTTGGTGGGAAAGATCTGCAGCGAGAGTCATTTAAGGTAAATTAAACCTTGTTTTACCACTAAAATTGCACTGAAATGCAGATGTTTTTAAAGGGAATAAAGATTTTGTGACTGACTTTAATGAAATGACAGATTAGGAGCTTCTCTTGTAATGTGCAGTTCATGTAATTTGGTTTTTTGGTTGTGGGATTTTTTTGGTGGGTTTTTTGTTTGTGTTTTTTGTTGTTATTTCTTTGTTTCTTTGGGTTTTTTCTCCTCTCAAATGTTTTAGCCACAATTATTTTCCCTAAAAAACACTGCACCAATGAGAAGAGTATCTCAAGCACTTGGACTTGGTTGGCTATTAACTTATTTACTTATCGAAGCTAGAGATGTATGCAGAAAGCCCCCAGAAATGCCTTTTAAAAGACACTTCAGCATCTAAATAAGCAATTTCACAGCTGATTAAAAAAAAAAATTAAACGTGATTTTGATTATTTATCTTAGGGTCTAATAGAGATGAATGCATCATAAATATATGCATATATATATATATACATATAGCTATGTGTATATATATATATGCACATGCATATATATATACATATAGCTATGTGTGTATATATATATACATACATATATATGTATGTGTGTGTATATATATGTATATATGTGTGTGTATATGTATGTATATATATATATATATACACACATATACATATGTATATGTGTGTGTGTATATATATGGTTTTTTTTTTCTTTAAAGCATTTGAAAACATTTTTGGTTTTGCCCAAACTGCAATGCTGGAATTGTAATACGCCACAAATATCCTCAAGTTCAGTAGTGCCTTAGAGCTGTCAATCACTCCAAAACAACTGGCAAACCTTCTTTGTTCTCTTTCTGCTGTATAAAATAAACCACATCCTAATGTGATCCCTACTCATTCTCCTATGATGCCTTTTATTGCCTGAAAATCCAGGCTGGACCAGTGACATTTTATTTACTTGCTAGGGATATGCATTACTTAACAGGTGCTAATTTTATATGGCAAGGTGGCCCAACCATGTACTGAGTTTATTGTTTTGTATCCGAGGCAGATATTGCCACCAAATAATTGGTTTAATGTCTCTCTCTCTCTCTCTCTTCATTTTTTCCCCCTCTCTGGTATGTGCTTGCCAGCTCCTCTAATTATTTTCTTCCTTTCCTATGTCTTTTTAAAATCGCAAAGGTCTGTCTAATAATGTGTGAGATTTTCTAACAGCTAAATCTCCATTTGCAGTCAGCGTGGCAACTTTTCCCCCCCTCTCTGTTAACTGCGAGTGTCAATATTTCCCTCTACAAGAGCAGAAATTGCTGATTTCTAGCATATGGGCATGGAATGTCAGATACCTAGTGGCTTAGCTGAGGCATTAAGGACATCTCTCGGTGCTGCCGAGCGCCACTGCTTCCCAGGGTCAAGGAAATGAAGGATGCGGATTTTGCGTTAGAGAAACAAAAGAAGAAGAACGTTTGGATTTTGGTAATATCTGAGAAAAAACCACAAAACAAACAAACAAAAAAAAAACACCCCAAACCCAAAACAACAGAAGGAGAAGAGGGAAAGCCCTGGCTCCCCACTAGCTCTGGTTACTGCACGCGTGGTGCCAGGCTGCTCTGGATCACAGCTGAGCCCATGCGAAATGCTAAGTACAAGCCACGAGAGCTGCAGTGAAATAACAAAACATTCCGTGCCGCAAAGGAGGGGGAAACACAGAATCTCCAAATGGAGAAAGGATCCTGAGAAATACCAGTTAACTTTCTGGGAGGCAGGAAGAGAGAAACTGTTTTTTTTGGTTTTTTGAGGGGGGGTACATTTAAAAAACCTTTCATAGCAGACAAAGTCTAAATACAGCCTCCTAAGTTTGGCTCACGCAGCACCGCTGAGCAGGAGCTACGACAACGCTGAGTGCATTGTTTAAAGACTACTTCAGGATGGTTTAAGAAGAGGATGATATAATCTGAATATGTGATAAAAAGAGATTACTGGGACATAGAATATTCCTCACTGGCAGGCATTCCTATCATGTCATATCAAAGTCTTAGCAAAAACGTTGAAAGTTAAGAAATGTTATCTAGCATTAGCAGGCATTTAAGGGACGTCTCCTGAATATTCCTAGAGTTAAAAAAAAAAAAAAAAAAAAAAAAAAGGGGGAAAAAAAAAAAGTATTTCATGTGATGTAAATGAATGGTAATTTTCTGACTTTAAAAGAGAACTGTGCCAGTGCATTTCAGCGTTCTGGACCCAATTCTGCAAGCATGGAGACGCTTTCAATTCGCTCTGCCTGCCTTCCCGCCTTAGATGGCTGCGATTGCAGCGAAATTAATCCATTTAAAAATCTGCGGCTTAAACTTAAGGATTTTCAGGTTGGGTTTAGGTTTTTGGTTGGGTTTTTTTTTTTTTTTTCCCCCTCTCGATTTTTAAAGAGCGGTTGAGACTTCTGGTGATGAGGCTTTGAAAACCTAATATTANTCTCTCTTTTTTTTTTTTTTTTTTCTTAGAATATCAATAAGTTCCAATTGAAGAGCGGATTCTTTTGCAATTCAGGCATGTGCCGGCGATAACGGGCGAGTTGGCATGAAGAGAGGCAGAGATGGATTAATTATGCAGAGAACATGGAAATTCTGCTTATCATCGGCTAGCAAAGGAGCCCAGCTCACATAATCAGCAAACGAAGGGAGAGAAAAAAAAATAACAATGCAATGGCACCTTCCAGCCCATCATCAGGATTTTTTTTTTTTTTTCTACCCCTTGTAATTAAAAAATAACATACACTTATAGCCCTATCTCCTGTGCAGGCAAGGAGTGGATGTCCACAAAATAATTGCACTGGGATATTAGAGCTGGGAAAAAGGGCTGTCCATTCCTACTATCCCTTACTCTCTCCCTCCCTCTCTCTCTCTCTCTCCTGGCCTCTCCTAGGCACTCTTTCTGTCTGCATTTGGAATCAGATGAATGTCTCAGGTGACAGTCTATCTCGGTGTCCATAAGTCCCAGACCTTGCCCTTATCAAGATTC
>VWZI01004082.1:21573-42943 GCA_013396835.1 Psilopogon haemacephalus | reverse complement strand
GTCAGCTTTGACTTCCTCCCTGAGACATCTGAAGCTGCAGAGGATAGAGCTTCTTCAAACAGGATTAGCCCAGAGAATATGCTCTGGCTCTGCAGCCCAGGTGGCTTTGTGCAGCCTGCCAGGCGATGGGAGCAAGCCAGGGAGCTGCCTTTGGTGGGAAAGAAGAAGCTTTTTTTCTTCCTGGCTGGAGAATAAGGTGTGCAGAAAGAGTCACCAGAAGCCAGGGATCACTTTCTGTGCTTCTGTGCTCCACCACCTTCCCTGGAGGTGTTTAGGACCAGGCTGGATGAGGCCTTGAGCCTTGTTCTAGTGGGAGGTGTCCCTGCCTATGGCACAGAGGGACTGGAACCGGATGAGCTCTGAGGTCCCTTTCAACCTAAACCATTCTATGATTCTATGGATTCTCAAACAGCATACTTAATTTCCTAGTAAAGTGCTAGCACATAACCATGAATTTCATAGTAGAGCAAGGCTACTTTTAGGATGGATATAACTAAATCTCATTGGAAAAGATACTGAGTAGGATCTCTTGCCCTGCAATCCAAAGCCATATTACAATTTTCTCAAGCTGGTTTGCATTCAAACTGCAGCCAGTTTTTTGAAGTGCTGTAGTCCCAGTAGCAGTGCCTGGGTCAGTTACCATTTTTGCAATAGCAGCAAGAAAGGATAAAATCAGAAATCTGAATCCCCTTCTCCATGATAGGGGAAATGAGAAGAGAAGTGCTGCACACAGTGGAGTTTTTTTCTTGTGTGGTGTGGAGAATGAGGACACGCAGAGGTATGATGAGTTGGATGCTGTATTTGCTTTGTTCTGTTGCCTGGTTGCATCCCCACAGTAAAGTGCTGCAGAAGTGGACATTAATAACTTTATTCTCACTAATTGGTTATGGACTTTATAGTACTAATCAATAAACTAATTAAACTGGGTCAGTTGATCTCCTGAGCCCTTCTTAATAACAACAAATAGACAATTGCCAAATCCCTGGGTCATAGGCCACAGCAGAAGAGAGTGAGTGATGGGCAGGGGTGGGAGGATGTGTACAAGCCTGGAGGGCTGCAGGATCAAGGAGACTCATTGAGAGAGTGATGCTGATGGGAGCATCATAAGCAGAGAGGAGGGAAGGGCATTTGTGGAAATATGAAGTCATTTAAGTATGGCCTTGACAGAAAGGCAAGAAAAAAGGCTTCTTGATCAGAGCATTGGCTAGAAAGACATTGAAAATTGGTTCCACTTCTCATGCTCAAGCATTTAAAGTTTCTTTTAACACTTGGAACAGAACTTAGAATCAACCCTAAAGGTTGGAAGAGACCTCAAAGATCACCCAGTTCCAACCCCCTGCCATAGGCAGGGACACCCCCTACTAGAACAGGTCACTCATTCAGCCTGGCCTTGAACACTTCTAGGGAGGGAGCAGCCACAACCTCCCTGGGCAACCTCTTAACTTAATCCAACTCTGCCTCTGTCATCTTCTTCAACCTTTGAACAGATCTTGCTTATAGTATTTCAGCAATTGCCTTAAGGTCTTCGCTAAAGAAAAGCAGCAGAAATGGTTTTCCACATAGCAGTGTAGCTATATCTACGCAGAATCACACACCTGGAGTACTGTGTGCAGTTCTGGAGCCCCCAGCACAGGAAGGACATGGAACTGTTGGAGAAAGTCCACAGGACGGCCATGAAAATGATCAGAGGGCTGCAGCACCTCTGCTCTGAGGACAGACTGAGGGAGTTGAGGCTGTGCAGCCTGGAGAAGAGAAGGCTTCGAGGAGACCTTATAGCAGCCTTCCAGTATCTGGAGGGGGCCTCCAGGAAGGCTGGGGAGGGACTGTTCACAAAGTCTTGTAACGACAGGATGAGGGGGAATGGGTTTAAAGTGGCAGAGGGGAGATTTAAACTGGATGTTAGGAAAAAGTTCTTCACAGTGAGGGTGGCACAGGTTGCCCAGGGAGGTTGTGGCTGCTCCCTCCCTGGAGGTGTTGAAGGCCATGTTGGATGATGCCTTGAGCAACCTGTTCTAGTGGGAGATGTCCCTGCCTGTGGCACAGGGGGGTTGGAACTAGATGATCTTTGAGGGCTCTTCCAACCTAAACCATTCTATGATTCTATGATTTTCCTGCATTCCTCTTGAGTATGTTCTACCATTCCTGCCTCTGAGAACACTGAACTTCATAGCAGTTTCTTTCTGCCTGAGATTTCAGTCACAGCTATTTGGTTCTTTGTTTTGTTTTGTTTTTTCTCCCCTGTGGTTCATATTACAGATACTTATGTAAAGGTGATTGGACCTGACAATGGCTGATAAACATGATGATCCTTCATGCTGTATCTCCTTCATGAAACAGATCTAACGAAGGGTGAAATTAGAGGAATTACACAATCACGTTGTTTTGGCTGTTCCCTCCCTGGAGGTGTTCAAGGCCAGGTTGGATGAGGCTTTGAGCAACCTGTTCTAGTGGGAGGTGTCCCTGCCTGTGGCACAGGGGGGTAGGAACTGGCTGATCTTTGAGGTCTCTTCCAACCTAAACCATTCTATGATTTTGGTGGCTTTCAGGATAACTCCTTTCAGTCCCGTGCCACTATCGTTCCGTTTCAAGACACCTGAATGCTCATTAAGGTGACACAAATGCATTTTGTGTTCAAAGTAACATCTGTTTACTGAGCCCTGCCTGCTACCTGCCAAGGGTGGAACAGTTTTCCATGCAGTAAATGCTTGGCACACTGTACTCTGTACTAAGCACGTGATCCTCCACTTTTCCCAGCTCTTGTAAGGCCTCACCTGGGATACAGCATCTGGCTCTCCAGCCTTCAACACAGGAAGGACATGGACATGATGGAACAGGTCCAGAAGAGGGCTGTGAAATTGATCAGGGAGTTGGAGCACCTCTGCTTCAAGGACAGGCTGAGGGAGCTGGGGGTGTTCAGCTTGGAGAAGAGAAGACTCCAGGTGGACCTAATAGCAGCCTGCCAGTACCTGAAAGAGCTACAAATAAGCTGCAGAGGGACTGTTTGCAAAGGCCTTCAGTGATAAGATGAGGGCAACGGTTGGAGACCAAAGAGCAGATTTTGATTGGATGTTAGGAACAAGTTCTTTACCATGAGAGTGGGAGAGCACTGGAACAGGTTGTCCAGGGAGGTGGTTGAGGCCCCATCCCTGGAGATATTCACAAGGTGAAGCTTGACAGGGCTCTGGGCAGCCTGATCTAGTGTAGGATGTCCCTGCTGACTGAGAGGTGTATTGGTCTGGATGAGCTTTAGAGGTCCCTTCCAACCCAAACCATGATATGATTGTAGGATACCAAGATCATAGTAAGAGAACTCCCCCTGCCATCATTCTACACACTGGTACATGCTACCTAGAGAGAGGAAGTTTCTCTCCTCTCTACAACTCCTTTTAAATAATTGCATCACTAATAAGCAATATCTCATTACAAAGGACTACAGATTTCATTATGCATCTCAGATGAATCCTGGAGTATGGCTTGCCTGAACATCTGCAGCTTTGCACCGTCAAGGGAGAGAAAAAAATAAGCACCTCCAGAAAAAAATTATATATGTGGCATAAACAGTCCATTGAACAGGTTTGTTTTGAACAATAGAGGAATTTACTTAAGCATTATTTAACTTCTCCCTCAGAACAAGATTAACTCTTCTGCTAACAAAACAGTCTTCATCGTTATTTTACGCTCCTTTCCTACAGAGCAGTACAATTAAGTGATTTATTTCAGGTCTGGCCATAATTAAAGATAATTAAAAACTCACATTGCATCAATCTGAAGTATTTCCTCTTCCTTCAACCATTTCTTAAGTTCAAGCCAGATGTAATTATTTTTTTTTCTTTAGCCTACATTTAAGGTATTTTGTTCTGGTGTTGTTTCAACCACAAATATCTACTAAACTTGATTCAAATTTCACAGAATCATAGAACAGTTTGGGTTGGAAGGGACCTCAAAACCCCACACCATAGGCAGGGACACCTCCCACTAGAACAGGTTGCTCAAGGCCTCATCCAACCTGGCCTTAAACACCTCCAGGGAAATTGTGGAGCACAGAATGTGATCAAAGATGTGCTCCAGGACTTCCCTGGGCAGCCTATGCCAGTGTCTCACCACCCTCACTTCAAAGAACTTCTTCCTAACATCCAGTCTAAATCTCCCCTCTGCCACTTCAAACCCATTCCTCCTCATTCTGTCATTACAAGACCTTGTGAATAGTCCCTCCCCAGCCTTCCTGTACCCTTGTCAGATACTGGAAGGCCACTCCAAGGTTTCCTGGCAGCCTTCTCTTCTCCAGCCTGCAGAGCCCCAACTCTCTCAGCCTGTCCTCAGAGCAGAGCTGTTGTAGCTCTCTGAGCATCTTGGTGGCCTCCTCTGGACTGGCTCAAATAGTTCCATGTCCTTCTTGTGTTAGTGCCTCCAGAACTGTACACAGTACTCCAGGTGAGATCTCATGAGAATAAGATCCTATTTTAAAGCAAAATAAATTCAAGAAGGGTTTAAATATTGAATCTCCAAAGTTCTGTTTTCCTGATTAAAGACCTTTTCTGCATACTTTGAACTATTTGTTTGAGACTATTTATAGAATCATAGAATGGTTTAGGTTGGAAGAGACCTCAAAGATCATCCAGTTCCAACCCCCCTGCCACAGGCAGGGACATCTCCCACTAGATCAGGTCACTCAAGACCTCATCCAGCCTGGCCTTGAACACATCCAGGGAGGGAGCAGCCACAACCTCCCTGAGCAACCTGTTCCAGTGCCTCGCCACCCTCACTGTGAAGAATTTCTTCCTATTTGTTAGGATGTTTCCTGTTTTTCCTTCATTTTCATCCTGAAGGCAGAGGGAGGTCTGTTTGAAGCAGTAGACAAGGTGTGGTGCAGTCTGAAAATGATCTATTGGAATGTTTGCTAAGAATGTGTTTATTACACTTTGTTAACACTATGGATAGGATTTCATCACTACATGAATCTCTTTTTTGAGGGGGGGGGGGGGGTTGGGGAGGTTATCTGTGACAACATCATAATCTGCCACTAAGGGGATTGCATCTACAAATGCATTAATTCTTTGTTTGAGGATCTCATGACCATCCTAAGCATGGGGTCCTGCAGGAGGAGTCCTCCCTAATCATGTGTTTACAAAGTTTATGTTTGTTTGCATGCTGTATGCTTGCCAAAATCTCTGGATTGAGGACTGCCAATGCACTGTTGAGAGGGGCTATGCTATTTTGCCAACTAGCAAAGATACTGCTTTGCAGTTCTTAGAAAAGCTCCTCTCAAGCCCATTTCTTCAAGACTATTATTATAAGGTTTCCTCAAGAAAGAGAAAATGATAATGTAAGACAAAATTTCCATTATCATAGAATCACAGAATAACAGAATGTCAGGGGCTGGAAAGGACCTTGGAAGATTATCTGGTCCAGTCCCCCTGCCACGGCAGTATCACCTAGAGCAGATGACACTGGAATGCATCCAGATGGTTCTTGAATATCTCCAGAGAGGGAGACTCCACAACCCCCCTGGGCAGTCTGTTCCAGTGCTCTGTCGCCCTCACAGTGAAAAAATTCTTCCTCAGGTTCACATGGAACCTTCTATGCCTCAGCTTCCACCCATTGCACCTTGTTCTGTCACTGGGCATCACCAAGCAGAGCCTGGCTCCAGCCTCCTGGACTTACCCGTTACATATTTATAAATGTGAATGAAGTCATACCTTAATCATCTCATCTCCAAGCTCTAAGTCCCAGCTCCTTTCTCATAAGGAAGATTTTCAACTTCCTTAATAATTTTTGTGGCTCTGCACTGGACTCTCTCAAGCATCTCCCTGACCTTGAGCTGGGGAGGGACAGCACTGGACACAATACTCCAGATGTGGCCTCACCAGAGCAGAANTCCACAACCCCCCTGGGCAGTCTGTTCCAGTGCTCTGTCGCCCTCACAGTGAAAAAATTCTTCCTCAGGTTCACATGGAACCTTCTATGCCTCAGCTTCCACCCATTGTGCCTTGTTCTGTCACTGGGCATCACCAAGCAGAGCCTGGCTCCAGCCTCCTGGACTTACCCGTTACATATTTATAAATGTGAATGAAGTCATACCTTAATCATCTCATCTCCAAGCTCTAAGTCCCAGCTCCTTTCTCATAAGGAAGATTTTCAACTTCCTTAATAATTTTTGTGGCTCTGCACTGGACTCTCTCAAGCATCTCCCTGACCTTGCGCTGGGGAGGGACAGCACTGGACACAATCTTCCAGATGTGGCCTCACCAGAGAAGAGTAGAGGGGCAGGAGTACATCTCTGGATCTACTAACCACAGCATTTCTAACACACCTCAGAATGGCATTGACCCTCCTGGTCACCAAACCACACTGGTGGCTCATGGCCATTCTGCCACTTACCAGGACTTGCAAGTCCTTTTCTCCTTTACTGCTCTTCAGCAAGTCAATCTCCAACCTATACTGATCCCTGGGGTTGTTCTTTCCCAGGTGCATGACTCTACACTTGCCCCTGTTGCCCCTAATATTTCTTATAATCTTTTTACATGTTTGAGATTACCTTAAAAGCAACCTCGAATCTGCATGATTTAGATACTCTTTTATTTATTTACTTTTTTTTTTTTTTTACATAACTCAGTTTTTAGAAAGAATTTTCCATGTTAGGCTACTTATATGTGTCCCCAAACTAAGAACAAGTACAGGAAAAGTGAAGGACATGGGGTAATGAGTTTAACTGGAAGAGGGAAGGTTTAAACTAGATGTTAAGAAGAAGTTCTTATATTTAATGAGAAAAACAGAACTTTGGAGATTCAATATTTAAATCCTTCTTAAATGTATTTTGCTTTAAAATAGGATCTCGTTCTCATGAGCTCCCACCTGGAGAACTGTGTGCAGTTCTGGAGCCCCCAACACAAAAAGGACATGGAACTATTTGAGCCAGTCCAGAGGAGGGCCATGAGCTGAGAGAGCTGGGGCTCTGCAGGCTGGAGAAGAGAAGGCTGCCAGGAGACCTTGGAGTGGCCTTCCAGTACCTGAAAGGGGCTTGAAGGAAGGCTGGGGAGGGACTATTGACAAGGTCTGGTAATGAGAGAATGAAGAGGGATGGGTTTAAACTGGCAGAGGAGAGACTGAAACTGGATGTTAGGAAGAAGTTCTTTCCATTGAGGGTGGTGAGACACTGGCACAGTTTGCCCAGGGAGGTTGTGGAGCACAGAATCACCCAATCTTTGGTCATATTGGGTGATTCTGTGCTCCACAATTTCCCTGGAGGTGCTCAAGGCCAGGCTGGATGATGCCTTGAGTGACCTGTTTTAGTGGGAGGTGTTCCTGGCTATAGCAGGGGGTTGGAACTGGATGATCTTTCAGGTCCCTTCCAACCTAAACCATTCCATGATTTTGTTCTACGACTATATGAAAAATGTTGCTTGCAGATCTAAAGTAACCTTGATCCTTATTGCAGAAGTGAAGTTTAGTCTTTCTTACACTGAAAATAATTTGGATAAACAAAGCAGAGAAGGAGAAGCACTGGCACCAGTGCTGTTTAACATCTTTGTCAGTGACATGGACAGAGGAATCAAGTACACACTCAGCAAGTTTGCAGATGACACCAAGCTGTGTGGCACAGTTGACTTGCTGGAGGGCAGTGATCCATCCAGAGGGGCCTGGACAGGCTGGAGAGGNCAACCGTGTCCTGGGCTGCATTAAGAGAGGCATTACCAGCAGGGCAAGGGAGGGGATTCTCCCCCTTTACTCTGCTCTTGTCAGACCCCACCTGGAGTAGTGTGTGCAGTTCTGGAGCCCCCAGCACAGGAAGGACATGGAACTGTTGGAGAAGGTCCAGAGGAGGGCCACAAAGATGCTGAGAGGGCTGCAGCAGCTCTGCTATGAGGACAGGCTGAGAGAGTTGGGGCTTTTCAGCCTGGAGAAGAGAAGGCTTCGAGGAGACCTTATAGCAGCCTACCAGTATCTGAGGGGGGCTACAGGAGGGCTGGGGAGGGACTGTTCACAAGGTCTTGTAATGACAGGACGAGGAGGAATGGGTTCAAATTGGCGGAGAGGAGATTTGAACTTGATGTTAGGAGGAAGTTCTTCACAGTGGGGGTGGTGAGACACTGGCATGGGTTGCCCAGGGAGGTTGTGTCTGCTCCTTCCCTGAAGGTGTTCAAGGCCAGGCTGAATGAGATCTTGAGCGACCTGTTCTAGTGGGAGGTGTCCCTGCCTATGGCACAGGGGGGTTGGAACTGGGTGATCTTTAAGGTCTCTTCCAACCTAAACCATTCTATGATTCTATGAGTCTAAGTTGTAGGGGGCATTGAGTAATATGATAAAACAAAGGGAAATGAGAAAAAAACAAAGGGATGTGCTTTGCTGTGGACTTACAGAAGCCTCATCCTGGAGACAGCAAACCAACTTTGCTCTTATTTACCACAAGTAAATTAAAATGTACATTAAAACAGCAGATGATCTCCTACTGCAATGCCAATTTGCACCTCGATTTAAATGTAGCAGGCATTTATGTAAATTTCAATTTACAGTGTGAAGGGTTCTAGGAAATCCCACCACAGAGTTCTACAAGAAAATAAAAACAATTTTCACGTGTGGACAGTTTTTGCAATTAGCTGCAGACTTCCTTTCAGCTCTCACATCACTGTGAGTTCTATCTGCACGGCAAAAAAAAAGACTTTCAGATCGCCTCTTGCTCTCCTTTTCCAACATTGGCAAACTCCTGGCCATATTGCATGGACCATTTGAATTCTCTCACAAAAACGTTATCACATAGGGTACAAATTCATTAACCTCCAGCTGACATGGTCCCTAAATTTATCAGTCATAGAATGGTCTAGGTTGGAAGGGACCTCAAAGATCATTCTGTTCCAACCCCCCTGTGCCATAGGCAGGGACACCTCCCACTAGATCAGGTCACTCAAGACCCCATCCAGCCTGGCCTTGAAGATCTCCAGGGAGGGAGCAGACACAACTTCCCTGGGCAACCAGTTCTAGTGTCTCACCACCCTCACTAGAAAGAACTTTCTCATAATACCCCATTTAAATCTCCCCTCTGCCAGTTTAAACCCATTCCCCCTCGTCCTGTCATTACAAGACCTTGTCAGTAGTCTCTCCCCAGCCCTCCTATAGGCCCCCTTCAGGTACTGGAAGGCTACTATAGGGTCTCCTGGAAGCATTCTCTTCTCCAGGCTGCAGAGCCCCAACTCTCTCAGCCTGTCCTCACAGCAGAGCTGCTGCAGCCCTCTGGGCGTCTTGGTGGCCTCCTCTGGACTGGCTCCAAGAGTTCCATGCCTTTCTTGTGCTGGGTGCTCCAGAACTGCACATAATAATCAATGCCTTCAAGGTCATGTTGTGAAGGAGATTTTATTACTTGTCCAAATTATCATTTTCATCCTTTGTCGTTATATATTTAAGGATTCCTCACATTTTTTTAGTTGCTCATTCAGTTAGGGTAGGTTTATGCAATGGCTTAGAGGAATTTCTACTCACACAAGTGTAGGGAATCTATTTCTAATTATGCACCTAGGAATTTTTGACTGTAAACTCAGCCCTCTGCCAGCATTCTGAATCTCTGGCAATTGGAGGAAAGAATGCCACCTACTCAGATATCAATATCACTTTAGTTCACATCCTATATTTGTCTTAAAGCCCATAGCCTTCATACTCATCAAGCTCCATCCTAGATGGCTCTGCTACTTGGCAAGACTAATCCATATAAACAGCAGCTGAAAATTTAGAATCAGAATCAAGTATGAAAAAAAGAAGCATTAGTACATTTTTACATACTTTGCTCTCGTCAGACCCCACCTGCAGTACTGTGTGCAGTTCTGGAGGCCCCAGCACAAGAAGGACATGGAACTGTTGGAGAGAGTCCAGAGGAGGACCACAAAGATGATCAGAGGGCTGCAGAAGCTCTGCAATGAGGATAGGTTGAGAGAGTTGGGGGTCTGCAGGCTGGAGAAGAGAAGGTTTCAAGGAGACCTTAGAGTAGCCTTCCACTATCTGAAGGGGGCTACAGGAAGGTTGGGGTGGGACTATTGACAAGGTCTTGCAATGACAGGACAAGAAGGGATGGGTTTAAACTGGCAGAGGGGAGATTGAAACTAGATGTAAGGAAGAAGTTCTTTTCAGTGAGGGTGGTGAGACACTGGCACAGGTTGCCCAGGGAGGCTGTGGCTGCTCCCCTTCCTGGACATGTTCAAGGCCAGGTTGGATGAGGCCTTGAGCAATCTGTTCTAGTGGGAGGTGTCCCTGCCTATGGCACAGGGGAGTGGAACTGGCTGAGCTTTGAGGTCCCTTCCAACCTAAACCATTCTATGGTGTCTAAGGTCTCTTCCAACCTAAGCCTTTCCATTACTCCATGGTTAGAAAAGCTAAAAAATGCAGTAACAGAAATGGAGTGGTTTGGTTTTTATTTAAGTTTAGAAAAGCAGATACTGATACCTCTAAAACTGCACAGTGATAAGAACAGTGAGAGTACAATTCACTTCTTAGGGCTTTCATCTTCTCCTGCTCTATCTGGTGATAAAATTATTATAATGTGCCTTGAAACTGTGGGTGACACAGCTGTGAGGCACACTGTGTTGCATCCTACCTCGTGTTCTATCGCTGATATTGCTAAGGAGGTTCTGTTCCAAAAATCTTTGAATGGTAAATTTAGCCAGGATGAATACATTGAAATCCCTAAAAACTTGTGGCAGCTATAATTTACTTTCAAGTAATCACAGAATCATAAAATCAGCCATGTTGGAAGAGAACTCCAAGCTCATCCAGTCCAAACTATCACCCAGCCCTATCCAATCAACTAGACCATGGCACTAAGTGCCCCATCCAGGCTTTTCTTGAACACCTCCAGGGACTGTGACTCCACCACCTCCCTGGGCAGCCCATTCCAGTTCCAATCACTCTCTCTTGCAAGAACTTCCTCCTAATATCCAGCCTATACCTCCCCTGGCACAACTTGAGACTTTGTCCCCTTGTTCTGTTGCTGGGTGTCTGGGAGAAGAGAGCAACTCCAACTGGCTACAACCTCCCTTCAGGTAGACAGCAGCAATGAGGTCACCCCTGAGACTCCTCCAGTCTAAACAACTCCAGCTGCCTCAGCCTCTCCTCACAGGGCTGTGCTTCAGGCCCCTTACCAGCTTCATCACCCTTCTCTGGACACATTCTCTCTTGAACTGAGGGGCTCAGAACTGGACACAGCACTCAAGGTGTGGCCTAACCAGTGCCAAGTACAGGGGAAGAATAATCTCCCTGGTCCTGCAAACTGATCTTGATCTACAAGAGTAAAATAGTATGCAAAATATGGACCAGTCCTATTTTGACCCAATTTGGTTTGACTTAAGATAATGTAGATGCCAGGAGAGAATATGGCAGTTTGGTAATGTTTTTGCAATGCTTTCTTTCTATTTTTTTTTTTTCTCTGACAATCATCCCAGTTCTATTGTTCTGTTATTCTCCACATTCTTGTCCAATATTCATGTTACAGCCATCCGAGTTCCTATATATATATATATATAAATTTTTTTTAAAATGTAGGTTATTATTTGTAAGGTCAGGCCAGCACTTTGGGTGTCACTTCGAAATGACCTTTGCTACCCTGAGTAGTGCATTTTGTACAGCAACGACACTCAAAGGAAGAGAGAGAGTGGAAATCAGTGCAGCTCCCAAATTAAGTAGATAATGGCATTAACATCTGCTGTGTAAAACAAGGAGAGCACAACTCCCAGCCTCAATTTTTTTGAAATTAGGTCACATCATAGGAGAATGAAAACAATCTTGTAGATGATACATCTGAATGTAACAGTTCTCTTTTTTTTTTTTTTTCATGCACTGTAGCCATCCAAGATGATTTGGAATGAGTGGGGCTTTATTTTTTTTTTTTGTCGTTTAAATATGTAGATTAGCAATGAATCCCACAAAGAAAGCAGCATTCACGTTCTGCTCAAGAGCAGAAATATTATCCTGTCATTCCCATGGATTTTTTTTCTTCTGATTTTTTTCTCTTTTGATTTTTTTTTCCTGAAAAAAACAATAATCATCGAGTCCATACCATTATTTTCTGCGGCTACATTAAGCATTAAAAATAAACCACCGTTAGTTAATTAAAAAATTTTCATATGCAACTCAGCAGCAGCTTTCATTTTTAGAAGGAGTATATGAGGTGTCTGGATGCTGTAAATAATATAAAGCACAGGCATGGTGAATAATCACAGAATCACAGAAATATCCAGGTGGGAAAAGCCCCTCAGGATCACCAAGTCCAACCTAGACCCCTACTCTACAAGATTTACCTTAAACCACAGTCCTAAGCACCACATCCAAACCACCCTTAAACACATCCAGGCTGGGTGACTCCACCACCTCCCTTAGCAGCTTATTCCAGTCCCTGACAACTCTTTCCAGGAAAAAACTTTTTCCTAATGTCCAATCTAAACTTCCCCAGCCTCAGCTTGAGGCCATTCCCCCTTGTTCTGTCCTCAATTACCTGTGAATAGAGCGCAGCAGCAGCCTCTCCACAATGTCCCTTCAGGCAGTTGTAGACAGCAATGAGGTCTCCTCTAAGCCTCCTCTTCCTCAAACTAAACAGCCCCAGGGAGAGGACAAGGGGCAATGGTTTGAAATTAGAGCAGAGCAGATTTAGATTGGATGTCAGCAACAAGTTCTTTACTGTGAGGCTGGTGGAGCACTGGAACAGGTTGCCCTGTTAGGTAGGTAGTTGAGGCCCCTTCCCTGGAGGTATTCAAGGTCAGGCTGGATGAGGCTCTGGACAACCTGATCTAACGGAGGATGTCCCTCCTGAGTGCTGGGTGGTTGGACTAGGTGAACTTTGGAGGTCACTTCCAACCCAAACCACTCTATGAGGTCTCCCCTCAGCCTCCTCTTTTTCAAACTAGCCATCCCCAGTTCCCTCAGTCGCTCTTCATGATATTTACTCTCTATATCTTCTTTTTGAACAAAACTGGTATGCATTTCAAGGGTAGTTAGAGTAACCAATCATCCACATGATGATTGGTAGGGTGCTGGGGTATTGCAGGAGGGGGCACTGATCTGGTAAGCCACGTGTGATGGTGTGTATAACAGAGGAAAATCAGCTGGCAGCAATATTGACAGTGAGGAGATGTTTTTCATGTGTGAGCAGGAGTGGATGGAGAGCTCTGGAGCCTGCCTCAGCCATCAGCCCACACAGCAGAGGTGGGGAGAGACCTCAGAGAGGGCAGCAGGACCAGGCATTGCTGCTGCTACTGCTGCTGCTTTGCAGCTGGCAGGTGCAAGCCCCTTTAATCTCATTCACTGCTAGGTGAGCTGGCGATGACAGTCCAGCACCTTTCAAAGCACTAAGTACTCAACAATATGCTCAGATAATATTTTAATGACTTAAAAAAAAAAAAAAGAAAAAAAAAAGAAAACCATCAAAAACCCTCAACTTTCAGAAAGAGCCTGGTCCGATGGAATGGCTATAGGCAGACAGTAAGTGCTGCCAGCGCTGAAATTCACATAATGCTAATCCATTAAAGTCATAAAAATTCCAAGGGAATTGGTATGATTTCCTGTCAGGAGATGTGCAAACACAACAAAACTGCAGCACGATTAGCAGTTGCTTTTCTTGCTTTAATTAAGCCATGGTTCGCCTTTGATGCGAGGAATTTACTCTGTCCCTGAGTTGCCCACCTCTGAAGTGGTGTGAAAAGAGCTGCTGCTTGCAGGGATATTGTGGCTATAGGATGGCTCCGCTATTTGCTGCGATGTGATGAGGAAGGCTTTGTTTATCCACAGGCAAGCCACTTGCAAACAGAGTTTGCACTTCACAAATGTGTTTTCTACTCATCGTTGTCTAATGACAGGATGGGGAGGAAGGAGTTTTAATTGGCAGAGGGGAGATTTAAATGGGATGTTAGGAGGAAGTTGTTTGCATTGAGGGTGGTGAAACAGTGGCACAGGTTGTCCAAGGAGGTTGTGGCTGCTCTTTCCCTGGAGGTGTTCAAGGCCAGGCTAGGTGATGCCTTGAGTGACCTGATCTAGTGGGAGATGTCTCTGTTTATGGCAAGGGGTTGGAACTGGATGAGCTTTGAGCTCCCTTCCAACCTAAACCATTCTATGGTGTCTAAGGTCCCTTCCAATCTAAGCCTTTCTATTACTCTACAGTTAAAAACCCTAAAAAATAAAGTAACAGAAGTGGAGTGGTTTGGTTTTTATTTAAGTTTAGAAAAGCAGATACTGATACCTCTAAAACTGCACAGTGATAAGAACAGTGAGAGTACAATTCACTTCTTAGGGCTTTCATCTTCTCCTGCTCTATCTGGTGATAAAATTATTATAATGTGCCTTGAAACTGTGGGTTGCATCTACAGACACAGACTAGTGGTGGGGTTAGTTGTGACCAATTTCCTCACTCAAGGACTCCACCAGTGTTGTGGTGGAACTGACAGGGTCAAAAATAGGCCTATACATGTGCTGGCTTGCCCAGACTGGTTTTTCTACTCTCCTTCCTTCTGTCTGGGGAGAAGCAACTGCAGGAAAAAGGACAAAAAGACCTGGAGCCATGGAGTCTGATCACTCTGGCTTGCCCAACTTCTTTTGCTCCTGCTTGCATCCAGTGGTAGACAAGTTACATGCGCTTGGTGTGTGCTAAGCTTGTGCTAGGCCTATGTGTTTTGCCTACTGTGGTCATAGCAGGCCTGTGGTTTCACCCAAAATATGATCAAGCTTGGTTTACTGCCACTCTAGTTACATAATTTATGTCCAAAGGTCCTGGGTTGCCCAGGGATGTGGTTGAGGCCCCATCCCTGGAGGTGTTTAAGGCCAGGCTGGCAGAGGCTGTGGCAGCCTGATCTAGGGTAGGGTGTCCCTGTCCATGGCAGGGGTGGGGTGGAACTAGATGATCCTTGTGGTTTCTTCCAACCCTGACTGATTCTATGATCCTATCAATATCAGACTTTGATATATAAACAGATGAGCAGCTAACACAACATGCTTTGCTGTTGTTCCATGCTTTACTGTTATTCTGTATTCTGCTGTATCCGTGCCTGTTGCCTACCAGCAATGATAATGCCATTATTACTTTATAGCAATATAAATTATAATCCACCCTGGAAACTTCCTGCTTTGAGTTTACCAGGAGCAACTCTAATTGCTTTCATGCGACAGCTGCATACACACATCACAAGACATCTGCCTGCACCTGCCACAGCAGTCATACATCTCTTGAGATGAGCAAGCCCTGGAGGCACACAGACCATCCAAAGCCAGGACCAGCTCAGCAATCTCTGCTGCTTCCTCCAGCAGCCTGTGGAGCCAGGAAGGAGCTCTGATGTCTCAGCAGTGGCCAGACCGGCCAGAAAGTCACAGAACTCCCTGCAAGTGTTTTGGCTACTGTCTTAATATTGCTAGCCTCAGAAGTTGAGAAATAATATTTGTGAGTAAATACCTTAAGCTTTCATTTACCTAAGCAGAAAGAGTCCTGAGTCCATCTAGTGGCCAAGCGGAGTAGTTTAAACACATTAAACCTTCTTTTCCAGTTTGAGTTCACTTGGATTTAAACATTTATATCATAGAATCATAGAATTATAGAATGGTTTAGGTTGGAAGAGACCTTAAAGAGACCAGTTCCAACTCCTCTGTGCCATAGGCAGGGACACCTCCCACTAGATCAGGTCGCTCAAGATCTCATCCAGCCTGGCCTTGAACACCTCCAGGAAGGAAGCTGCCACAACCTCCCTGGGCAACCTCTGCCAGTGCCTCACCACCCTCACTGTGAAGAATTTCTTCCTAACATCCCGTTCAAATCTCCCCTCCGCCAATTTGAACCCATTCCCCCTCGTCCTGTCATTACAAGACCTTGTTAATAGTCCCTCCCCAGCCCTCCTGTAGGCCCCCTTCAGATACTGGTAGGCTACTATAAGGTCTCCTCGAAGCCTTCTCTTCTCCAGGCTGAAAAGCCCCAACTCTTTCAGCCTGTCCTCATAGCAGAGGTGCTCCAGCCCTCTGATCATCTTTGTGGCCCTCCTCTGGACTCTCCCCAGTAGTTTCAGATCCTTCCTGTGCTGAGGGCTCCAGAACTGCACACAGTACTCCAGGTGGGGTCTGACGAGAGCAAAGGGGGAGAATCCCCTCCCTTGCCCTGCTGGTAATGCCTCTCTTAATGCAGCCCAGCACACAGTTGCTGTCTGGGCTTCATGTGCACACTGTTGGCTCATGTTGAGCTTCTCATCCACCCAGACCCCCAGGTCCTTTTCCTCAGAGCTGCTCTCCAGCCACTCACCATCCAGCCTGGATTTTTGCTTGAGATTGCAGCAACCCAGGTGCAGGACCTTACACTTGGCCTTGTTAAATTTCATGAGGTTAGCCTGGGCCCACCTCTTCAGCCTGTACAGGTCCCTCTGGATGGATCCCTCCCTTCCAGCAAGTCAACTGTGCCACACAGCTTGGTGTCATCTGCAAACTTGCTGAGAGTGTACTTGATTCCTCTGTCCATGTCACTGACAAAGATGTTAAACAGCACTGGTGCCAGCACTGACCCCTGAGGGATAGTTAATACTAGATCTAGATATCTTCATGTAATGCATTCCATGACTGTTACAATCAAACCAGTTTATTATTAAAATTAGTTGGGGGAGGGGGGGGTGTAAAAAAATTTCAATATCAAAATTAATAAACAATATTAATTTGGGAAAATCATCTTGCATTAATCAAACCCCATTCCATTACAACCAGGTTGTTGGTCGTTTTGGCCTCACCGTTTTGTTCCTGCTCTTCTTCACAACACAAGTGCTTCAAAGAGGAAATGATACCTATGAAGCAAGGGCAGGAAGAAATAGGTGTGTTTGCCCATGTGGTGGATTGTTCTCATTTAGATCTCACTGCACTTTTAATCTCCTTCTAAGCATGGTCATGATGTCGTTAATGGGCTGCCCAGGGAGGTGGTGGGGTCCTTATCCCTGGAGGTGCTTAAGAGGAGGCTGAATGGGGCACTTAGTGCCCATGGGTCAGTTAATTAGAAGGTGTTAGGTGATAGACTGGACTCAATGATCTTAGAGGTCTTTTCCAGCCTGGTTAGTTCTGTGATTCTGTGACTAGCACTCAGGGCCAAAAACTTGAAATACCATAAACAATCAAGGAATGAGCAAAAGTAATGATGAAGAATTTAAGTAACATTTGTGAGCTTGGGCTCACAATATTTCCTGAACTTACACTGCTCCCTCGAGGGTTAATAGAACACTTAGAAAATTTATATTACCTTCATCTCTTTAATAGATCTAATTGTTTTTGGTTTTTTTCCCACCTGATAGTAGCTGATTCTTTTTCTAAGCTTATTTGTCACAATCTAAAGAAATGTTTTTTTTAAATGAAGATTATTAGCATATTCTTTCTGTAAAGGGTTACCCCCTCCTGGCTGCAAGGCTAAACATGACCCCAGGTGGTCCTGACTCCTCCCTGGGGGTGGCCTGACCTGCCCCCCCCCCCCAAGTGTCGTGCTTAGTCCACTCCCACTTCCTGCCTGCACACCTATATAAGCAAGGAGACTTCCTCTTTTGCTCCTGCTCTTTCATCAGCCAGCTGCATCCTGCTTTCTTGCTGCTCCTGCTTTTACCAAGTGCTCTCCAGCAAACACGTGGTGGGATCCATCTGCATCCACCATCAAAATAACTTCACCATCTGGATCCAACTCCATTCATTTTTATCTACTGGTTTTATACCTATATTTTGTATTTTGTTTCCCTTCCCCACATCTTTTGTAATTCCCCTTACCTAAAATACCTCTTATTTAGTGTTAATTTTTCACTTCTAAATCCAATCAAGTCTATTTACTGAGCTTTTGGGCTCAAGGGAGCCAGCCTAACCAACAGACTTTCTCTGAGTCCCAGCAAAATGGTGAGCCCTGCTGCTTGACAATAAAATATGATAATTCCCAGTGTTTATTGAGAACTTACTCACTACTACTACCCTTTGCACTTCAGTCTCTAGCCTTTATCACCCCCCCACCCTAAAAAGAAAATGTTTGGAAAGGCACAAAAAGGAACAGAACTTTCAAACTTCCATCAGGCAAAAAGAAAAAAGCAGCAACCAAAAAAACCTCCTTCATCCTTCTCTCGTTATGGTTTGTTGAATCTCCCTTTGTCTTGTTGTATAATAGGAATAATGTTCATGGCACTGGAGTATACACACAATAAATAGCTTCTGTGGTTATCAAACACCTCAGCTTCACTTCAGCATTTAATCACCCACAAAAGCCATTTCTTTGCCTTGTATACTTCTCTGCCACAAACATTATCCTGTAGCTAACATACACCCTGGAGTGCCAGACCTTCATTTTCCACTCTGAAAGCTGGACTGGGGGAAGGAAAAACCCAACACACTGTTTGGAAAAATAGCAGTTTAAAAGTTAAAAAGGGGGTAGTAGTAATCAAAACCCCCAAATGTTCATTAATGTAGTAGAGAAAAAGGACTGTCTTAAATGGTCTCCCAAAATTACCTGCTGGAAGGACTCCAAAGAAACAACACAGTTATGATAGACATATGCTAGGAGATTATGATAATAATTTTGTTCTGGGAGGAATTACCTTTGCTCCCGTGTTAGAAATAACCCTAGCAGAGCCACAAGTGTTTTGCAAGTTAGAGAAGTTTCTAACAATAAGTCTAAATGGCTCCCTCGAGCTCTTTTGACAGACCCACAATATTAATGACCACAGAGACATGAAGAAATGTAATATTAAATTGAATTTTCCTTAGTTCATCTTCCCTACCTTTTTCCATAGCTCCTCAGGTTGCCCCTTTAAGCTATAGGCAGCACTGAGAAGTGGCTGAGGCCCTCAGAAGTGGTGAACTTATTTTATTCTTGGGTAGTCCTGTGTTGACAGTCTGTGTGCTCCTGATCAGCCTATCTATCTCCTTCATTTAGGCTTTAATCTCATCTATGTTTGATCAACATTATCTGGTCAAATTAGGTTACTCCTGTTCCTGGATAGATATTTCTGGCTTCTAAGTACTTGGAAGTTAAAAAGGGAGAGATGAAAGAGAATTGAGCCTGTGGAATAGCTAGACAATTAATAAAACTTCCTCTATTGAAGTCAGAGAGAAAATATTCTGGGATAGTTGTAAGACAATGCAGCTGAAGAGGGGAAAAAAATGAAGGAAGGGTGGAAGGCAAACAAAAAGAAAAAGGTAATGGAATCTCTACAGAGAGAAAGATGTAAAGGGTTGGTCTGGCCAGAGAAAATGATGAAACAGCAAAAGTAAGAGAGGTAATACTCTAAAGAGAAAAATGGAATGTGACAGAAGAGGAAGGGAAAACTAAACAAATTCCACAGTGCTTGGAAGTAGAGCTGAAGTCTAGTCAGAAGTGAAAGGCATTATAGTACCAGAAAGAGGGACAAAAAAATGAATATGAGAAAAGGGAGGTCAAAGAGAAAGAAAGACAAAATAAAGAGGCTAGAAAGAAGAACAAAGCAGATAAAGTTAGGCTGCTGGATGTATTTTTCAGTGCTTTGACCACTGTGAAATTATTAAAGTGAAAACCTGGGGACCGCTGTGTTACACAGGCCATCGTGAGAGCTGGGGATGGAAGAAAAAAACCCATGTGCATAAAAGCAGAGGTTTGTCCTGAATTTGTTAAAGTGAGTTAAATGGAAGGATTACAAGGTGAAGCAGCAAGAGGCAGCATGCATTGGTGCATGTCAGCAACCTTCTAGTTCTTTAAGAGGAATTTAAAGAGAATAGTAAGGGCCTTTTGCTTACACAAGGAGGGAGCCTGCTCCCAGTCCAAAACGTGGCACAGACAGCATAGAGGCATTGGTTCAGCTGCTTTTAACAAGAGCAGATATTGTTGGAATGTTACTCAGAGTTTTCTTTTTTAATGTTCAGTGTCATGTGTGGCCTTGAGGCTCAGGGAGAGAGGCTCATTATAGTAAGAAGATTGCATATTTACTGTGTTAGATAGCATGATGCATTGCAGCTTTACCAGTCCATCTTCAGAAGACTACAACAGGGACAGGTAAAGTCAGAGATACGCTGATTCAGATATTTTTAATTACAGAATCAATCAGGTTGGAAAAGACCTCCGAGATCATCAAGTCCAACTTATCATCTAACACCTTCTAATCAACTAACCTATGGCACCAAGTGCCTCATCCAGCCTCAATTTAATTTTTTTTTTTTAAGAATCTGTCAGCAGGTGGAGAGAAAGGTTTACCCCAGGTAGTCACCCTGCCCCCTCTGCTGCATAGCACATATCCAGATACAGGAAACCAGGAAGGAAGTCGCCTCAAGGGGGAAGTGAACTGAGAGATTTATTTGTTGCTGTGCTGAACTTTGTCATGTTAAAGTGTCCTGCCATCCAATGGAGTCCCCACCTCTAATTCTGCCAGCTCTCTGGGGTCTCCTATAGAGTGAATAGGAAGGGGTGGAGATGAAGGATGACATTCATGAAGGCAGAATGCTGACCTGTTAAGGAAAGGGCTTTATTTATGTTAATCTCATTCAAATGCCTTTAAAAAAAACACATTACAGAGTATTTTGCTTACCTTTATCCATTCACTGGCCCAACTAAATATGGCATTATGTCATACAGATTGACACATTAAGCAAAAGAAGTCCCACTGCAGGACACCTTGCAGCCAAAGGCATTCTTTGGTGAACTGAAAGGTGTGATATAAGGATCCAGCAGGAAGGGGAGTTTTAAGATTAGGCCTTTCCCAGTCCATATTCAAAGAAAACACACTGACCTCTTAGGTAAAACTGTGGTCGCAGTCACTCCCTCCTCCTCTTACTCTGTGTTACTTGAGCCTCCTAGATGAAGCCTCACCAGTGGCATAAGCAAAGAATGACTAGCTTGTGACTACTGAAGGTGTGAAGAGTGAGCCCGATGCTTCAGTCTCTGGATTTAGGAGCCTCTTGCTTTCTGAAGTCATCAGGGGAGATGAGGTGCCTGCAGGATTAGACAAAACCACACAATGTTGCTAGATACCAGTGACACCAGATACCTCTGCTATGAGGACAGGCTGAGAGAGTTGGGGCTGTGCAGCCTGGAGAAGAGAAGGCTGCCAGGAGACCTTAGAGTAGCCTTCCACTATCTGAAGGGGGCTACAGGAGGGCTGGGGAGGGACTATTCACAAGGTCTTGTAATGACAGGACGAGGAGGAATGGGTTTAAAGTGGCAGAGGGGAGATTTAAATGGAATGTTAGGAGGAAGTTCTTCACAGTGAGGGTGGTGAGACACTTGCATGGGTTGCCCAGGGAGGTTGTGTCTGCTCCCTTCCTGGAGGTGTTCAAGGCCAGCCTGGATGAGGCCTTGAGTGACCTGTTGTAGTAGGAGGTGTCCCTGCATAGGGGGGTTGGAACTGGATGATCTTTGAGGTCTCTCCCAACCTAAACCATTCTATGATTCTATGAT
>VWZI01004082.1:2404-13068 GCA_013396835.1 Psilopogon haemacephalus | reverse complement strand
GTCTCTTCCAACCTAAACCATTCTATGATTCTATGATTCTATGATCCTCGTTGCCATTTTGTTGCAATTATTAAATTTTTAAATTATTATTAATAATTGAGATTTTGGGGAAAATTTCCCTGTTCTTATGATGCTCGGGAAGCTCCTCTATAACACATGATGCCAGAACCAAAACCAGGCTACCCAGGGTCTGGAGCAGCTTCTGAGCAATCATTGCCGGATTTCTTACGTGATTTTCTGCCCNATGCTCGGGAAGCTCCTCTATAACACATGATGCCAGAACCAAAACCAGGCTACCCAGGGTCTGGAGCAGCTTCTGAGCAATCAGTGCCGGATTTCTTACGTGATTTTCTGCCCACTCCAAATCTGGCACTTGTTAGTTCATGGCCAAATCTGTGCAGAACCTGCTCAATGAAACATCCCATCCTCGTCACCATTTTGTTGCAATTATGAAATTTTTAAAATTATTATTAATAATTGAGATTTGGGGAAAATTTCCCTGTTCTTATGAAGCTCAGGGATCCCCTCTATAACACATGATGCCAGAACGAAAACCAGGCTACCCAGGGTCTGGCGCAGCTTCTGGGCAATCATTGCCGGATTTCTTCCGTGATTTTCTGCCCACTCCAAATCTGACACTGTTAATTCATGGCCAAATCTGTGCAGAACCTGCTCAATGGAACATCCCATCCTCGTCACCATTTCGTTGCAATTATGAATTTTTTAAAATTATTATTAATAATCAAGATTTTGGGAAAATTTCCCTGGGGTTCTTTGGATGTTCAGTCGGTAGGGTTGTTGCAGAGACTGTTATTTATAAACACAGAATTAAACAGTTTAAACAGCCTAAACAGTCAGAAACATGGAAAACAGGGAACCTGCTAAGGGGAAATCCTAACTCCACCTATACTCACAAACGCGATAGGTATAGAATCCCAAGGAGAGGAGGAGAAAGAGTTTGCCTTGCCGCTGCTGTATTGCTGCAATGCAGGCTGCTAACACGTGGCCCCTGTGAGAGAGGTGCAAGTAGACATCTGATCCCGACAGAGGAAGCAGGAAAAAGAGGGAGCAAGAGTTCTAAATCACCCTCCTTTAAATACCCTATTTTGATGGGCGAAACTGGACAATAGGCAGTAGCATCCATTGTTTTGGCCAATAGAGTCAAAATCCTGCAACCTAGAGGTCCACCCTAATGCTTTGAGGGACAGCACAGAACACCTGACTTGATTGTGTGACTTGATCATGTGGTACAGGGCTTTCTTAGTTTAAACTCTCATCACCTGTTCACCTGCCACTCCCAGACCTTACAACAGGAGGAGGAAGGAAGAGGAGTTTGAACTAAATTTGGGCAGGATTTATGCCTTACCAGGACATCATGTACGCAAATTGAAGTACATGGAGAATAGGAGCCTGGAGTTGACACTAGACCACAAAGCCAAAAAGAGAAATGTGTATGAAATAAGCCTCTGGCTTTGTAACTTAGGGTCCACCTTATATACCTGTGTGCTGATAAACTCTGAGTGAAGTAGACAGGGGTGGACTGTGCTGGTTTGAACTAATTGGAGGATTTTAATGAGAAATTAGGTTATAGGCTGAGAAAGAAAAAAAAAAATCTACTCCACTCATTTGTTTACTGTCACAGTATAAATGTTAGAACCAAAACATAGATAATTCAGAGCTCTTTGAGCTACACTCGTCGTTGCATCTCTCTCTCCCTGCCTTCTTAGCTGGATCTGTGTAACTTGACTAACCAATTGCCTGCTGCTAACCCCCCTGGCTGATCTACCTCACTTACCTGTCACGTAAGACAGATAGTGGGATAAGTTTGGGAAGTGAGGGGAAGGTGGGAGGGTGGTTGAAAACCCCTCTCAGGGACTCTGGTCTCTGGGAGGGACTGTGGTGTTTCTGTATTACCTTTTCACTCTATATATCTGTAAATATCTGTTATATATTGTAAATATCTTCTTATATATTGTGTAAAGCTGTAAATATAAAGCTTCACTTATTAACTACCATCCAACTGAGTTCTAGCCTGGGTTATTTCAAAGTGGGGTGGGGCGTGTGCAAATACTGCTGAACCACCACAATCTGTTTCATTAGTGTAGTTTCCCTGTCCTATTGTGAACCTCCAGCTTCCTTTTTCTGGCTCCTTATCCTGCACTTTCTTGGAGTCCAATAATGTCACTTAATCTTATCTCTTCTTTCCCCTCTGCCTTTTGGATTGAAAATCAGGAGTCAAAGATATTTGCTCCTCTCCTATCAAATTGGCTTCTTCAAGTTTTTCAGTCTTTCAGAGAGTTGTGTTCCTGAATATCTGCTTCACAGGGCTGTTGTGATATTGAAATAATTCACTGTTGTTATAAAAAAAGGATGTAGACATGCTGGAGCGTGTCCAGAGAAGGGTCATGAGGATGCTCATAGGGCTGCAGCACCTCTGCTATGAGAACAGACTGAAAGAGTTGGGGCTGTTGAGTCTGGAGAAGAGGAGGCTCCCAGGTGACCTTCTTGTGGCCTTCCAGGATCTGAAGGGAGCCTACAAAAAAGCTGGGGAGGGACTTTTTAAGCTATCAGGTAGTGACAGGACTAGGGGGAATGGAGCAAGGCTGAAGTCTCAAGTTGTGCCAGGGGAGGTATAGGCTGGATATTAGAACAAACCTCTTCCCAGAGAGAGTGATTGGCATTGGAAGGTTCTGTTCTGTTCTGTTCTGTTCTATTCTATTCTATTCTATTCTATTCTATTCTATTCTATTCTATTCTATTCTATTCTATTCTATTCTATTCTAGTTTCAGACTGGATGTGAGGAGGAAGTTCTTCAGCATGAGGGTGAGAGCCTGGAATGGGTTGCCCAGGGAGGTGGTTGAGTCTGAATCCTTGGAGGTGTTTGCAGCCAGGCTGATTGAGGATGTGGGCAGCCTGATCTAGGGTAGGGTGTCCCTGGGAATAGCAGGGGGGTTGGAACTGGCTGATCCTTGTTGTTCCTTCTAACCCTGACTGATTCTGTGATTCTATGATTCTAAAAGCACATATGGGAGCAGAGGCAATGCCTCCCTCTTAAGAGTGTGCCTTCAGACAACAGATCCGCACAAAAAGATCTCTGATGCTTTGTGTGATGTTGATGCAGCAAGGCACTGATCTGTGTGTAAAGTGCCACATTTTCAAAATCACCTCACCAATCAGTTCCTAAAATTTGGCCTCAATTACGTGAACTGAGCTCTTTGGAAGGTCCATCCTGATTTGTATTGAGTGTGCACATTAATCAAACATGGAGAGTGTGGCATGCTGACAATACTTTGTTCTGTAAAAATGTATCTGTGCTGATAATGCCTGAATTTGTTTTGCTCTGAACCAGCTGTGAACTCACACTGGTGAGTGTGAAGTACGTACGAGAGGATGCCAAATCAGAACAGCCTTTATTTTATATCCACTTTTAACCAGTTATAAACCTATGGAAGAAAAAAATGAAATACACATGCTCTAACTGGGCCAAATCTTGCATATGGTTACACGTCTGTGCACATTTGTTTTGCAGAAGGACAAAGCATGGTGGGAGGCTGTGCAGGTCTGTGCTAGCACAGTTCAATGCAGGGCTCAGCAGCTGAGTGGTTGAACAAAGCCAACCTGTTCTCAAACAAGAGTAGGAGAGACTACTTGAAGTGAAAAAGGAGAGATACCATGAACAGGTTACTTAGGGCGTGTGTGGGATGGAGTGGAATAGCCAGGCGAGTTGAAGTAAAGAAGGCAAATGTCATTTGTAAGTCTTTAAAATGAAAGATGATTAATAAATTCAGGGAAAAGTGAAATCTACTGTGCTATCTGCAATGATTATAGGATCACAGAGCCACAGGATGTTAGGGGTTGGAAGGGACCCAAGGAGATCATTGAGTCCAACCTCCCCCCTGACAGAGCAGGACCAGAGAATCCAGCACAGATCACGCAGGAATATATCCAGACAGGCCTTGAAAAGCTCCAGAGAAGGAGACTCCACAGCCTCTCTGGGGATCCTATGCCAGTGCTCTGGGACACTTACAGTCAAGAAGATCTGCCTTGTGTTGAGCTGGAACCTCCTGTGCTGCAACTTACACCCATTGCACCCTGTCCTATCCCAGGGAGCAAGTGAGCAGAGCCTGTCCTCCCTCTCCTTACCCCCAGCCCTCAGATATTTATAAACATCGATTAAATCCCCTCTCAGTCTTGTCTTTTCCAGACTAAGCAGCCCCAGGTCCCTCAGCCTCTCCTCATCAGGCAGTGCTCCAGTCCCCTCAGCATCCTCGTAGCCCTCTGCTGGACCCCCAATGGATGGATCACATGCACTGAGACTACTATTTTTGGTGACCACTTGCAAAGATTCCAGTGCATTGTTGAAATAAGAGTGTAAAGAGTCTGGGAAGTGATGAGGATTTTGCTCCTCCAGGCTTCCTTTCACTGCCTATTGTTCAGCAATTTTTAGAGACCTTGTAAAAAATGGAATTCCCTACCCTACTAATTATATGTTAACATGCAAAATGGGGTAATATGGAATACAATATTTTTATGAAGCTAGCTGCAGTCCTGTAATCCTCACGACAGCAATATCCCTTTGTCATATCGACTGCATGGATGTACTTTGTCTGACATTCTGGTTGTGACCAAGTTAGTGCAGTAAGACAATAGTTTAGGGGAAAAAAATATTCAAAACTGTGCAAATAAACTCAAAATGAAACACAAATTCTGTTCTGTAATTTTTTTGGTTTTTGTTTGTTCTCAAAGTACAGTTCTAAGCTTCTGTGACATAAATAATCATAGAATCATAGAATGTCAGGGGCTGGAGGGGACCTCAAAAGCTCATCCACTCCAACCCCCCCTGCCAGAGCAGGATCACCTAGACCACATCACACAGGAACACATCCAGGCAGGTTTTGAATATCTCCAGAGAATCACAGAATCATAGAAAGGTTTAGGTCGGAAGGGACCTCAAAGATCATCCAGTTCCAACCCCCCTGTGCCATAGGCAGGGACACCTCCCACTAGAGCAAGGTTGCTCAAGGACTCATCCAACCTGTCCTTCAACACCTTCAGGGAGGGAGCAACCACAATCTCCCTGGGTAACCCGTGCCAGTGTCTCACCATCCTCACTGTAAAGAACTTCCTCCTAACATCCTGTTTAAATATAGGAGAAGGAGACTCCACAACCCCCCTGGGCAGCCTGTTCCAGTGTTCTGTCACCCTCACAGTGGAACAAATCCTCCTCCAATTTACATTAAACTTCCTATGCCTCAGCTTCCATCCATTGCCCCTTGTCCTGTCATTGGGCATCACCAAGCAGAGCCTGGCTCCAGCCTTCTGATATTCACCCTGCACACAGAATCATAGAATGGTTTAGGTTGGAAAGGACCTCAAAGATCATCCAGTTTCAACCCCTTGATATAGGCAATGACATCTCCCACCAGAACAGNAATATATAAATTAATATATCTAGAAAAATATAAATATAAATTAACTTATATAGAAAAAATATATATTTATATAAAGAGAAAAAAAATTAAAAATATATATAAATAAGAAGAGATCTTGCATGCTGGAAAACTGTATCCAGATATACTGAAGATATTTGACAGGGAGAGAAACTAATTAAAGCTTGGTAGAGATTTGTAAATGACAATGAGCAACTCAAGAATCATTTGAATCAGGAGCAGCAGTGGTATATAGAATGAGTCACAGAATCATAGAATGGTTTAGATTGGAAGAGACCTCAAAGATCATCCAGTTCCAACCCCTCTGTGCCATAGGCAGGGACAACTCCCACTAGATCAGGTCACTCAAGGCATCACCCAGCCGGCTTGAACACCTCCAGGGAAGGAGCAGCCACAACCTCCCTGGGCAAGCTGTGCCAGTGTCTCACCACCCTCACTGTGAAGAACTTCCTCCTAAGATCCCGTTTAAACCTCCCCTCTGCCAGTTTAAACCCATATGCAGAATTTGAATGTTCTGTCTTTTGTGCCTGTGCCATCCAAGTCCAATACAAAGACATTTTGCTGTACCTAGAGAACCACTCCATGCAAAGCCACTACCTATTTTACAATCTAGATGTTCAGCTATGATGAATGTCAACAAAAGCAGCCACCAGAATGACAATCCTGACTGCACTTCCAAATCTTGCCAAGAAATGTATTCCCTATACTGTCATAAACAATCTATATACCTTCATTGTCTACTGATGAACATTTCCTATCCGTTCCTTTGAAGCACGTAACATTGACATGCTTTGAGATAACCATAGGTAGGCTAACCCAAAATGCATTTGGGTTAGCTCTTATGTTCAATGCCTACTTTCCATTCCTTTTCCATTCCCTATTTGATAGGGAGAGAAACTAATCAAAGCTTGGTAGAGATTTGTAAATGACAATGAGTTAATTCAAGAATCATTTGAATCAGGAGCAGCAGTGGTATGTAGAATGAATCCCAGAATCATAGAATTGTTTAGATTGGAGATCTAGATGGAGATCTATGATTCTGTGATTTAGATTGGAGATTCTATAGTCATTCCTTACACCATTCCTTTGAAGCATGTAACATTGACATGCTCTGAGATAACCATAGGAAGGCTAACCCAAAATCCATTTGGGTTAGCTCTTATGTTCAATGCCTACTTTCCTAATAAATAAAGCAATTTTTAATTGTTGCGAGCAGCCATCGAATGCAGTGAAGTGCTTTGGGTGTCACAACTCGAGAAGCACTGCTGTATGCTAGCAGCATTATCATTTTCCAGTTGTGACACAGCTTTCTTGTGCAGAGCTGATACTCCTAAATTGGCAGCATAGCCTGGGAAAAAAACAAACCAAGAAACCAACAAAAAAACCCCAACAAACAAATAAACAACCAAACCGGGAATATTGTTTCATCAAGCAGCAGTCGTAAAGTGGCTTTCTTTTTTTTTTCCCCTTTAGCTTAACTGCTTGCAGTCAAATGAGAGCATCCTGCCAGTTATCAGTAAACAACTGATCCATAGTCTCCTAGAGACCTGTATCTCTAAACGTGTTTGTCAATCAATTTGCCTACTTTGTATTAGCAGCTATACTGGCCGTGTTTGCAATGTCAAGAATGTTTGCTGAATTAAGCACAGTTGTCACGCAGATAATAGTATTAAACCATTGGTATTAATATTGACTCGCTACAGTTCCGAGCCGTGCTCTTAATGCAAGGTATCTTACCACAGGCAAGCAGAAGACAGCACAAAGTTATTTTAAAATATGGGATAAACATACTATGCTGTATTATGCTGCTGTCTAAGTCATAGAATCATAGAATCATAGAATCATAGACTCACAGAATCATAGAATCATAGAATCAGCCAGGTTGGAAAAGATCTCCAAGCTCATCCAGTTCCAACCTATCACCCAGCCCTATCCAATCAACTAGACCATGGCACCAAGTGCCTCAACCAGTCTTTAAGAGGTGTTTCAGGGCTGGGGCACCTCTCCTATGGAGACAATCTGAGAAAGTTGGGGTTATTCAGTTTGGAGGAAAGAAGGTTCCAAGGAGACCTTATTGTAGCTTTCCAGGACCTGAAGGAGGCTACAAGAAAGCTGGGCAGGGATTTTTTAGGCTGTCAGGTAGCGATAGGACTAAGAGGAATGGAGTAAAACTAGAAAAGGGTACATTCAGATTGGATTGTAGGAAAACATTCTTCGCCACAAGGGTGGTGAGACACTAAAACAGGTTGCCCAGAAAAGTGGTGGAAGCCCCATCACTGGAAATTAGAAGTGGGTAGATTTAGATTGGATGGTAAGAAAAAGTTCTCCACCCTGAGGGTGGTGAGACACTGGAACAGGTTGCCTAGGGAAGTGGTGGAAGCCCCATCACTGGAAATTGGAAGTCAGTAGATTTAGATTGGATGGTAAGAAAAAGTTCTTCACCAGGAGGGTTGTGAGATACTGGAACAAGTTGCCCAGAGAAGTGGTGGAAGCCCCATCCCTGGAAATTAGAAGTCAGTAGATTTAGATTGGATGGTAAGAAAAAGTTCTTCACCCCGAGGGTGGTGACACTGGAACAGGTTGCCCAGGGAGGTGGTGGAAGCCCCCTCCCTGGAAATTTTTAAGGCTAGGCTAGATGGAGCTCTGAGCAACCTGATCTAGTGTGAAGTGTCCCTGCCCGTCGCAGGAGGGTGGAACTGGATGATCTTTGAGGTCCCTTCTAGCCTTAACAATTCAGGAAAAAAGAAAGTTGAAAAAGAGGTTCTCAGGTCAGGTCAGGGAAGTGCTCAACAGTCATGGAGCACTTCCTAAACATAATTTCAAGGTTGTTTTTTAATGTTTTACATTGAACACCTATTACACCTTGTTCAACCCATAGGAGAGAGATGACTTTTATCACATCCCTTTTGCAGCTTGAAAGAGCTGAAAGAAAACCCCAGCATATATTTATTAGTCATAATTATAAAGAGTATTTCTTAAGCCAGGCTCTGTGCCCATATACTGATCTATCTACTAGATCACTGTCAGTAAGTCTGATAATACACAGAAATGACAACTTCCAAGCAGGCAGAGATAAAAGTGTTGAGATTCATACATTTTTGAGGCATGGAGAAAGGAGTAATGAGAGAAATAACCATAAATTGAGTCTTGTTTTTCTTCATCCTGTAAATTATAAATAAATATGCCTGAAAACATCCCTTTTTGTCTGATACTCTGTACAGGATGCTAAGATGCTACATCGCTAAGAGATCTGAGCCACAATAGCTGAATTATGCAGTGTATTCCCACACCAATACTCAGAGCCTCAGCACCTGCTTGCTTGAAGTCAGTGAGGAAATGCATTTGTGAGTAAGGTAAAAATCTCTTAGGAAAACTGGCAGTGTCTCCCCAGAATCTTCAAGATGTAGGGGAAAGTGTGTCATCTTCTCACCAGTAATCTGCACTTTTATCTTACATGAAACAAATTTTCACCCAAAAAACCAACAAAAAAAAAAAAAAAGGGAAAGTCTGCACTCCTTGTATTTGATAAAGAAGAAGAATTAGAAATAGGTCCAATTTCCTTTTGAAAAGCAGGCTTCTTCTGCTTTTGATTGGCCTTTTACGTGACCCTCTAGACAAGAAGGCAGATAATAAATATAATGATTTGTACTGAAAGAAAGCTCGAAGGATAATGGCCCAAACACTGCAGCTTTTTATAATGTTACTATAGTAAATAATAGCAGCCTGGTTCACATGATTGTAGTTGTGGCTGTGGCTGTGTTTCCATTATGAATCCTGTTTTTCTTAAATTTGTCATTTCGTTTTAATAAATTCTCTCCCGGATGAGCGGCAGCATAGGAGCAGCTTCAGCTAGGAACATTTCTCCTTTAATTTAAAAATAAAAATAAAAATAAATAACTTTTAAAAAAATTATTTATTTTTTTGGAGCCATCTGTTAATCAAAAAGAACAATTTCTTGTTTGTAACAATGTTTTGAACCACCTCACAGAAAAAAAAACAAAAACAAAACACGAGCAAAACAGAACCCCAAACCCACACCAAAACAAACCTCCAAACCAAGCAACAAACGCAGGCAATTGATGAACCTGTAGCAAACTGTCATCAGGCCTGAGTGTGAAACGAGTTCTTTTGTTCATCTGCTAAATGTACCTTTTGACTACAGGTCCTAATGCCTCCTCCAAGCCCCCTTTCTGCAGCTGAGCATATGCTTTAAGCTCTCTCTTGAATAGGAATGATTTCCTCAGCTCGGGCCCTAGAAATGTACACATATTTAATTAGATGGTAGTGCCTGAAGAGAATTCAATCCTCTCCAAGCAGCATGTGGGTTTACTGACTTCTGCATGTCTAACAGCAGTCTACCTTTTGCATTTGTGTTTCTAATGATTGAGCATTGCTTCCCCCCCCCTCCACTGTTCCCTTCTCTTGAGTGACATGTTTGTTAATCAAGGAAAGGTGGGGGCAGACCTGAATATCTGCTTATGCACTCATTTCACCAAATGGTGCACAGCCCAAGTGAAATTGCAGCTTGTTCACCATGCATGTCCTTCATGGGTCTGGGTCAGAGCTCTGGAGTTAGTGAATCATGGAATCACAGAGGGTTAGGGGTTGGACAGGACCTTTAGAAATCATCAGGTCCATCACCTCTGCAAAAGCAGGATCACCAAGGGCAGGCCACAGAGGAAATACAGAGGTGTGTGTTTGTGGAGAGCATTATTGATTAAACTGAGTGACAATGGATCTATTAATGTATAATACATTAATGTACTACAATGTTTCACAATACTGCAATAATCTATTGCATTTTATGTGGTTAGATATCAATAATATACTTTATCTAAATATCAAAAGAATATTTAATCACTGAATAACTTTTTCCTTTCTTTCTTATTTTTAATCTTTATTTCTTTCCTTTTATTTTTATCTTTCTTGCTTCTTTTCTTTTTACCTTTCTTTTCTTCCTTTCTTTTTCTTTTATCTTTATTTTCTTCTCTGCTCTCTTCTTTCTTTTTATTATCTTTCTTTTTCTTTTTCTTTCTTTTTATCTTTCTCTTTCTTTCCTTCCTTCCTTCCTTCCTTCCTTCCTTGTTTCCTTCCTTGTTTCCTTCCTTGTTTCCTTCTCCCTTCCTTCCTTCCTTCCTTCCTTCCTTTCTTTCTTTCTTTCTTTCTTTCTTTCTTTCTTTCTTTCTTTCTTTCTTTCTTTCTTTCTTTCTTTC
>VWZI01004079.1:67301-78934 GCA_013396835.1 Psilopogon haemacephalus | reverse complement strand
TCCCTAATGAGGGAAAACAATAAACCACTGTACTGTGCCTTGCAACATGCAATGGTGTCCCAGCTCTGGACGATACATAAAAGCATTCTTCTTTGAGTGGGTTATAAAAGAGTTATAAATGTTGGAGTTGATGATAGAAGTTAGGGGGGTTGGGGAGGGATGTTTTCCTGATTTCTGAAGGTTTAGCCATTTTTATCCCCTATATGGACTATGACTGCACTTCTGTAGAACTCAGTGTCGTACTTAAGTGCCGAACCAACTTAGAGCCAGCTAATCAGGAGCTGTTAGCTCCTGCAAGTCTGCAGATGACACCAAGCTATGTGGCACAATCGACATGCTAGAGGGCAGGGATCCATACAGAGGGACCTGGGCAGGCTGGAGAGGTGGACCCAGGCCAACCTAATGACATTCAACAAGGCCAAGTATAAGGTCCTGCATTTCTGTCAATGCAGTCTCAAGGACAACTCCAGGCTGGGTGGGGAATGGCTGAGAGCAGCTCTGAGGAGCAAGGCCCTGTGGTCTAGGTTGATGCAAAGATCAACGTGAGGTTGCAGTGTGAGTGCAGCCCAGACAGCAACTGTGTGCTGGGCTACAGCAAGAGCAGCTGTGGGCAGCAGGGCAAGGGAGGGGATTCTGCCTCTTTGCTCTGCTCTCCTCAGACCACACCTGGAGCACTGTGTGCAGTTCTGGAGCCCCTAACACAATAAGGAGCCAGTGCAGAGGAGGCCACCAAGATGCTGAGAGGGCTGCAGCAGCTCTGCTGTGAGGACAGGCTGAGAGAGTTGAGGCGCTGCAGCCTGGAGAAGAAAAGGCTTCCAGGAGACCTTAGAGTGTCATTCTGAGATCGGAAGAGTAGGGCTGGGGAGGGACTATTGACAAGGTCTTGTAATGACAGGACAAGGAGGAATGGATTTAGACTGTCAGAGAGGAGATTGAAACTGGATGTTAGGAGGAAGTTGTTTGCAGTGAGAGTGGTGAGACACTGGCACAGGTTGCCCAGGGAGGCTGTGGCTGCTCCCTGCCTGGAGGTGTTGAAGGCCAGGTTGGATGAGGCTTTGAGTGACCTGTTCTAGTGGGAGGTGTCCTTGCCTATGGTAGGGTGGTTAGGACTGGCTGAGCTTTGAGGTCCTTTCCAACCTAAACCATTCTATGATTGTATTTGAAAGAGGTTAGTGATACTTTTCATTATCAGTAATAATAGAGGGCAATTACAAACAAGTGCATTGTAAACAACTGCAGCCTGAAGTCCACAAATTGATGAGTTTTGAGGTCACTTCCAACTTAATCCATTCTATAATTCTGTGGTTCCATAACTGGTATATCCCACAGCACAATGCAAGCAGATATGAGAAACCAGACAGATGTTTCTGCCTGGAGTTTCAGCTCCTATAGCCAGGTTGAGTACCTACATATCAGTGTGCAGTGTCCAGGATAGACCTGTTTCTCTGCTCTTCAGTTGTGAAGAAAGAATGAGCCTGCTCCTACTCGATGAATGCTACCAGATCTTCTGAAAAAAGTGCTCCCTGGGTTCCTCCTACTCCCACTGGCTCTGCCTCCCCTAAAGCTGTCATGCTGGGATAAATTTTGGCCAGTTCATTGATGCAGACTGTATTACGCTTGCTATGGGTCTGAGGTGGTGGGGAAAGTATGGGAAGCTTTCAAAAGTAAGTACAAGATTCCCCAGTGTTGCAAACTGAACACAATGAGCACACATCAGTGGTTTGTTTCCCTCCTCCACTAGCCTTTGGCATGCAAATAATTCCAATCTCATGAGCCCTCTTTTGGAAAAACTTCCTTTTGCTGCGCTGTTGAACTTCACTACTGATGTGCAGAGTCAAATCAGAAGTTCCTTAAACCAAGTAGCTTTACTCTGACTGTGCTTTAAAGGAAGAAGTGGTACCACAACCTATGTGCCACTTCCAGGATTAAAGCCAAAGCAGCATGCCAAAGCATGTGGGGGGTTGTTTCTACAACAGGGCAATGCCAGTATGTCCCCAGAAGGTACAATACTAGGATAAACTACACACTTTCATGGTTTTGAGGACCTGATTTTTATTTCTTCCCCACTCATTTTTTTTCATCTGTCACTTAAGTCCTGCATCTGGGTCGAGGCAATTCCAAGCACCAATATAGGCAGGGCAGTGCCTGGATGGAGAGCAACCCTTAGGAGAGGGATCTGGGGGTGCTGGTGGATGAGAAGCTCAACAGGAGCCCTCAGTGTGCTTTGGCAGCCCAGAGAGCAACCAGAGGCTGGGCTGCAGCAAGAGCAGTGTGGGCAGCAGGGTGAGGGAAGTGATCCTGCCCCTCTGCTCCACACTGCTGAGACCACACCTGGAGTACTGCATCCAGTTCTGGAGCCCCTGGGACAAGAGGGATATGGAGGTGCTGGAAGGGGTCCAGAGAAGGGCCATGAGGATGCTCAGAGGGCTGGAGCTGCTCTGCTGTGAGGAGAGACTGAGGGAGTTGGGGCTGTGCAGTCTGCAGAGGAGAAGGCTCCCAGGTGACCTTATTGTGGTCTTTCAGTATCTTAAGGAGACCTACAAGAAAGCTGGGGGGTGGGACTTTTTAGTCTGTCAGGTAGTGGTAGGACTAGGGGGAATGGAACAAAGCTGGAAATGGTTAGAATCAGCCTGGATGTGAGGAAGAAGTTCTTCCCCATGAGGGTGGTGAGGGCCTGGAAGGAGTTTCCCAGGGAAGTGATGAAAGCCTCATCCCTGAAGAGGTTTAAGGGCAGGGTGGACGATGCTGTGGACAGTCTGATGTAGTGTGAGGTGTCCTTGCCATGGATAGTGGGCCTGGAACTGGATGATCCTTGTGGTCCCTTCCAAACCTGACCAATTCTATGATTCTGTAATTTAAGAAATCAGCAGGGTTCAGGTTATTTATCTCCCTTCAGTGCTTAGAAGGTTTTTGGTGTTTTGGTTTTTTTTCTGATATTATCCTAATGGCTAGGAATTATCTAGATGTGAAGGCAGCAGCACAGCTGTTGCACATGATGAGCTACCACATCCTGCCAGGACTCTTTCATCACAAGAAGCCCCTCAACTACCAACATAGGTGTGCTAAGTAACACTGAGAGCAAAGGAAAAACACTTTTAGGAGTATTGACCAAAGCTGAGTCAGCTGTGGATCAGGGAACCACATCTATTTTCCATAGTAATGGAGAAAAGAACAAAAAAAAGCCAAACCAAACAAAACAAAACCAACAACAAAACCAAACTACAGAAATATTTGCTCTCTACAGCTACCTGAAGGGAGGCTGTAGCCAGTTGGGGTTGGTCTCTGCTCCCAGGCACCCAGGGACAGAAGAAGAGGCCACAAGCTCAATATGTGCCAGGGCAGGTTCAAGCTGGAGGTTATGCAGAAATTGTTCCCAGCAAGAGTGATTGGCATTGGGATGGGCTGCTTGGGGAGGTGGTGGAGTCCCCCTCCTTGGAGGAGTCTGCATGAGGCACTTAGTGCCATGGGTTAGTGAATTAGAAGGTGTTAGGTGATAGATTGGATTCGATGATCTCTTCCAACCCAGTTAATTCCGTGATTCTCTAAAGGTGCTTGTTTGATTCAGAGGAAGGAATGTGTTTGCACCTTCCCTTCCTTTCCCCAGAAAGGAAAACCTTCATTTTGGGAGCTAGGTGTGCTGTATGTGATTCTGTGAAAAGGGGATAAAGGAAAGTGTGTAAATAGTAACAGAACTCAGCCTGGATCCTCCTTGTAGTGCTACCTTCTGTTACACTCAGATCTGATCTGTCTCAAGCAGTACATCCTCAGACAGATCATTTCTGTTCCTCTCATCCTCCACTGTGAGTACAGGGAAAGAGCCTCTTGTGTCACCCTCATGACAACTGCATACGTCTGAAGGTTTGACATAGTGCCCTAGGGAAAGCTATAGTGGATGGGGAAAATAATAGCATTTCATTTCCATCAGGTTTTTAAATTCTGAGTAACTACTGGAGAGTGAAGTAGTGGTGGAGCCACCATACCTGGAAGTCTTTAAGAGAAGATTGGATGTGGCACATGGTGGCATGGTTTAGCTGATCTTGTGGTTTTTAGGTTATAGGCTGGACTTGATGAGAAGAGGAGCCTGAGAGGTGACCTCATTAATGTTTATCAAGATGTGCAGGGTGAGTGGCAGGAGGCTGGAGTCAGGCTCTGCTGGGTGGTGCCCAGGGACAGCACAAGGGGCACTGGCTGGAAGCTGAGGCAGAGGAAGTTCCATGGAAAGAGGAGGAGGAATTTTTACCCTGTGAAGGTGTCAGAGCACTGGAAGAGGCTGCCCAGGTTGGTTGTGGAGTCTCCCTCTCTGGAGCTGTTCATCCCCTGCCTGGATGTGTTCCTGTGTGATCTGCTGTTGGGTGCTGCTGTGGCAGGGGGGTTGGACTGGATGAGCTTTGGAGTTCCCTTCCAGCCCCTGACATTCTGTGATCCTGTAATTCTGTGATCTCAGAGGTCTTCTCCAGCCTCAATGGTTCTGTGATTCTCTGAAAATGGATAAAGGGAAGTGTGTAAATACCAGAACTGAGGACAGTTCCACACCTTGGAATAGGAGAAGGAAATTAGGATGCTCTCTGACTGTGAAAACCACATTACTTCTCTCCAGAGCACTAAGCAAATGTGAGGACAAACTACTGAAGCATAAATCATGATCAACTGGTGAGAGCCAACCAAACTGCAGACTCCAGCATTGCCTAATGTTTCAGTGCTAAGTGTTGCAAAACTTATGTTGTTCTTGTGTAACTGCATGCAAATGCATACTGAGAGCAAGAGCTTAATCTGTCTTCCTCTGATTTCTGAGATAAAGATCTTCACAGGGTCACACAGGATCAGAGGATACCAGGGGTTGGAAGGGACCCAAAGAGATCATCGAGTCCAACCCCTCTGCCACAGCAGGACCAGACTGTTTATCTCAGGTTACAGAGGAATGCTTCCAGACAGGCCTTGGAAGTCTCCAGAGAAGGACACTCCACAGCCTCCCTGGGCAGCCTGTGCCAGTGCTCTGTCACCCTTACAGGCAAGAAGTTGCCCCTTGTGTTGAGCTGGAACCTCCTGTGCTTCAGCTTCCATCCAGTGCTTCTTGTCCTATCCTAGGGAGCAAGTGAGCAGAGGAGCTGTCCCCCCTCATGACCCCCAGCCCTCAGAAATTTATAAACATTGATTAGATCTCCCCTAAGGCTTCTCTTCTCCAGACTAATCAGCCCCAGGATCCTCAGCCTTTCCCTGTAAGACATGTAAGACATCTTGATAATCTCCTGTTTGCAACCAATACATCTGTAAGCCTGTCAGAAAGCTTTAGTGGTAACAGAAAACCCAAAGATGGAAACTCCAGATACCTGCTAGCATGCACCTAGCAGGACCTTGCAGGAGCTCAGAATGTTTGTTGAAATGAGTCTGAGTACTGATTTAATGGCAGTAGTCCTTTTAATTTTTTTACCACAGACTTTAGCTCCAGAAGCTGGGAGATGTCTTTGAGGGGTGTATGGTGCACCAGGCAGGGATAAGGAGCTGGTGCCTACCCTTATGTGTTGTTCTGCTCTCTAGTGGGGTGGCAGAAGCCTGCTTTTGCTGATTTGTACTGCAGAGATTGACCCTGCAGTGTTGTTCTGCTTTCCAGTGGGGTGGCAGAAGCCTGCTTTTGCTGATTTGTACTGCAGGGATTGACCCTGCAGTGTTGTTTTGCTCTCCAGTGGGGTGGCAGAAGCCTGCTTTTGCTGATATGTACTGCAGAGATGGATAGTGCAGGGACTGACCCTGCAGAAACTGACCCTGCTCTCCTGCTCAGCAATGCCAGCAGCTGCCTGTGCAGGGAAGATGGCAGCACATCAGGGGCTGTAGCTGTGCCATCCCATCTGTGTGTCAGGAGACTCTCTTCCTGTTTAAAATATGTGGTGAGTTAGTTTCTTGCTGAGTTTATATCCAAGGCATATACAATCTAGATCTACCCTCTTGGGCTAACATTTGCTATTGTCTTCTGCCTGTGACCTGAATCATCATCTTTGACGGAAGTACTGAGGTGTATCACAGACAGTGGAGAGGGATATTGCATTTCACAGAGCATCACAGGATCAGAGGATGTCAGGGGTTGGAAGGAATCTCCAGAGGTCATCAAGTCCAATCCCCCTGCCAGAGCAGGACCAGACAATTTAGCTCGGGTCACAGAGGAATGCATCCAGACAGGCCTTGGAAGTCTCCAGAGAAGGATACTCCACAACCTCCCCGGGCAGCCTGTCCCAGTGCTCTGGGACCCTTACAAGAAAGAACTTCCCCCTTGTGTTGAACTGGAACATCCTGTGCTGCAGCTTTCATCCATTGTTCCTTGTCCTAGCCCAGGCAGCAAGTGAGCAGAGCCTGTCCCACCTACTCTTGACCCCCAGCCCTCAGATATTTATAAACATTTATTAGATCCCCTTTCAGTCTTCTCTTCTCCAGACTAAACAGCCCCAGGTCCCTCAACCTCTCTTCACCAGGCAGTGCTCCAGTCCCCTAATTATCTTTGTAGTCCTCTGCCAGACCTTCTCCAGCAGATCCCTGTCCCTCTTCAACTGGGGAGCCCAAAACTGAAGGCAGTACTCAGGATGGAGTCTCAGCAGGGCAGAGTAGAGGAGGAAGAGAACTTCCCTGGATCTGCTGGACACACTCTTCTTAATACAACTCAGGATCCCATTATCCCTCTTGGCCACAAGGGCATATTGCTGTTCCATGGAGAACTTGTGACCCACCAGGACATGCATCTGACCTGCCCTGTGCCTTAGGGTATCTATGGTGAGGCTGAATGGCTCTGTCCCCTGCCAGGCACGGGACTGGATCACCACAGTGTGCTAGCTCATGATGTTCACTGTGGCTAACACCATTCAGAGACAGGAGAGCCCACGGGCTGGAAAAAGAGGCAATTTCTTGCTTTGTCATAGCGTGCCACATATCCCCCCATAGAGCTGTCCCCACACACCCTGGGGTGATGGATGACCTCTGCCTGTCTCCTCTGCTGCTTTCCCCTTGGCACAAGCTTTGCAGGTGCTGTCACCCCCAGGTGGATGCTGCCTTCAGGGAGGAGGTTTCAGGGTAGTGAACAGCTGTGTCACTTCACTGAAATCAGTGATCTGATTTGCACAGATCATAATTTCTTGGGTACTTCACTCTGCACACACAGCTGCAGTGAGGGAGTTCTCAAACTCCTGCTTGGAAGCCTGTGACACAGGAACAAATCTGAGTCGAGTGACAATAGACCAGGATGCCTTTTTTTTTACTGGGCTGCTCCCCAAAATTCTCTCACAGATCATGCAAGTTCTAACACAGATCATACAAGCCTAACTGTGGCCTTCCAGTATCTGAAGGGGGCCTACAACAAAGCTGGGGGCGGGGGGGGGTGTGTGTGCTTTTTAGGCTATCAGGTAGTGACAGGACTGGGGGGAATGGAGCAAAGCTGGAGGTGGAGAGATTCAGACTGGATGTGAGGAGGAAGTTGTTCAGCATGAGAGTGGTGAGAGCCTGGAATGGGTTGCCCTGGTTGGTGTTTAAGGGCAGTCTGGATGAGGCTGTGGGCAGCCTGTTGTAGGGTAGGGTGTCCCTGGGCATGGCAGGGGGGTTGGAACTGGATGATCCTTGTGGTTCCTTCCAACCCTGACTGATTCTATGATTCTATAAGACACACTGCTTTGCACTGTGCTGGCTGCTGCATGTCTCTCTCTCTCTGCCTTCTTAGCTGGATCTGAGTAACTTCACTAACTACTCTTCTGATGCTAACCACCCTGGGCAATCTACCTTCACCTATCTACCTTCACTGCTGTGGCAGGGGAGTTAGACTGGATGTTCTCTTTGGGTCACTTCCAACCCCTGACATCCTCTGATCCTTCCCACTTTTCAGTCAGATTGTGGGATAAGATTGGGAAGTGTGGGGGGAATGTGGTAGGGTGGTTGGAAACCCCTCCTGGGGACTCTGATCTCTGGGAGGGCTGTGGTGTTTCCGTACTACTTTTTTTACTGTATATATCAGTAAATATCTGTTCTATATTGTAAATATCTGCTTGTATATTGTGCAAAGCTGTAAATATAAAGCTTCATTTCCTCAACTTCCAGCTGGCTGAGTCTAGCCTGGGCAATTTCACAGCATGGGTGGGCAGGGAACTCCCAAACCACCACAGACAGAAAGGTCTGCAAGAAACCCTGCCCAGCTGTGTGAACATGAGTAAAAAAAAAAAACATGGGCAGGTGGCTACCCCTCACTTTCTTGTTTTTGTTATTTGTTTTTTTTTTTTAAGGGCACTGTCACTGATGTTAGAGTTAACACACCTGAAAACACCCAGGGCACTGTGGAAGTCAAAAACAGAGGTCTCATTACAAATTTGATTTCTTGTACTCCCATAAAACCTGTCGGGAAGGAAAATCAAAAAAGAGAAACTGATTGCCTGTCTTTATAGCTTTACCCAACAAGGCTGAGCTTGGGGTAAACCAGATTTAATTCTCAACTCAATCAAAAAAAAAAACAAACCAAAAACATAAAAATCACACAGCAGTTGGAGACTCCACATCCTCATAAAGCCCAACTGGTGGGAAACCATAAACTGAAGGTGGCCCTATTGAGTCAGTATAATTCAACCTTCTGTATAACTCAACCTTCTGCATTAAAAGCCAGCTGAAATGGCTCTGGGTCTTCCGAATCTGAACTCTGTGGCCTTGGCAAGGAGCAGGGATATGAAAAGTTGCTGTTCTTGCTGCACAGCACAGTCCTGACTAACTGCCCCTATTCCTGTGCAGAGGAATCAGCTCCTTTAACTATTTTTGTTTCCCCTCTCCCCTCCCACCAGCTTGCTTCTGTAGCAAATGGATGGTAGCAAACACAGCTTCCCAGCACCTGCATTCAGCAGGCATGGTGGAAGGGAAGAGTTGCTCCTGGGAGTATGGAGCTGACTCGTCATGACGAGGAGCTTCTTTGAGAGATTTCTTCAGGTCTCTGAGATATCCTTACCATGATTTTGCTCACTATGTGTGCAAACTAAGACCTGACAAGCCAAATATGGGATTAAAGTCAGCTGTCCACAAAGCTGTCCCACAGGGCTGGAGCAGTGTTTAGTTGTCAGCTACCAACGAGCAACCATTCTTAGTCACTACACAGTGACTCAGGCTGCAAAATCCCTACAGACTGTCACGTCCTCATTGATACCAGTGAGTAAACTCTCACATCTGGCAGCCAGGACTTTCTTTTCTTGGGGGCAAGAGACCTTTTATGAAGCAGCCTTATAGGGTAAGTTGACCTTGGAGTGCTGGTGGGCAGCAAGTTCTGCATGGGCCAGCAATGTGGCCAAGAGAGCCAATGGCAGCCTGGGGGGACAGCAGGAAAAGTGTGTCCAGCAGGGCTAGGGAGGTTCTGCTCCCCTCTGCTCTGCCCTGGTTGAGACCACACTTGGAATGCTGTGTCCAGTTTTCAGCTCCCCACTCCAGGGGAGACAGAGATCTGCTGGAAAGAGTCCAGCAGAGAGCCCCGAGGATGATTTGGGGACTTGAGCATCTCCCCTATGGAGAGAGCCTGAGAGTCCTGGGGCTGTTTAATCTGGAGAAGAGGAGGCTGAGAGGAGATCTGATCAATGTGTACAAATACCTGAGGGGTGGGGGTCAAGTGCCTGGGGACCAAGCTCTTTTTGGTGGTCAGCAGCAATAAGCCAAGGATCTACAGCTCCAAACTGGAACAGAGAAGGTTTCAGCTCAACATGAGGAGAAACTTCTTTAGCGTGAGGGTGACAGAACCCTGAAGCAGGCTGCCCAGTGAAGTTGTGGAATTTCCTTCTCCAGAGGCTTTCCAAACCCACTTGGATGCATTCCTGTGTGCACTACCCTAGGTGATGCTGCCTTAGCAGGGAGGTTGGGCTGGATGATCTTTGGAGGTCCCTTCCAACCTCTAAGATTCTGAGACTCTGTGATTCTGTGATATGTAGTACCCTAATAGGTGCAATGTAAAGCCAGAGCCATCTAAAGTGTACCTTCTGTTAGAGCTGAAGCTGTGCTAAGCTCAAATTTAAACAAAGGCAGGGAGAGCTGCAATAGCTCAGAAGCTAAGTTTGGATCAAATAATTTTCCTGCCTTCCTCTTGTTCTGATTCTAAACAATGACTGAGGAAAAGGACTGTCTACTTTCTTCAAACTGTCATGTTCCTCACAGCAAGAGTTACTGGCCATTGAGATGGGCTGCCTGGAGAGGTGGTGGAGTCCCCATGCCTGGAGGTGTTTCAGAGGAGACTGCATGAGGCACTTAGTGCCACGGGTTAATGAATTAGAAGGTTGGACTTGGTGATCCCAAAGGCAATTTCCAATCTGATTAATTCTGTGATTCTGTTATACAAAAAGAGAAATAAAACCTGCAGGTAACACAGATAGTGGTGCTTCTAAATCCTGTGGGTCTGCATAGCCCTTGAGGTAAGCTGTGCAAGGTGCATAGTGCTGAGCCAGGACCAGCAGTGCTCTCCAGGTCTTGTTTGCCACTTTTTCATCCAGGGGTTTGAAGGAGGACAGCACTCACAGACAGAGTGGTGCAGACACAGACTGGGGGAAAAAAACCCAACTGTCATGTAGCCATCCTATCTTGTGCCATTTGTAACAATGCAAGGAATAGGGAGGATCCCTGTACTTTGATGCCAGTACAGTACTCCTGGTGTAGATACACTGTGTGTCTTCAGCAGTTTGGACCAACAACAACAACAAAGTGCTTTTTCCTATGTTCCATGCATTGCCTAGGCAGGATCCCTGTACTTTGATGCCAGCACAGTACTCCTGGTGTAGCTGCATTGCATGTCTTTGGCAGTTTGGAACAACAACAACAACAAAGTGCTTTTTCCTGTGTTCCATGCATTGCCTATGCAGAATCACAGAATTGACCAGGTTGGAGAAGAGCTTTGAGATCATTGAGTCCAGCCTATCACCTAACACCTTTCTCATTCACTAACCCATGGCACTGAGTGCCTCATCCAGCCTCACCCCGTACAAAGCCGTGCTCAAGATGATAAACAAAGGCCTCATTTTCAAAAAAATTCTTCAGAAATGATGATAACCAATGACATACTTTTCTTAAACCCCTTAGAAACCTTTCTTCTGACAAGGCCACAAATGCCACCAAAAAGGCTACTACTTACTGGATAATTTTGCTCTCCTGACAGAGGAATTAGCAAGAGTAATGTGAATAAAAAACAAACCACCAAACAACCTTATCTTTGTTTGGGTTTTACCTTTTGATAAATGTTTCAGTAACCTATGAGTGAAGTAGAACCAGCAACGTTTTCCTTTCTCAGCCTATAACTTAATTTCTCATTAAAATTCTCCAGTTTGTTCAAACCAGCACACTGTCTTCTCTAAATCTTTGCCTGTTTGGCCATTTGTAAGGTATCAGTGAAGTTTGTTTTTTTTGTTTTTTTTTTATGTCATGGTTCCTTTCTTTGTAATTGAAACTTTTTTTTGTAGTTTAAACTACTAGATGATGAAGGGAATGGGACATCTCTGTTAGGAGGAGAGCCTGAGGGAGCTGGGGATGTGCTGCTGAGAGAGGAGGAGCCTGAGAGGTGACCTCAGCAATGGTTCTCAAGATGTGCAGGGTGAGTGGCAGGAGGCTGGAGCCAGGCTCTGCTGGGGGGTGCCCAGGGGCAGCAGGTGGAAGCTGAG